>JARFJB010002084.1:1242376-1598296 GCA_036346205.1 Vesta saturnalis
GTGTAGTGTGTGCATTGTTGATGTGTGTGTGTCTAGTGTGTATGTGTGTGTGTTGATGGGTGTGTCTGTGTGTGTGTGATTGTGGTGATAATGTTCTGTGTGTTGTGTGTGTGTCGTGTTGTGTGTGTGTGTGGTTGGTTGTGTGTGTGTGGGTGTGTGTGTGGCGTGGTGTGTAGATGTGAAGTGGTGTGAGTGAGTGAGTGAGTGAGTGAGTGAGTGTGGGTGCTGCAGGTGTGTGCTTGCACGCATATGAGTTGTAGTGTGATGTGTGGTTGTGTGTGTGAGTATGTGAGTGTGAGTGTTTGCGTGTGAGTGTGTGGGTGTGTGAGTGTTGAGCGTGTAGGGTGTGTGTGATGGGTATTGGGTTAGAGTGTGAGTGTGAGTGTGATGTGTGTGTGTGTGTGAGTGTGAGTGTGAGTGTGTGTGTTGTGTGAGTGGTGTGTGTGAGTGTTGTGTGTGTGTGTGAGTGTGAGTGGTTGTGAGTGTGTTGTGAGTGTATGTGAGGTGTAGTGTGAGTGTGTATTGTGGTGTGTGTTGTTGGTGTGGTTTGTGTGTTGTTGTGTGTGTGTGTGTGTGTGTGGGTGTGTATGTGAGTGATTGAGTGAGTGTGTGTGTGTGTGTGTGTGTGTGTGTGTGTTGTGTGTGTGTGTCAGTGCGTGCGGATGTGCGTGGGTGCGTGCGTTTGTGTGTTTTATAATGTATATATTAATATAGTAGATAAGCTAGGAGGAGTCGAATGAATTTTGTTAAAAAGCCCATGTATTTCTTATACGAGTTTCCCAAGGTTCGCTCTGATCTATTTTTGGTCGATGGGAGTTTGCGCATGCGCAATAAGCATGACAGCATAAGGGATGTGTGTATGGTTACATACTGCATAAGGGGCAATCTGGGGATTGTTGCTTAGGGGGTGTCTGTATAAGGGGTAAGCAGGAATGGGGAAGTCTGATGGTGGGGGTAAGTGGTAGCATTAGCTCATGTATGTAAATGACTGCACACCGCATAAGGGGTGTGACTGTGCGTGGGGCGTTGCATGCAGGAGGGCCATGTGGGCATTATTTGTATGAGTATTGGTGGTAGGGGTAAGATACAATAAGCGTTAGCTGATGCGATGATTAAGTGTGGTTGGTTGCATGCCGATGTCTGCGTAAGAAGTAAGTAGGGGATGGTTGCATAGGGATGTGTGCATATGGTTAGGCGGTAGCATGTAGGTGGTCGCATTAGCTCATGAAGGTGACTATGTGTGATTGGGTGCATGCTGCACAAGCGGCAAGGAGGGGATAGTTGCTTACGGATGGGTATATAGGGTTAAGCGGTATCATGTAGGTGGTCGCATTAGCTCATGAGGGTGACTAAGTGCGTTGGTTGCATGCTGCATAAGCGGTAAATAGGGGATGGTTGATTACGGATGGGTATATAGGGTTAACCGGTAGCATGTAGGTGAGATAGGGAGATAGCATGCACTGTAAATAAACACAAGGTAATAGTAATTTATTGTTACAAAATACATTTTAAAGAAAGAACATATTCTTATATTGAAGCTTGTACACTTATTTTCTTAAATCTAAAAAATATATGACATTATAAGCGATAAAGGGACGTTTACGTACTAAGCGCCATTTGAATTAATTTGTGAAACTGATATCCGATCCATACTGATAATTACAATGTAAGTACATAAAAATGATGTGAAACGAATACCATATCACTAAAAGCAATCACAATTAAATAAATATCTAAAAAAGTTTAAGATGACCTAAAAAAAGGAAGATAAGAAAATACCGCCGCTAAAATGGAAAAGTTAGCAGCTTTAGGATACGAAGTCGTCAAAATGTGGGAATGGCAGTTTAAAAAGGAATTAAGCGATACCCCCGAGATGAAATACCTGCTTAAATACCGTATGCTAAAGAATACACTTTTAAACCCTCGAGATGCGTTCTACGGTGGATGGACTGGTTGTACTAAACTTAAATACATGTGTAAACTAGGTGAAAAAATAAATACGTCGACGTGTGTTCGCTTTATCCTTGGGTTTGCAAATAAGGAAAGTTTCCAATTGGACATCCTAAAGTGTTTCTTGGCCAAGAATGTGCAGATTATATTAACACAAGTGGTATTCCTGATGGTGTAATTAAGTGCTCTATTTTACCCCTGCAAAACTTATATCATCGAGTTCTCCCGGTGAAAAAAATTAATAAACTAATGTTTTCTTAGTGCGCGAAATGTGTAGAAGACCTCAACGATGCTGAATGCAATCACACCGACGAAGAAAGAACTCGTGAAGGTACATGGTATAGCGTCGAGGTTGTGAAGACTATCGAAAAAAGGTATAATTGATAGAATTACAAGAGATGTGGGTGTACGAAACTACGCAATTCAATAAACTAACAGGTGATGGAGGGTTATTTTCTAAATTCATAAATAAGTGTTTAAAAATTTAGTAAAAAGCATCCGGTTGACCGTCATCCTGCATTACTGGTGAGCAAAAAGACAAATACATCGAAGATTGCATAAACAGCGAGGGTGTACAGCCCGAATTTGAAAATATTACTAAAAACTCTGGCTTACGATCTCTGGCTAAATTAATGTTAAATTCTTTCTTGGGTAAATTCGGACAAAGAGAAAACCAATCGAAAACCACCATCGTGCACGACCCTAAAGAATTTTACTACCTTATGTGGTCACCCTCTATCGAAGTTAATTACATACAAGAAATGAACGAAGAGGTGATACTGGTTAATTGGTAATATCGGGAGGAAGCTGTAGATCCTCTATTTACCGTGAATTGCGTAATAGCTGCCTATGTCACAACACAAGCACGTCTTAAGTTATTTTCGTATCTGGATTTGTTAGGTGAGTTCGTAATTACTTTTTTCTAAGTGTAATATTTTTCTTTTTAGATGAACGTGTTTTGTACTACGATACAGATTCCGTCACCTACGTATCCAGAGAAGATATTCATGATTTACCCTTGGGAGATAACCTTGGTGAACTAACCGATGAGATCAAACCTGAATACGGATCAGACTCATTCATAACGTAGTTTGCATCAGGAGGTACCAAGACGTATAGGTACAATATTGAATTACCTACAGGGGAAATAAAGTCGAAGATAAAGGTTAAAGGCCTTGTGCTTAATCATAAAAATTCTACTAAAATCAATATGGACTCCCTCGTTAAACTTATTGATGACTGCAACGACAATATGCAAATTATTACCTGTAATATCGTAATAAGGAGAACGGAAGATCTTCAGCTGGTGACCAAAACCGAAGATAAAAAGTTCCGTGTTAACTTTAATGGTCTATATATTTTATATTAAGAACAACAGCATTAATAAAAAATGATATTGATATCAGTAAATATCTCAAGTTACGTTCTCTCCTGCAACGAAAATCCTGCGGTTTTAAAAGTAAGAAGACTTGAACTTTTTCTACGCTCATAACAAATGCAGCTGATTCAAAATATTTACTGACTAAGGTAAGGTGATCATGTATTGTTTCTACAAATTAATATTTGTGGTACAAATAATCTTAGGTTGCTTTGATTTTTGGAATTTCTGACGCTTGCTGCTGCCACAAAATAAAAGATTTGCAAGTAAATAATGTCAGAGATTCTGCAAACACTCTTCTCATTGAAATACCTAACACAAACACATATTTCTGGAAATTTTTATGAAAGGACCACGCACTTTTCTTATGCAAACGAGAGCACCGTCAAATTGTCTGAATTTTTGACATGTAATAGTACTTACTATGTTCTGATCAAGTCTTCATGGGCCCAATTCTATCTTTAATTTTTAAAATGCGTACCAAAAAGCCCCTTTTAAATATTTTTGAAAGTTTATGGCTGATATATGTAGCCAAAATACACACTTAATGATCAAAATAAAAATACTGATAGTTACAGGGCGATTCAAGCTGTCACAGACCTTTTTTGGATAAAGCATGTATTTTTACATAGCAAATATAGCGTAAAATAATATTAAACAAAAGTTCCGACAAAGTTTTTGAATATTTGATATAGTGTACATCTCGATGTCCTTGTTCAATATTCCTGATGCTAAAATTATATCCTATGGCTACTTTTAGAGATATTAAACGTTTAGTCTGTAAAATACCCATTTTTATAGTAGGTAACAAAAAATAACTACAAAATAAGGGAAATGTTACAAATTATTTATTTTCACATACTGCGGTAGATTATGGTACTATTTTACTGTTTAAAGGTAGACTAAAAGAGTCATACTTACAGGGTGATCCCACTTGGAAGATGACTAAATCCACAAATCGAAAACAGATGCTAAATAATATAAACTAGATACATATTACCAACTTATTTTATAATAAAAAAATCTTGCGCTTCAATATGGGTTATTAATTGGGTTTTACATATAATACAGGGCCATTCAATACTCCATTACAAAAAAGGTTTAAAGTTTGGAGATAAATTAAAAAATCAGATTATGCTGTCGTATTTACTTATATGGTAGATGCAGAAAGGACTGTTAACTTGATCGGATTACAGGTAAGTCACACTGTGTATTTGAGTTTTTTTTTTATTGAACTTATAATTTAGATGTAGGTAAGGTAGAACCTTAGGCGCATTTTTATGTGGTAAGCGCTGTAGGACTATTCTCCCCTGATATTATTGTAGAATGATCACATGTTTGTCGTAATTTTTGCAAAACTGTAGATACGTTATAAGGACACATTTGATAATAATAAGTATAAATCAAACAGTAAATCTGAAATATCTAGATGAATTTCTTCAAATGATGAGGTACCTAAATATTAGAAAATCGAAAAATATTTGATAGAAAAATATTTGCTCTGCTCTCTGTTTATATTTTTCTTACATTATATGTTACTCCTTACGAAGTCTGGGACAATTTTGTTTACTTTCAATCTATCTGAGGTCCTCTACAATTGGATGATAACAATTGAAACAAGATTCTCTCGTGATTTCCTATAAGTTGCTATGTTAAAAACATTTTTTTTTATTTAAACCCATCGTAAGTCGCTTCAATCACAAACATAACGTTTTATTCTTTTTTGCATATGCCATATTTCTTAAAATGTTTAGGAGAAACACTACAATTTTAAATAAAACAAAATAAAGTTATTCAAAACAACTGCAAATGACATAAAACTCAATGCAAATGCCTTCATTTATTATGAACTATAAAGTGACTAAAAAAACGACAAGATCAGATAAGTCTCAAACTGTATTAATGCTAGTTCTTCAATCACTGTTTTATTGTTTTAAATAACGTAGATTTTATTATCAAAAAAATTTGAACAACCCAGTACATGTTTCATGAAAAGTTTACACGTTTAATAGAAACTATTTTATTATTAAATTGTTAACATTGATGATTACCAAGTAAGGACATTATTTAGGTAATTTTGTATAGGTACATTTATCTAGTGTACTATGATAAATAAAAGAACATTTACCTGTCATTGAGTTTTATGTCGCATTTGGAATCGTTTAAAATACATAGGGGAAGGAGTTGTAAGAGTGCGCACTTAAATTGTTTTTATCCATTACAAATTAGCAGTTTATACAGATAACTAGGAAAATGTTTTAAATAAAAATTTGTATATTCCTTTAACTTGTTTACTACAAAAATGTTTCAAATAAAATCATATTTAACAAACAAAATCAAATTAAAAAAGTATTGCACATGCGTACTCTTAGCAGTCGGAGGTTGTAAGAGTACGCACAAGATATTCTAAGAGTACGCGGCTATTGTGGGCAAAAGTCGCAAACGTAATTACCTCCTAGATAATTTGAGCAGGACTCATGCCACCATTTTTCGCATTCTCCACATTGAATCCAGTCCTCGTCTGGTGGATCTGCGAATTCTTCATCACAGCTAGGACATATAGCGTGTGATTCATTGGGCGCGTTTGTTTATTCTCCAAGACGCTTTTCACTTGCTTTGAACTTCTTCTTATTTCTGATGTCTTCTGCTTTACGGATTCTCCTGTATTTTCATTGCCGTTGGACTTCTTCACTATGCCTACTTTTGATTTCTTTCTTCGATCATCAATATTTTGTACTACCTTTCTTTTGACTTTAGATGCTTTTGCATTTTCTTTCTAGCTCGTTCTTACATGGAGTGCTAGTTAGAACCTCCGATTTTTGGGAGATTCGTCTCCGATTTTGTTCAGTTTTAATCATTGGAAGTGGACGTAATTGCTGAGGGGTCACTGATATAATTTCTTCAGCAATTGTTTCTATTTCAGGGGTCTTTGGTGTCATTGATCTGTTTGAGTCGATTGTTGTTTGAATGGTGTGTTCGCAATTTGATGTATTATTTTTGTGGTATCCTATTCCAGCTCCTGTCTTCCTTGCACTAGTACTACTAGGTTCGTATGGGTCGGTAAAAGATTCAACCCCATCGCCGTTAAGATTAATTACTATCATCGGCTCCTTCAATATATTTAACGTGCTATTTGCATCCTCATTTGCCTGATTGTAAATTTCTAGAATAATATTGTCATCTTGGTGGATTTCTTCCACAAGTACTGGCTGCTGAGCTTCATATTTTCTGTCTGTGACTAGTGATGGCGCGAACTCCTCATCATCAAAAATTTCTGAATTAAGAGGCCAAATTCCAGCCGATTTAAAAGCATTGACTGTCTTTTCAACATTTGATATTTTATTATACGCTTTTGTAAATAATTCTCCGACATTTTTTTGAGTGATTACCTTTCCCGGGTTATTTACCATCCACTCATCACAAAAGTGGCTGTAGGCAGTTTTCAGTGGACCAAAGTATCCTCTGTCAAGCGGCTGGATTTTGTGACTGGAATGAGGTGGTATGGTCAAGAGGTGAATATAATTTTCTCTACAGTAATTAATTACTGCTAAAGTTCTATGGGAAATATGATTGTCGAAGATGAGCAATACTGGATTTTCCTTTGTTGGATTAGTGTGCTGCCTAAAATGCTTCATCCATTCCAGCAACAGATCTGAATTTATAAAACCAGAATCTGAAATTTGTCGCAGGGTTCCAAAAGGTGTATCTTTAAAGAGATCTTCATTCATCCTTTGCCTCTTGAAAATAATAGCTGGTGGCACATACGTACCAGCACTGCTCATGCAACATACAGCTGTGTATAGTTCTCCCCTTTCACCACTTGCGGCTTTTCCAATGAGTTTTTGCCCCTAGTAGCCACAACTTTAGGCACTTTATTAGGAACTGTCGACAGCCCTGTCTCATCCATATTGTATATATAATGAGGAGGAAAGTTGAGTTTCTCGTACAGTGATCTTAAATTTGTATAGAACTTTTGAACCTGTACTCTATTAAATCCCATCATTCGTCCAATCGAACACTTTTCAGGTTGTCTTACAGAAAAATTTTGACGTTTGCGAAAATCACGAGCCCAGATTTTTCCAGCTATTTTTTTTTCTGTATTAAACCTATGGGGAATATGGTTAGCTTCTGCAAATTTAATGGCTAGTAATCTAAGATCTCTTAAAGTAAGCCCATAGAATCTAGCATCCATATATTTGACGTAATCGACTAGTTGAGCTTCCATTTCTGATGAAAAAGTACAGCTGAAGCGACCTAACGATAAAGGTATTGTGCCAGCGTTCAGTCTTTTGCGCAGGGTAGCTTCTGGGATACCAAATTCCTTAGCCACACTTCTTTTACTTTGGCCATTTTCGATCTTTTCACGGATTTCTTGGAGAAGATCCTCGGTGAAAACCAATTTACGTTCACTTGTCCTTTTATAATACGCCATAGCTCGTTATTCCTATAGGAAAAATGATGCGTATTATTACTACTTTGTGATGTTATACCAATGTTAGAAAACGTCATTTTAGTCTTTAGATTTGTCTGCTTATAAGAGTACGCAGTAAGTTTGTAAGAGTACGGACTGCGTACTCTTAAAGACTTTAAAATGCGCACTCTTATAAACTGGTTCATAAATGACATTTATTAGTAATGGTCTGCTCAAATAATACGAAAACATGAAATAAAAAGTAAAACAACTTACCAAACACTACAGTTAACGTGCCAAATTTACAAGCACTTTGTCTTTTAACTCACAGCATTAATTAAGGCTTATTTATTTCGCTGCAAAAGTTACAGTGACTAACACGGTTTTGAATACGAACTCAATTTTACCGAATAGCTCAAGCGGTTACAAAAATCTGTGTTACCATCAGACATACTACATTAAATGGAACATTATCGTGGTAGTTAACAGGTGGCGGCATGCTGTTAAATAAACAAAAACGACACCGCGTACTCTTACAGAACGCGCACTCTTACCCGACCTTACCCTATGTGTTATTGTTTTCTTTAAAATTGTAGTGCTTCAACTAAGTATTGTAGCAAATATGGCTTTTGCAAATAGAAAAAATTGTTATGTTTGTAACAAAAACTTTCCTGTTCGACTTACAACGCCTTTAAACGAAGGAGATAACTTAGATTTTCTAAATATGGCAACTTATAGACGGCAAACTGCCGAACATCCTGCGGAAGAGAATCTAGATGAAGCAAGGTGCTGTTTAAGTTGTTATCAAGCAACTACAGGGGACGTCAGACAGATTCAAAATAATCCGAATTGCCTGCCTCAGACTTAATGTTTTAATTCCCAATTCAGTACGTGGTTACATTATATGTATTGTGCAAGGTAATGTAAGAAAAGTATCTCCAGTGTGTAGTGCAAATATATTTCTAGTTTCTAATATTTATGTACCAGAACATTTGAAGATATGTGAAATACATCTAGATAATTCAGGTTTTCTAATGGATAATTTACATGGTGGATTTCCTAAATAATATTCAGTCGTTTTTGTCCAGTTTCAGAACTGCTGCTAATTCAAATACTCGTGTCAAAAATTGGGAAGATATAAATTCATTAGTTTAGAGGAATTTAAATATTTAACGTCAATTTCGAAACGAAAATTTTCAAGAACTGTATGCATTGTGTGAACAAACTGAACAATATGGTAATACAAGAAATATTAGACAAAGAGGTGTACTTGCTTTTCTTGTTAAGTTAAGGCATGGGTTATCAGATTTTTAATTATTCTTCGAGACAAGTCACTAGTTTAGTAATCTCTAATGTTCGTTTCTTACTTATGTAAAGATTTGTACCTAACAACATCGGATTCAGATCAATTACCAGGGACAATTTTATAATCAACCATGTACCCGAATTTTTAAATTGGCTCTATAACCCTACACCAGGTAAGCCAAGAGCGATTGTTTATGGAGACTGTACACATAACTCCATTGAGAAGAGCAGTAATTTTAGAATATTACGTTAGTCATATTGCTCGTTTAAGAAGGAGCATTTAGTTAAGCCAAAAATTATAGTAGCTCCTGATGGATACATTCTAGCAGTTAACGGTCCCTATTTTTCTGCGCACGAGATAACGATGCTGCGATTTTACGGCAGGGTTCACAAAATGATATTGATAGAATGGGAAACGGAGATGTAGTAATAGTAGATAGATGCTACAGCGACGCCATCGCTACATTTGAAGATCTGGGTCTCATTTCTTATTTGCCACCTTTACTTCAACGTCAATTATCTACTAGTGACGCTAACAAAGCAACTAAAACGCATTGGGTTATAGACTCCAGAAATGGGCATTTTAAGTATATTTTTAAGTTTTTAAAAGGATGGATATCTACGCATCATGCTGCCAACTTGCGTAATTTTTATCAATTTGCTGGTGCATTAATAAAATAAGTTTCTTCCAATAATAAATATACCGGGAACAATTGTGATGGCAACTCAAATGTTAAATAAACTAGATGATGTAAATGCAATCCAAACACGCGTTGAAGCTGAAAATCTAGATTTAAGAAATGGTCGCTGGCAGAGACTGAATAATATGCATATTCCTGAATTTCCTCTGTTAGATATCAATTATCTAAAATATTTAATTGGCCCTTATTATCTTTATTTAAATCCATCATATATACAAGATAAACTACAAAGAGACGAACTTAATTTTTAGAAATTGATGAATTAAGAGAGGAACCCAATTTTCCACGTTTTTGAATCTACTCTAGATTTAGAAACGCAACTAAGTATATGTTGTGGTTGGCATACGAAGAGGCCCCTAATGAAGACAATCCTCCAGTTTTCTACTACTACTGCACGTATCCGTCCGGTGCGAGAACTTTAAGTACTTGTGCACATATTGCAACGATTTTGTGGTTTTTTGGATATACCAGGCACCAGAATAATATAATATTTCCATCAACACGTCTACTAAAATGTGTTGAAGATGCTGAAAACCGTTAATTATCAGAAGATATAGTTCTCGGTCCCATAATAGAAGATATTTAAAATGCAACCACCATTAAATATTTTAATTTTACTTAATGCTTGACGTTATCGCGTTTTTTTCAATTGAATCAATTTGCTCATTAATCCTCTATTTGGACTCCTTTTTCTTTAATTTAATTTATGAATGGTAGCCTCATAAAGTAACTACAGTCCTTTCTGCATGTACCATATAGGTAAATACCAATGCATAATATGATTTTTGAATTTATCTTCAAACTTTAAACCTTTATTGTAAATGAATGGCCCTGTATTATATGTAAAACCCATTTTTTGTTGTTAGTATGGTCATGCTTATGGTTAGAATTTACTTATTTATAGTTTATATATCTTATTCGTGGACTGTTCAGGAGTACTTCTCCTCTTCAGCCCTGGTCAATCCATGTTTGTTGGTGTTGCGATGTTTTGTTGTTATTGTATAGTTTACAATCATGAGATGTGCTTATTTTTGGTGTAAAAAAAAGAAAAAAGGTTTATTTATTTGATATTTAATAGTGCGTTAATTGGCTTAAATGTGTGTATTGTTAAGTGGGGTGTAGTGTGCTTAGTGTGATTATTAGATTCGTCGTCCGGTTTCTTGCTGGGTCGTGATCGAATAGACGGTAGGATGCGGAGGGCATATGGGATGTTGTCCAGGGAATCTTCTATCTCCTCGGGGAGGTTGTCGAGTTGTGTAAGGATCCCGGGGGATGTTTGAATTTTAATTTAGGTTTTCTTCCTGGGAATTGGGGAAAACGGTAGTTGTTGGGTGAGGTAAGGATCTCTTTGGTAGGGATAGTGTCACCGAAGATTCTTTTATGCGCAAAGTTTTTCTGTAGTGTTTGGATTCTGTGTGTGATGGTTGGTATATTTGCGTGTTGTGTTGTGAGGTCGCTAGGGTACCTGAGAGGTAACCTGTGTATGCGTCTGAGGATTCGGCGTTCACAGGAGGCGATAGAGGAAAGGTGATTGAGGTTTATATTGGTGTATAGTGGTGATCGGAAATCCATAACAGGGCGGATGCATGTTTTATAAGTGTGTAGAAGTGTTTAGGGGTGGCAACGTTTGATTCTACCCCGGAGGGCGCCCAGTAGGTTTGCGCAGTTCGTAATCCTATTGAGTGTTTTTTTAACATCGGGGAGCCAATTGAGGGTTCGAATAAAGAGGATTCCTAGGTAGGTGATCTTCATCTTGGAGTGGGAGTCTTTCTTGATTTAGGGTGAGGGAAACATTTCTGGAGGCTAACTTTGGGAACTTATCTTCAGTGTAATTAGGATGGCGGAAGAAGATAGTTTGGGTTTTGGTGGGATTGACGGAGACTCTCCACTGGTTAGCCCAGTTGGAAAAGTTCCGCAGGGTTTTCGATATGAGGCGGGATGCCGTTTCGGTGTTTCGATTAACCGCCCAAAAGGCGGTGTCATCCGCAAACAGCGCAACGGCTACTCCGGGTTGTATGACTTCGGGAATGTCGGATGCGAAGATAGTGTATAGGATCGGGTCTAAGGAAGAGCCTTGCGGTACGCCTGCTGTAGGTTGAAAAGGATCGGAGAAAGTTTTCCTTACTTTGACTCGAACTGACCGATTGGTCAGGTACGAAAGTAGGAGTTTGGAGAAGGGGTCGGGTATATTGAGGTTACGGATCTTGCACAGGAGACCGGCGTGCCAGACCTTGTTGAACGCTTGCTTAATGTCCAGATACACAGCCAGATTGCATTGCTTGTGATGAAATGCCCACCCTGGTGGTCTCTGTAAACAGCTTCAACAAGCGATCGTGACACGTTCGGTTGGGATGGAAGCCGAATTGGCTGTTGGGAAGAAGGTCGTTAAATTCTAGGTGGTCCCTGAGTCGCCTGGTTAGAATCTGCTCGAAGCGTTTTCCGAGGCAACACAGGAGGGAAATGGGTCTATAGGAGGAGGGTGAGGTTAGGTCAGCGTGGGGTTTTGGTATCATGATGGTGGAGGCCGATTTCCAGACCGTCGGGAAGTGAGAGAGGGTTAAGCATTTGTTATAAATGTCGGAAAGTATACGGAGGGCTGGGTCAGGTAGGTGCTGGAGAATTTTCCTATTTAGGCCGTTATGACCTGGGGCTGAACTTTTCCCTTTTTTGAAATATGTTTGGACCTGGTTGGGCGTGATAGGGGCATAAAAAGGACTCTCGTTATAGAATTGGGTTCAAATAAATCGGCCTCTTCTTGGTCGGAAGAGATTATGTTGCTCTGAAGGTCGGTTAGGTGGGATTTTGGGTTTACTTTTCTTCTGGTCAGTCTATCGAACTGTTGCCAGAAGAGTTTACCATTTCTATAATCTAGCTGGGAGGTGGATTTGGTCCAGGAGTCTTCAGCGTGTTTATTGGTTTCTCGCCTAATTAAGGAGTTAAGGCGATTGTATTGACGATATATTCGTTTTTTGCTCTTTGATCCAGTTCACAATGAGCTGCGGAAGCGGTTTGCGGGAGATGTCGATGTTTTTAAAGGCACCGAGATTCCGACCGCATCCGTAATTACGGAAGTTAGGTCACTAATGCCTCTCTCGAGATCTTGAGTCGTTTGAAGATTGGATGTAGGAAGGTTGTTGGAGATGTGTTCGGAGAACACATTCCAATCTGCTCTAGAAAAATCTTTAATTACTGTGTATTGAGGAGGTGTAGGGCGAGCTGGACAAAATAAAGTTTTGACCAGTAGTGGTATGTGATCAGATGTGATCGTGGTGCCTAGAAAGCACTCACGATCGAAATAGGGCTATGGGTTTGGAAACTATGATATGGTCTACTATAGAGGCACCTAAATGTTCGAAATAGGTTGGTTGAGTGTTGGAGATTCGCAGGAGTGGCAACTGCAACAGATCGTTGCCATTCGTTGACGTGTCTCCGAATTGGGCGTGGCGGGCATTGTAGTCACCTAGGATAACAGCATTACGGAGGCTAGAAGCGTAGATTAAAAGGTCATCTGATAGTGTGTTGTGACCTGGCGGGTTGTAATAGTCAATAAATCTTATAGGAGTGGGAAAGTGCGCCGTTGCAGCAACGCATTCGAGATGCTGTAGGTGCGCCGGGAGTTGAAAAGGAGTGGAGGAGAAGCAGTTTTTAATTAATAGGGCGGTTCCATGTTGGATATTGTTTGAATAAGTGTGAAAGGTGTTGAAATTAAGGGTACGCCTGGGTGTAAGCTTTGTTTCGGTGATGGAGTGGGAGTGTAAAAAGTGTTTGATTAAGGGACGTTTCCGACGCACGCCCCTGGCATTAACGGTCCCTGCTATGATATCCATTGGGAACGAGTTATGGATTGGGTTGGCGGATTACGGCTACCTTCATCCTCGTACCTGATACGCAGACGTTGATATGCCGTTGGAAAAAGTTTTGGGAGAGGGAATGTAGGGAGCGAAAAACCATGTCCTGTAGGTCAGAGAACATGCGGAAAAGGGAGTGTATAAGGACTTGCAGGAAGTCCTTAATGGAAAGGGGATCGGTGTCGGGAGTGGGTTTGAGGTGGGCGGTGTCTTCCGAGTCGGACTCTTCGGATGGGTTCAAGGGATGCCATCTTCAATGGGGAACTGGGAGATTCCCGCCGCTTCCGGCACTTAAAGGAATAGGTAGGGTGAGCATCCCCGCAGTTGTTACACCTTGGGTTTGCCGAGGATTTGCAGGCGGAGGATCTGTGACTTTCGCCACAATTTGGACAGCTGTAAAACCCAATTAATAACCCATATTAAAGCGTAAGATTTTTTTTATTATAAAATAAGTAGGTAATATGTACCTAGTTTCTATTATTTTGCATCTATTTTAGATTTGTGGATTTAGTCATCTTCCAAGTGGCTTCACCCTGTAAGTGCGACTCTTTTAATCTACCTTGAAATAATGAAATAGTACCATAATCTACCGCAGTATGTGAAAATAAATAATTTGTAACATTTCCCTAATTTTGTAGTTATTTTTTGTTACTATAAAAAGGAGTATTTTATAGACTAAACGTTTAATAATATCTCGAAAAGTAGCCATAGGATATAATTTTACTATCAGAAATTTTGAACGAGGACATCGAGATGTACACTATATCAAATATTCAGAAACTTTGACGGAGCATTTTTTTTAATGTTATTTTACGCCATAGCTGCAATCTAAAAATACATGCTTTATTTAAAAAAAGGTCTTCTACAGCTTGAATCGCCCTGTAACTATCAGTATTTTTATTTTGATCATTAAGTGTGTATTTTGGCTACATATATCAGCCAAAAACTTTCTATAATATTTAAAAGGGACTTTTTGGTACGCATTTTAAAAATTGTGGGCCCATAAAGACTTTTGATCAGAACATCAAGTACTATTATATATCAAAAATTCAAACAATTTTGCATTAGAAAAGTGCGTCGTCCTTTATAAAAAATATATGAACCTTCGCCCACAAAATATAAATCAAATTAGTTCGAGAATCCTTATTAACTATGAGAAAGGAAAGTGTAGAAGTCATGTTGTCGGAATTAACAAATTTAGTAAATTTCCTATGGAAATAGCTCAGTATTTAAATCTGCCTTTTTCTCAAGAATATACCGGAAATAGCTTTCACAGAACTTCCGCTACGCTACTAGTGGATTCAGGAGGTGACCTTCTACCAAAACGTCACGGAGGTAGGAAGTTTAGTAGGAGGGATATATTTATATTATGGGTATTACATATATCAAGTAGCAAAAAAAAATCTAACACACCAAAATTTTACAATCTGTACAATGTGAAAAACAGGTGTGTCGGGGTCCAGTTACGGCGCATTTCCATTTGTACTGACATTTGTCAGCAGAATCGATATGGCGTCCTCCACTTCACATAAATATTTTGCCTGTGAAACTCCTATAATATTAAATAGTTGTTCAAATATTGTAATTAAACAATATCTAAACCAAAAATAATTTAAATTTAATGGAAATCTTTAGTTTTACTGTGAGACCCCTATAATATTGAATAACTATTCAAATATTGTAATTAATCAATATTTAAATCAAAAATAATTAAAATGTAACAGAACGCTGTTCTATCGCTTTAAAAAAAATGTTACTTTCGTCAGTCGTTGAACAATATACTATTTTCTGTTTTGTTTGACGGAGGAATAGACATACACCCGTACGCAAAACAGTACATGGGTATTTTGGTTGAGTTAAACTTAATTATTAGCTTAAAACAAACTTTAATATTACTTAAAAAGCGAAAAAAATTAAATAACCACTAAACTTCATAATAGTACATGTGTAAAACAAGCGAAGAAATACAAGACAGTACTATGTGCCTCTCTCTAACTCGATGGTTTCAAAATGTCTCTCATAAACAAAGCAGAGCGCGCATTCCAGTTGTGTATCGAGTTTAATGGCGCGACATCAATCGTCGGGATGGGATGCACCGTATTAAACCCATGCAGTTGAAAGACTTTTATTTAATAGTAATTGGGTGTGTTTTTTTTTTGAACAAGTTGTAATTAGTGCACTCTAACTTGTTCGGTGGTGTTTTTTTTATCTGAGATGTGTAACCAAAGAATATATTCTTTGGTGTAACTCAATCGTTTAATACGGTTCAAATTTATGTTCGGTGTTATACACACCAGGGTGATAGGTGATGCTTGAGAACAGAACGTTACAACCTATAATTGCTTCAAAAACAAAGTGGTGGTAAAATGAGTTTTATTTGTGGGTATTGTATGTTAACTACAATTTCGAACTCAGGTGAAGATTGGCAATATATCGTGTAGCAATGCTTTAACTTAAGCCAAAGTATAATAAAAATTAAATTGTAATAATAAGCATTTAATTGATAATGCTGGCTCATCAGTAGATTGAGATAGGGAGGGTTCTAATTTAGCTCTTGATTAACCTACCTGAAATGCGTCTTGTTTCTCACCTGTTTAGTTATTTTCATTTCTTTAATTACTAAAAATGCAATGTAAAAAAAATTATAAAATATAATTAAATGAATTCTCGGGCACCATGTTATCTTTGACAGGAATAACAAAACCTATTTAATGAACATTAAATGCTTTCTAATAATCAAAAATAACAATATGCAATAAAGTTTATTACCAAATTTATGGATAATAAGGAGAGGAAGAAAAAAGGTTTTTAAAGCTAGCTAAAAACTAAAAATTCACTACTATATAAATACCTCTGTATAATGGTTCCAGTGTTCATTTTGGATACGGAAATGTCAACTAGTATGATAGCGTTTCACAACATCCTTGTGAGTCTTGTAATAACTCGATTAACTATGTGTTGGTAGAAATTTTCAATCCAATAAACTTATTGTATTCTTCCCAATAAAGATTATTACGAATACAGGTTCAATGAATAAAAGAGGCGTACTTAAAAGTGAGTAATTAAAAAATTAAAAGGTGGTAAAAGGTAAAAATAATGTGCCTAAAAAGCAAAGGCTTTAGCTAAAATATAATGAGAAAAACAAACTCACCACCAAAATATGATGGCACACTATATAAAAATTAAGTAAATCATTCTTATTGCTGTCAACAGTCAGCATTAACTGAATTACAAAAGCTTTCTCAATAACTCAAGCGTAAAAGTTTTCTTGCGTTGCGCTGTTACATAATATAAATCCAATTTTTTAAGAAAGGGAACTAAAACTATTTATGTAATATTACACCCAAAAGATTTGTTCTAGGAAATGCCAATTAAATAATTGCCAGTTTTCAAATCTACACATTAATAATTAAAAACTTTTCTAATATTATGCCAAATAAATTAATGATTTTAGATTAACGTATTTTTTAATACAACCACAAAAAAAGGTTGTTACAATCGTTTCTCATGAATGTTTTGAAGGAGTATCAAATATTGCAATAGATGAAAATAATCAGGTTTGGAAAGAAGCAGGTTAGTATCTGCTGATGTATAGTCACATTTCCAATTCTTAACTTTATTAGATGTGAATGCTTATTCCAATGATGAGCAAACACAAGACATGGATGAAGAAGAGGGCAAAGAAAATGAAGTCATGAAAAAAGTTGTAGAATGGAGTCACAATGGTATTTCTCTGTTAATTGAGAAATATCGCACATATAAAAGTGAATTAGGTACAACAAATTCTATAAAGAAGCATTTTTGGAAAAAGTAAGCTGAATTTTACATTTTATACCCAATTTAAACATCTTAATTACAGAATTAGTGACGAAATGAATGAACTATACGTGGGAACAGATACAAAATAAATGGAAATCTTTAATTAGAACTTACAAGGCAATTAAAGATAATAATAATGCAACTGGCAGAAAGAAAACATTGGAAGTATTACGATATAATTGATGAAATTCTGTTTGGAAATCCAGCAATAGATCCTCCACTTACGGTACATAATGGTAGTGTATCAAACAGGAAGGCCCCAGATACCTCTGATACAGAACAGTGTGAGACAGCATCACCATCAAGTACTCGTTCAAACACACCTACACCAAAACGTAAAGCAAATACCGATGTCACTAATTTACTTAAAGTATTATACAACAAAAGCAGCAGCATCATTTAGAAAATTTGCAAGAAAAACGCCGCTTTAATGACCTGTTAGAAAAACTTATAAATAGTCAAAGTAAATAATCAAATTTCATTATTTTTGTAATGCATATTTACATATAGATTTTGTTACTTTTTTGTTAATAATAAACTGTAGAATGTCTTAGCGTTGGTTTATTTGAGTTTCAAAATTGTACATAAATTATACCAGTTACATCGTATTCATAATTGCTGAACGTTTTTGTTCACCTTCTCTAGCTGCAGGTATAGAGGAAAGTCGCCTAATATGGGTTTTTAGGTATCAAAAAAACATACAAAATTTGTTCTAGCAAACTGTAAATATGGATATATATACTTCATTTTATCCGCTATCAGTTAGATATTGAATAATAATGATTTATTTATTTATAACAATAAATACATAAACTAAATGCATTTACTGCAAATCCCATATTAGGCAACTAGTGTTCCTATTATGGGGTATAAATATAGCCACATAAACAGACTTTTATTCAAGTAGTATATATAGAAAACAATACCTAGGTACTAAACACATACCTATCTATATATTATTTAGATAACAAATCAAATATAGTTTCTTTCATTATTCAGCACACTCGAATGGGCCCATTTTAGGCATAGGACACAGCGAATCCATTTTCGCCAGCAGAATCCTTCGAGAAGAGATCATTGCAAAATATGATCTGCATCATCTTCATCTTCGGTAAATGGTGACTCGCCCCATCATCTAAAGTCACTCACTTCAGACCCTGATGAGGATGATGAAGAAACTTTCCGTTTTTATTCCTTTTCTTTTCAAGTTATTTTTTTGCTGTGCCGATTTATTCCGACTGCCAACACTGGATGTGATGTTTCTTACGACTTTAGATGTAGAAGCAACACTTCTTTTAGAAACGGGTTTCCAATTCTTCTTTGTAAGGCGTGCTGGTGACAACTGCAGCTTTGGGTATTAGACCTCTTCTTTTGTGATATTTTGGCATACTTTTGGAACGGGTAACAATTCGGCGGGTGATACCTTTGGGGGTTACATGACGAGGCTCTTCTATCCCTTCCACCGGTAACGCTGGGATTGGAAGAACTTCGTGTGGAAAAATATCTGCATTTAACGATTCAGCTACAAACTCATCTTCTGTTTTGTTTGACGGAGGAATAGACATACACCCGTACGCAAAACAGTACATGGGTATTTTGGTTGAGTTAAACTTAATTATTAGCTTAAAACAAACTTTAATATTACTTAAAAAGCGAAAAAAATTAAATAACCACTAAACTTCATAATAGTACATGTGTAAAACAAGCGAAGAAATACAAGACAGTACTATGTGCCTCTCTCTAACTCGATGGTTTCAAAATGTCTCTCATAAACAAAGCAGAGCGCGCATTCCAGTTGTGTATCGAGTTTAATGGCGCGACATCAATCGTCGGGATGGGATGCACCGTATTAAACCCATGCAGTTGAAAGACTTTTATTTAATAGTAATTGGGTGTGTTTTTTTTTTGAACAAGTTGTAATTAGTGCACTCTAACTTGTTCGGTGGTGTTTTTTTTATCTGAGATGTGTAACCAAAGAATATATTCTTTGGTGTAACTCCAATGCGTTTTAATACGGTTCAAATTTATGTTCGGTGTTAACTTATACACACCAGGGTGATAGGTGATGCTTGAGAACAGAACGCTTACATAACCTATAATTGCTTCAAAAACAAAGTGGTGGTAAACATGAGTTTTATTTGTGGGTATTGTATGTTAACTACAATTTCGAACTCAGGTGAAGATTGGCAATATATCGTGTAGCAATGCTTTAACTTAAGCCAAAGTATAATAAAAAATTAAATTGTAATAATAAGCACAATTTAATTGATAAATGCTGCTCATCAGTAGATTGAGATAGGGAGGGTTCTAATTTAGCTCTTGATTAACCTACCTGAAATGCGTCTTGTTTCTCACCTGTTTAGTTATTTTCATTTCTTTAATTACTAAAAATGCAATGTAAAAAAAAATTATAAAATATAATTAAATGAATTCTCGGGCACCATGTTATCTTTGACAGGAATAACAAAACCTATTTAATGAACATTAAATGCTTTCTAATAAACAAAAAATAACAATATGCAATAAAGTTTATTACCAAATTTATGGATAATAAGGAGAGGAAGAAAAAAAGGTTTTTAAAGCTAAGCTTAAAAACTAAAAAATTCACTACTATATAAATACCTCTGTATAATGGTTCCAGTGTTCATTTTGGATACGGAAATGTCAACTAGTATGATAGCGTTTCACAACATCCTTATGAGTCTTGTAATAACTCGATTAACTATGTGTTGGTAGAAATTTTCAATCCAATAAACTTATTGTATTCTTCCCAATAAAGATTATTACGAATACAGGTTCAATGAATAAAAGAGGCGTACTTAAAAGTGAGTAATTAAAAATTAAAAGGTGGTAAAAGGTAAAAAATAATGTGCCTAAAAAGCAAAGGCTTTAGCTAAAATATAATGAGAAAAACAAACTCACCACCAAAATATGATGGCACACTATATAAAAATTAAGTAAAATCATTCTTATTGCTGTCAACAGTCAGCATTAACTGAATTACAAAAGCTTTCTCAATAACTCAAGCGTAAAGTTTTCTTGCGTTGCGCTGTTACATAATATAAATCCAATTTTTAAGAAAGGAACTAAAACTATTTATGTAATATTACACCCAAAAGATTTGTTCTAGGAAATGCCAATTAAATAATTGCCAGTTTTCAAATCTACATTAATAATTAAAAACTTTTCTAATATTATGCCAAATAAATTAATGATTTTAGATTAACGTATTTTTAATACAACCACAAAAAGGTTGTTACAATCGTTTCTCATGAATGTTTTGAAGGAGTATCAAATATTGCAATAGATGAAAATAATCAGGTTTGGAAAGAAGCAGGTTAGTATCTGCTGATGTATAGTCACATTTCAATTCTTAACTTTATTAGATGAATGCTTATTCAATGATGAGCAAACACAAGACATGGATGAAGAAGAGCAAAGAAAATGAAGTCATGAAAAAGTTGTAGAATGGAGTCACAATGGTATTTCTCTGTTAATTGAGAAATATCGCACATATAAAAGTGAATTAGGTACAACAAATTCTATAAAGAAGCATTTTTGGAAAAAGTAAGCTGAATTTTACATTTTATACCCAATTTAAACATCTTAATTACAGAATTAGTGACGAAATGAATGAACTATACGTGGGAACAGATACAAAATAAATGGAAATCTTTAATTAGAACTTACAAGGCAATTAAAGATAATAATAATGCAACTGGCAGAGAAAGAAAACATTGGAAGTATTACGATATAATTGATGAAATTCTGTTTGGAAATCCAGCAATAGATCCTCCACTTACGGTACATAATGGTAGTGTATCAAACAGGAAGGCCCCAGATACCTCTGATACAGAACAGTGTGAGACAGCATCACCATCAAGTACTCGTTCAAACACACCTACACCAAAACGTAAAGCAAATACCGATGTCACTAATTTACTTAAAAGTATTATACAACAAAAGCAGCAGCATCATTTAGAAAATTTGCAAGAAAAACGCCGCTTTAATGACCTGTTAGAAAAACTTATAAATAGTCAAAGTAAATAATCAGAATTTCATTATTTTTTGTAATGCATATTTACATATAGATTTTGTTACTTTTTTGTTAATAATAAACTGTAGAATGTCTTAGCGTTGGTTTATTTGAGTTTCAAAATTGTACATAAATTATACCAGTTACATCGTATTCATAATTGCTGAACGTTTTTGTTCACCTTCTCTAGCTGCAGGTATAGAGGAAAGTCGCCTAATATGGGGCCCTTTTTTTAGGTATCAAAAAAAACATACAAAAATTTGTTCTAGCAAACTGTAAATATGGATATATATACTTCATTTTATCCGCTATCAGTTAGATATTGAATAATAATGATTTATTTATTTATAACAATAAATACATAAACTAAATGCATTTACTGCAAATCCCATATTAGGCAACTAGTGTTCCTATTATGGGGTATAAGTAATATAGCCACATAAACAGACTTTTATTCAAGTAGTATATATAGAAAACAATACCTAGGTACTAAACACATACCTATCTATATATTATTTAGATACACAAATCGCAAATATAGTTTCTTTCATTATTCCCAGCACACTGAATGGGCCCATTTTAGGCATAGGACACAGCGAATCCATTTTCGCCAGCAGAATCCTTCGAGAAGAGATCATTGCAAAATATGCACTCTGCATCATCTTCATCTTCGTAAATGGTGACTCGCCCCATCATCTAAAGTCACTCACTTCAGACCCTGATGAGGATGATGAAGAAACTTTCCGTTTTTATTCCTTTTCTTTTCAAGTTATTTTTTTGCTGTGCCGATTTATTCCGACTGCCAACACTGGATGTGATGTTTCTTCGACTTTAGATGTAGAAGCAACACTTCTTTTAACAAACGGTTTCCAATTCTTCTTTGTAAGGCGTGCTGGTGACAACTGCAGCTTTGCCGGTATTAGACCTCTTCTTTTGTGATATTTTGGCATACTTTTGGAACGGGTAACAATTCGGCGGGTGATACCTTTGGGGGTTACATGACGAGGCTCTTCTATCCCTTCCACCGGTAACGCTGGGATTGGAAGAACTTCGTGTGAAAAATATCTGCATTTAACGATTCAGCTACAAACTCATCTTCTGTGAAAATGTTTCGATTGACAGGAAAAAGGCCTGTTTTCGAATCCATTAACCCGTAGCTAGAACAGCAGCTCTCATGTAAGCCTTTCCAAAAGCTCTCTACTTGATAAACTGTTAAACGACCCGGATTTTGTTTCAACCAGTAGTAATCTCTTGAGCATAAAATGTTTTGAACGGAGACATAAAAGCAACATCTAACGTTGCATTTTATTGGTTGAATGCGGCAGTAAACACAAAATATGAACATTATTTTCTTTTGCTACAGTTATGACTTCTAGATTCCTGGTATGAGTGTAGTGGCCATCTAGGACCAAAACAGCTGGATTATCCTTTGTTGGGTTCGCATGATTGATAAAATGTCTTAACCACTATACAAATATTTCTTGCTGTATCCAGCCGGATGGGTGGCAAGCATGGGTGGAACCAGGAGGCATGCCATTCATTAGTTCTAGTTTCATATTTTTCCGTGGGAAAATTATTAACGGAGGTATATACAAACCCGTTGCACTAAAACACATAACGACTGTCATAAGGGATCCTCGTTCTGCAGACGAGAGGGCCGCAACTTGTTTCTTTCCTTTCATTGCAATGACTTTCTGGTGCTTATGTTGCACTATCGTAATGCCCGTTTCGTCGCAGTTAAAATACGACTAGGATCGTTGTTCACTCTCTCTAATAGTGGTTCATAAATATCAATAAAGCTTGCAACATTTTCTTTAGTAAAAGATTTTACTCGGGCATATGATATTCCTTGCGGCGTTTGGAAAGATAATTTAGGATTTCGTTTTAGAAAACCAGCAAGCCATTTTGATCCTGCACATTCTTTATAGGTATTGAATGGGCTTTTTATATTATTTCTCTTGCATAAGTCAAAACTTAGTTTACAAATATCTTTTCCTGTAACTCCAAAATAATGTTGTTCTAATTCCAAACAATGCTTCACCAACTCCTTTTCCAATTCTTCTGGCATTACTGGTTTCCTTCAAGTTTTCCATGACAATTTCTTCGGCTCCTTATCAATTTTGACATACCTCTCTAACGTAGATTGTGGAACTCCAAATGTTCTCGAACTTTTCTTATATCCCATCCGCTTTTCTTTACATGCCTTAATAGCCTCTACCATATTGTGTTTGCTCCACTTTTCGTTTACTCGGCATCTGAAAATTACATATGTAACATTTGTCTCTTAATATAATATATTAAGCATTATATAATACCGAATTAGGCAAATTGTTGTTTCCAAATAAACTTGTGAAATTAAAAAAAAATAAATGAATTGTTACAATTTCAACTTGAGAGGTGAATTCTGGAGTTATTAATGTTTAGAATTAACTAAAATGCATTTATAATACTTACTTTTTATCTATATATTACACTCTTTTGAATACGGAATCTAAATATTCGAAACGATATGCACGCGATTTTAGGTTAAAATAATATGATATAGTAGATGTCTGTAATTAAAATGTACATGATTGCAGTGTTCGATACAATTGTAATGCAGAGTGTAAATTTCCAAATAGATGGCAGCAATGGATTTCTCAAAATCTTCATACCCCATATTAGGCGGTATCCTCATATTAGGCGACTTTCCTCTATAATTATCTTCAATAGGTAATTGTAATAAATCGTCTTCCAATTCTATATCATTGTCACCAAAGTTATCATTGTGACCTAAGCAAATATTATGGAGAACACAACCAGCACTTATTACTTGTGGAATTAGGTCTGCTTTATGTAGATCTAAATATTTCAACCGTCTCTATCGACATTTTAATAGCCCAAATGTTCTCTCAATGACTGACCGAGTTGCTGCATGAGCAGTGTTGTATCTTTTTTTATTTCTTTGTAAGTGTCCATTGTCTCTGAAAGGAATCAAAATATGTGAAAGAAGAGGGTATGCTGAGTCACCTATTAAAAGACTATTATATGGAAAATATTGATTTTGATTGGTGCAACGCTCTAGTAGTCCTAATCTAAGAAAAACTCGGGCATCGTGAACTGACCCTGGAAAACCTATGAAACAGTCTAGAAATCTACCCTGATGGTCACAAATTCCTTGTAGTATTATTGAAGGTCTACCTTTTCTGTTAATATAGGCTGCTGAGTTATCTGTTGGAGGACTGATGTCTATATGACATCCATCTATTGCACCAATCACTCCCGGGAATGATCTTATTTGCTACAAGTAAATGTGCAACTTACAGTCGTACACAAACTCACCTTAAAGCCATTGATAATGTTAACTGCTTCATTATCACTAGGCCACTTTATAACATTTTTGACTTCTTTACTTAAAATTGTGCATACTCGGGTTACACAATGAAACACGGTACTTTTTGCAATATTAAATCTATCTGCAACTGACCTAAAAAATTGAACCAATTTGGTTTGATGTTTGATTATATATTACTACTACCTGTAGCTTTCTTGATTAGCAATAATCCAAATTGTTACCAAGCACTGCAATAAAGGAGTTTCTTGGGGTCTTCCAGGCACAACAGTATTCCCTTCGTTTATATGTAATGAAACCATGGTGCTGATTATTTCCATTGTTACACGATCCATTCGGAAATGTGCCTTGAAGTAGTCAGGAACATAACGTTCAACTAACCCCAAATAGCCTTTTTTCATGTTTTTGTTGAGTTTTAAATTTGGTTATAGTAACTAGTTGAGACAATAGATCATCTTCGTTATTTTCGAAAAATAATCTTTCGCCTTGCATTATTATCAAATTTAATGTATTGTGTTTCGCCATTGCTATACTGAAATTAGGATTGAGGAAGCAGTATAAAAAAGTATGATATATTTATTAGGTTATGTCTGTCGTTTCGTATATGGTTCGTATCGTTTTTTAAATACATGTAAAAGTGCGGCAACAGATCTATTCTGGTCGCACTCGCTCTAACCTACAGTGCAAAAAAAAACACACTCATTGTTATAGACGTTATAGCATAGAGAAACTATAAAACTATAAAAAAAAGAGAGGTGTAAATCACATGGTACGGTTTTGAAACACTGTTAGTAGCGCCCTCGTTGGCTACGGGAAACAATTAAGTGAGCGCGGGAGGTTCAAAATTTGATTTTGTGGTATTTTGAAATTAGTACAGTTTTTGTAAATTTCCACATTTAACCAATTTCATCCTTTCTTGTGGAGGTGATGTATTAACTGATGTGATAACACTTTTCAATTGATTTCAATTATTATAGCAATTTTTTCGTTTGTTGGACGGAACAGTGCAAAAATTCGAAAAACTTGGGGAATGTTTGTAGGAATATATATATATATATATATATATATATATATATATATATATATATTAGAACACTTTTGAGAATGAATATTATACAACGAATCGTTTCCTTTTTAGTTTATCTTTTTAGGATTCAAAAATTAGATTTTTATGAATAGCTATTAACACATCACTTACCTAACTGTCAAGTATAATAAAAGTAAAAATTTTAAATTTTATATTTTATTTTGCCACCATAATGTTCTTTATACGCCCCCAAATGCGGGCGTAATGTGGTCTTTATGGCACCGAAATGTCATTGTTGCTAAGCAGCATGATTGACAGCTGACCCATGACATGATATTTCACGTAAGTTGAAAGAATTATTGAAACAACAACCTTACTATACAACCTTTATTAATTTAACATTCATAATATTAATGAAATTTATTCTTTATAAAAATTTCTTGTGAATAAGTTTTTGCGTTTTCACCTTCCATTTGGAATGCAAATTATTTACAAACAAACAGTAACTTAGCAACAATTTAGCAATATCACAGTACCTAAGTTTTGTATATAGTATATCATTAAGAAATACGGATTCTTTGAAATGTCTTATGAGAATGAGATTGATATGAAACTTGTTAAAGTCGAACCAGAACAGGAAGAAAGAATAAATTCACTTGTAACCCAAGATCTTATAGTAAATAGTGATCTAATACAAGGTAAAATTAATTACCGTTCCAGTAGTACAAAATTTAACACTATTTTTACAGATAATGTGAATATTAAAAAAGAAGACATCTCTTCTCTAAAAGTTGTTAGTGGAAGTGAAGCACATCATATAAATGAAAACAGTGTCGAACACATCACAAACATACAGTGTCAAAGTAAATTTAATAGTTCAACAATAATGCAAGAAAATTTAAAACATGACGTTTTAAAATACAGCGCCAACTTTAAATATAAGTGTAACCATTGCGATTTTATGACAAAGTGGAAAAGAAGTTTAAAAAATCATCTTTTCATACACATTTCAAGTTATGAATTCAAATGTGACCATTGTGATTATGGAACAAATCGTAAATATCTTTTAAAAATTCATCTTAAAAAACACTCTTCAAGTAATGAATTTAAATGCGACCAATGTGATTATGAAACAAATCACAAAGGTAATTTTAAAATTCATCTTAAAAAGCACTCCTCAAGTTATGAATTTAAATGCGACCAATGTGATTATGGAACAAATCGCAAAGATAATTTTAAAAAGCACTCCTCAAGTTATGAATTTAAATGCCACCAATGTGATTATGGAACAAATCGCAAAGATAATTTTAAAAATCATCTTAAAAACCACTCCTCAAGTTATGAATTTAAATGCGATCAATGTGATTATGGAACAAATTGCAAACATAATTTTAAAGATCATCTTAAAAACCACTCCTCAAGTTCTGAATTTAAATGCGAGCAATGTGATTATGGAACAAATCACAAACGTGATATTAAAAATCATCTTAAAAAGCGTTCCTCAAGTTATGAATTTAAATGTGACCAATGTGACTATGGAACAAATCACAAAGGTAATTTTAAAAATCATCTTAAAAACCACTCCTCAAGTTCTGAATTTAAATGCGACCAATGTGATTATGGAACAAATCACAAAGGTAATTTTAAAATTCATCTTAAAAAGCACTCCTCAAGTGATGAATTTAAATGCGACCAATGTGATTATGGAACAAATCATAAAAGTAATTTAAAATTCGTCGTAAAAACCACTCTTCAAGTTACGAATTTAAATGCGACCAATGTGATTATGGAACAAATCGCAAAGATACATTTAAATTTAATCTTAAAATGCATTCCTCAAGTTATGACTTTAAATGCGACCATTGTTATTATGGAACACATCACAAATATCTTTTAAAAATTCATTTTAAAAAACACTCTTCGAGTAATGAATTTAAATGCGACCAATGTGATTATGGAACAAATCACAAAGGTAGTTTTAAAAGTCATCTTAAAAAGCACTCTTCAAGTTATGAATTTAAATGTGACCAGTGTGATTATCGAACAAATCAAAAAAGTAATTTTAAAATTCATCTTAAAAACCACTCTTCAAGTTACGAATTTAAATGCAACCAATGTGATTATGAAACAAATCGCAAAGCTAATTTTAAAATTCATCTTAAAAAGCATTCCACAAGTTATGACTTTAAATGCGACCATTGTGATTATGGAACACATCACAAATATCTTTTAAAAATTCATCTTAAAAAACACTCTTCCAGTAAAAGAACTTAAATGTGACCAATGTGATTAGGAACAAATCACAAAGGCTGTTTTAAAAGTCATCTTAAAAAGCACTCCTCAAGTTATGAATTTAAATGTGACCAATGTCATTATGGAACAAATCGCACTCCTCAAGTGATGAATTTAAATGCGACCAATGTGATTATGGAACAAATCATAAAAGTAATTTTAAAATTCATCCTAAAAACCACTCTTCAAGTTATGAATTTAAATGCGGCCAATATCCCAGTTATTAAAAGAATTTTGTCGGAAGAAATTCTAGACAAGCTGAACTTTTGCCAGTTGTTAGTACCTGATGAGAGGTATATTTTCCCAAAAGTGTCCTCCCATTCCCCTGGTGGGTCCCCCTCTCAAACATCGTATTTGCTTTTACTCTATAGCTTACAGCTCGGTTGTTTTTGTCACATCGTACCGAATTTACGCCAAATTATTGCTTTTGATATAGGCAACAAAAAAGGTAATTTATATGTTTTTCGTATCTCTTTTAGTTTGGTAGATATTTTAATAAATGTGTAAACATTTCCAAATAAATTGTATAGTTTTATAGTTTTTGTTAAATAACTAATATGCTTGGATGAATTCTGAAAAACTTTTACCAAACTTTTACCATTACGTTATAGTTCAACTCTTTATCTTTACAATGGTATAATTAGATTTAACATTGGCTGCACAGACACATCAGGAACTCACTTGATAAGAACGCGCCCGACCGCCTATAAGCGTGGTTACAGGGCACTTTGCACCGCGTCCTCACTTTGAAGTTTAACGCATACAGCTAAGAAACTAATTAATGATTTTTCGTGCACTTTACTATAGGAGTTTTAGTGGTGCATATTTAGTTTCATACCATGCCATGGTTCAATAGTTTATTTTATTTCATAGTTTTATAACTATAAACAAATGCTGTCGGGAAAGTTTAAGTTTGATTTTATAAAGATTTTTATCGCCCTTGAATGATGGTGTTAATAAATTGTTTTCATACCAGTTTTGGTTCGGGGGGGATTAACCTCTAACCCATGTAATAAGGGTTGTTCCATTATCCACCACCTATGGACCCGCCGTGTTCCGGAATGGTAAGAACCGGCAGCTGTGAATTACACATGCATCACGGACCACCCCACCCACCACTAATTTCTTGTAATAATTATTCAACATTGTTATCAACGTTGAGTGTAACTGAAAGTACATATCATTTATTGACTATATTTACAATATTACTATCAATACTTTTATATACAGGGTGGGGCAGTGAAACGGCAAGATTTCAAATCTGGCTGACGGGCGTGGTGGGGGGTTATGAGAGTGGGGGACACTACCTTGAGTGTCTAGACAGGTGGAAGTTTCAGTAGCCATGGAGCGTTGGTCAAGTGCGCAACGTGCGTTTGCTGTAAAGGCATATTACGAAAACGCGGATAGTTTGGTTGGAGCTCAACGTGCTTTCCGGCGTGAGTTTAATTTACCGCCACGGGCTCCCGTGCCATCAGGGAAAGCTATAAAACTTTGGGTAAAAAACTTTGAAACCACTGCTAGCACAACAAAGAAAAGAGGTGGTAGTGAAAAAACAATCCGGACCCCAGAGAATATGATCGTGTGGGTGACGCATTAGGACGAAGTCCGCGAAAATCAGCGAGACGGCACAGCGCAGAACTTGGTCTCAGCACTCGATCAGTGAGACGGATTTTGAAGAATGACTTACACTTCCATCCATACAAGATACAGATAGTGCAAGCCCTAAAACCTCAAGATTATAACAATCGCATACGCTTTTGCCAGGCGATGCTTAATGTTATCGGCAGAAATGGAGAGAGAGTGCACAACTTATGGATGAGTGATGAAGCCCATTTTCACCTAAGTGGCTACGTCAACAAGCAGAACTTCCGATATTGGTGCGCGAATAACCCACATGCTCTTCATGAAAAACCTCTCCATTCTGAAAAAGTAACAGTTGGGTGCGCAATATCATCTTGTGCAATTGTTGGGCCCTATTTTTTTGAAGATGAACATGGTAACACGGTGACGGTAAACTCTGCACGTTATGCTGTCATGTTGGTAACTTTTGGTCTACCTGGAATCGATGAGTATGATCCAGATGAAGAGACACTCTTTCAGCAAGATGGTGCAACAAGCCATACTGCTGCTGTATCAATGGATGTGCTTAAATTCGCATTTCCAGGACGTCTTATCAGCAGGAACGGTGATATCCCTTGGCCTGCCCGTTCACTAGACTTGATTGCTCCAGACTTTTTTTTTGGGCTATCTTAAGTCCAAAGTTTTCCATGAAAATCCACCCAGAACAAAAGAAGATCTCAAAGAGCGAATTCGGCAAGAAATTAACAACATTCCGTTGCAGATGCTACAGAACGTCATGGGCGAATTCCATCTCAGACTCCAACAATGTGTGGAAAGCCAAGGACGCCATCTTACTGACACCATATTTAAAAAAGAATTGTTTTTAAGGTAAATTATTAATTTCCATTCATGTACTTAAGATTCGTGTTAAAATAATTATACTTTTTTAAAAAATATAATGTTAGCGATTATTTTAAATCTTGCCGTTTCACTGCCCCACCCTGTACAATACAAACTACAGCTACTGTTTCCTTATCCATGAGTGTCGTGTTATGGCATGATAGACCATTGCAGTGTTCGCATATGCCTAAACAGTGCAACCCTGGCTTGCGGCACCCACAGTATTTACCACAACCATTTTACATGAACAAGACACCAAAAATATCAGATCATAAGGTGCAAATGCTCTTATAGAAGTTACTGGTTTCAATATTTTTCGTTCTTGTTCATGTTCTTTTACTGTCTCTAACGTCCAGTCCCAATCCACAGGTGGTAAAGTATTCCTTAACCATTTTTGAACTTGCAAATTAACTCAAGAAGATGTTGACATGCCTCGGTTGTAGGAGGTAACTTGGCCAAATCAAAGTTTGCCCTTAGATTGGCTTTTTTTGTATTCGTACTGAACTTAAAGTATCTTGCTTCATTCAAGTTATCATATTTGCTCATTCTGTACAAGCCTAAGACAAATTGTTCTCACTGCTTCAACAGATGCTCTTTCGTTGTGTTTTCCAAAAACGCCAATGCCTGGTCTTTAGCTTCAACAGACGACTTTAACATTTGGAATGCTTTAACCTTTCCCAATCCATAGAAGCTAGACGTAGTGTCGCAACCAGTTAGGGCATGAATAAATAACGAACATTTTCTGATTTCCACTTTTGCCGCAATCAACGTCTGAACGTTGTAGTAAGGTGCACTTGTATTTTGGCCGCTTTGGGGCATATAAAAATACATTTGTTTTCTGGAGCAGGTGCAACTAACAGCACTAGTAAGTCTTTATCTGTTCCTACCACAACTACCTTAGAAGAGGTTTGTACATTTTCAATGGCAATTTTTACTATGTCATCAGCGTCCTCTTCTGCAGCGAATGTTGATATCCATTTCTTCTGCCACAACTTGAAATAAGTTTTGTTTGTTTTTACGGTTTCCCAAAAATTCATCTTTTGGTGTAGTGCATTTGGTATTCTCGTCAAAAATAATGTTACAAGAAGTTTTCTTTGCAGTCTCCTATTCTGTTCTTCGTTCTTTGTTGTAGGCTTGTCCGGGTGTCCATCGAAAACAACAGTTGTTGCATAACCATAATTTTTTATAACATAAGTACAGTAATTTTGTACTATTTCTCCATATATGCAATTTTTAGGAATGTCGCGCGCTACAGGGGAAGTGAGTGAGACGAGAGAGAGAGAGAGAGAAGCGACGGAACGAGAGAAGTGAGAGGGAGACTGGAGGGAAACGAGTGAGAAGCGATACGAGAGAGAGAGAGGGGAGAAAACGAGAGAGACATGAGAAGTACGAGAAAGACGAGAGCGAGAGAGTAGCGACGGAACGAGACGTGCGAGGGAAAGAGAGAAAACGAGAGAGAGAGAGACAGCAGAAGTGAGAGAAACGAGAAAGGCGACGGGAACGAGAGAAGCGAGAGAGGAGAGGGCAATAGAAACGAGATAAGTGAGAGAGAGAAGAGAAAGAAATGAGAGAGAGGGAGACACGAGAGAAGCGAGCGAAGCAAGAGAGACGAGAAAGGCGCGAGAGAGAGAGGCTAGAGAAACGAGAGAGGGAGGCACGGGAGAAGCAAGAGAGACGAGAAAGGCGCGAGAGAGAGAGAGGCGAGAGAAACGAGAAGAACACGAGAGAGAAAAGACGGGACGTTTAAACTAATGGAGTAACCACATTTAATGGAATTATTTTGCTAAGATAGATGTTGTGGGGCATGTAAAAGCTTTAGAAAATACGTAACATGTAAATTTCCTTCAACAAGACATGGATAAAATTAACGAAGCTGTAGTAGCTGTAGGAAATTGGAGCGATTATCCGAGGAGACAGAATTAGTTATAATAGGTATTAAACCGATAACCACAAGAAATAAATTACATAACGTATTACATTTCGACGATCATAAAGAGATAATTGTAATTTGTGTGTAAAAATGTTACCTATTTTTTGTGTAAAAATAAAAGTGTTGTAAACTTATTTATTTGATTTTATTTAAATTATATTGGAGGAATGGGTGTAAGTACTCAACAATGTTCGGATAGGATCGGTTATCTTCGGGTGTCGTGGTGTGGGGTCGCACTAACTATAGCACGGTTAATGCGATTCGTACCTATATGAAAACAGTATCGCAAAATTTTACCTGTGTATATAGTCTCCAGCGAGTAAGCATTATTATTATAATGTATTCTGTTTATGAACCAACATCAGAGGACATTCGAGATTTTAGGGATTTGTTAGTAAACTACTACAATATAATTGTTCAAGATGATGAAAACGATGAAGTGGTTGAGATGAATGTATCTCACACTCATAATGATGATTCACAGAAGAAGACCGATGAGTTAGAGTGAAAGGACGAATCTCAAGACCATGATGATAGTGACGAATTACAGTCGAAAAAAGAAGAAGACTGATAACAATGTAATTAAATTAAATAAATAAATGATGTATTGTTTTCAATATATTTTTTAAACGCTAAGTTTTCTTTCAATTTTTTATTAATAATCTTGTTTTCGGAATGGACTTTCGGGTTTGTTTATAATTTTTATATTTAAGAAGCCAGTTTCTATCAATCTTATTGGATTTAATACAAAAAACAAAAGCGGTGGAAATTAAACGTGGCTTTCGTCTCTCCCATCCCCGCGTTTCTCTTGTCCCTTTCGTCTCTCACGTTTGTCGTGTCCGCTTGGCTGGAAGTTTGAGCTTTGTGACGCCATCTAGTGTTGTATGAGCTAACAAACGTTTTTCTGTAATAGAGATTGATCATGGCTCCACGTAGCTGTATATTCTCAAAACTACATACAGTTCCTAGCAACTTGCGCTCGGGTCTTCGCCTCTTGTCACTGACCCTTGACATAAAATTCTCCAAAGGTCTGTGTAAATAAAACATATAAGCAAGCAAGACCGCTTATTCAATGTGTGTTTAAATTGCATGTTAACAAATAACATTCTGATGTATACCAACCAGCTCTTAATTACACATTTATTTTTAAAGTAATGAGTTGAATTATATTTGTTATTGCACTGTATACTGTACATAGGTAGTTGAGCATTTTCAATAACGACTAGGACGTTCGGTCTTGTTTTATAAAAATCTAAGGTTTTTTAAAAAGACACAACCTTTTTTGGTAGAAGTCATTTTCAGATACATCTTGAATTTATTTATTTCGCTATTTAAATGGATATAATTAAAACATTCTTATGTATCTGGTTTGATTGATTGGTTGTTTTGAAGGTCTTTTTGATACCTCTTATTCCCATATTTGCAGCATTAGGAGCTTTAGGTTCTTTGAAGCTGCAGTTGCAAAAGCGGTTACTGACGCGTCAAAAACGTTATAGAAGAAACGAAACGTCACAATCCAGAAAGAAGCAGCCTTGGGAAAAGATATATATATATATATATATATATATATATATATATATATATATATATATATATATATATATATATATATATATATCGAAGTTTGGGCTTATATTTACAACCGTATTTAAAAAACTCCAACTGCAGTTACCACGTCATGCTTTAAGCAACGTTGAGCTATCTAAATTTGTTAGATCTAAATTAAAAATTCCCTACTTTAGAGAGATATATATGCGAGATAATTTACTTGTACGAATCCATAAGAATGAATGCGGTATCGTGAATCTGGACGATGAAAATAAGAAGGGAACACACTGGGCGGCTTACATCAAGCGTAATAGACATATTACATATTTTGATAGCATAGGCATATTAAGCCGCCCTTAGAATTAATCCACTATTTTCAAAGTGATGGTAGCAGAAACACAAATGGTTAGAACTTTACCAAGGTTCAACACTTTAATATATAGAATCGCGGTCAGTCTTACGATTTTTATATGACAACGCGTTTCGCTTGTGAGTAGTCGTAATGTCGTACACATTTACATTTATTGGTAAAAGCTTGCAAGGTAACTTTAACCCACCGATTTTTCTTGATTATAAGTCGGAATATGTAATGGGGTTGACTAGTATTGAATCCTTTAATACTATACAAAACGTTACTTCAAAGAATAACCAACTCGAATTTGGAAAAGATAGAATTACAATACCACCAGTCATACGAAATCGCGGATATGAATAGATATTAATGAGACAGTGAAGGATTCTGGAGGATTTATTAATTTACGAGCGAATAATAATACTATGAAAGCAACACATGACATTTACTTCAATTTCGAAAATTTGGTAGGACCTATGCTAGGATTTAATAAAACAGTTTACAAGGATGAAACCTCTGATAATCCTATTAACATTATCAAAATTAACTCGATAATTATCGAGTGCAATGTAACAGGTGTGGAACGTGCAAAACTCGATATCGAATACTTTCTGGTCGATTTTAAAAATTATCTTTGATTAGTACTGTTTGGTAAAACCAAAATTTATCTGTAGCCCGAATAGTTAGGATTGTTATTTACTTCGGTTTACTCGTTACTTATTTCTCTATCAAAATGATCTGAATTTTCTGCATTTACTGCCTTTACCGTTTATTATAATTGATTAAATTATTTCTTTGTCGTATTTATATTTATTTTATAAAAAATTCTTAAAATAAACCTACTGGTGCCAACTATACGTGGGACCTGGTTAGCTGTAAATTCTTACACTTTGTAGGTATTTGTCACTTTGCTAAATCACCACTAGGTGGTGATACCCTTGAATAATTACATATTACTAAACATGTTTTATTGAAATACGTCTGTTTAACGACCATTTTTTGTGGTGTAAAATATATTTTACAAAATTTCTCTGGTTGCTGTTCTTCGGTGTGTAAATCACCACGTTTAGATGAGAATTCTTTCACAAAAAATATTTCTTCAGTTGATGAATCCCTATGGTTGCGGATGTAAGAAATATGTTACTTACACACACATGGTAAGTTTAGCTCGGTTTTCTCTCGTTATAATTCGAATCTTTCTTTTAGGCTTAAAATACGATATTTAAATTAAAAGAAGTATATTTAACCAGTTCGTGGTAAATAATCACTTGTAGCTTGTCTTGAACAACGTTATCGAAATAAATTGCTATTATACATCTAACATTATTTCTAGCTTTCTTTTCTTCTGCTTTCTCTTCTCGTCTCTTTTTTTCTTCGTTTACTTTACATAGTCGTGAACATTATATTTCTGAATTTACTTTTGAACCTATCATTAGTTACACGCTGCGTTCCGTAGGGATAACTACAGTATCTACACAAAAGTGCCTTTAAATGGATCATATTACAAACGTTTTTTAATACATTGTTTACTTTTATTGCAACTTCGGTGTCATCTTGATAGCCGAATTCATTTAACTTTAACGATTTCACTAGTATAAAACTGTTATAAACTGATCCAGCTATTAACTAATATTTTGTGCCGTTGACAACCAAATTTAAAGTAATTCTCACTGAACTTGTACATAAAACATCCAGTGTTATTTTAGCCTTTAGCTTCCATTTTTGATATTAACTTATTTACTGTTTACGCTGTCGTGCACAGTAGCAGTAACTCAAAGCATAATTTGTATATAGCGGTTGTCGATGTTGTATTATTTATACTATCTGTGTTAGCTTTTTAAGTACAAAGTTTCTTTTATTAGGGATAAGAGTGTTCAGATCAATGATCTCGAATTAGAGATTGATTAGTTACTGTATATGCATGTTAGTATATGAACTGAACAAGCTTCTCCGAGTATTTATATATTTGAATTTGTCATTGTTAAGGGGGGTTTATGCTTGGATATTGTGAAGCGAAAGGCAAGTTAGTGTTACCTTTCTAACGTAAACTATTGCGGTTATATATGTATATATACATTTTCCTTTTCAGGATTACGTTTTATGAAAGATCTTTCAGCATAGCAGGGAAGGGATTACGTTCTTTCATTAAATTAGCTAAATTGGTGAAAGATGAGTTTATCACCCGTAAAATCTCACGACTTGCTCTCGTCACTAATCATTCTGAAAATGTGTTAATTATGAAACTTTAGTATTTCACTTTGTAATAGTCAGATAAGGCTACACTTATCTTTGAGGTTGGGGTAAAGTTTCATGGTTAAAAACTATTATTATATATAGATATTAAAATTTAAAAGATTATTTATTTTTGGGAAATTTATAAATAAATTTACGTTTGTTGAGATAATTGTCGTTTATCTGTTCTTCCTGTTTCTTCTCTGGTTCAAAATTTACGGGGACTCTCTTCCAAGAACTAATAATTTATCTTTGCTTTCCTTAAAGCTTGTGGCGCCTATTTATTGTCTGTTCTTCTTATCTTTTTGCCTACAATTTCTTTCTCGTTTTATAACTAACCTAACCATCTATTTACTCTGTATTAACATTTCAAAACACCCACGACATCCGAGTGCTTTGCGGTCTCAGGACCGTTTGGCTGGTTACTGGTGAAGATAACTAATTCCTCCCCATTTTATGTGACGTGGTTGGTTAGACACATTGCAAGTGGAAGTCTCAATACACACACTTCAATGTTTTGCCAGTGTACCAGCCGGATATAATATAATTGAATCCCTCATTTACCTATAAATACATACACCATTTCAACCATAAACTCAAAATATTAGACCAAGACGGAGATCTCATTAATTTTAACGGAGGAGTCATAACAAAAGGACTACATTTAAAGAAAATATGGAGACGCGGTATAACACATATGCATGTAACCAGAGGAAGTCAAACTATAAAAGATCGAAGTGTGGTAACGCGAGAGCAGGGCAGTTAAACCTTCGGTTAACATAGGTCGTTACTAAGCTTAAGAGCTTTTACGATTTGAATCGCACGCTGTAAAGCAATAAAAAAATAACTTTGCGTTTCATGCTCGACGGTTCGGGCATCGTGAACTTCGCCGCTTCGAAGTTAGACCTGTCACTGCTTGCATACGGATTATACGAAGAAACGGTCATCAGGGAGAAGTGCCACAGCCTAGCAGCAAGCAGGAGCAGCAAGACATACAGCAAGAAAATCAAGGGCACAAGAGTAAAAGAAGAATCCGCCAACCCCAGGATCAATGTCGGGCAGCAGTAGCAGTTAATAAAAATTATTTTTATTAATTTTAACTTACTATTTTATTCTAACATTTGTTTTCCTACTTCTATTGGTTCTCTTATTTTCAAGCCTTTTTTCTCGGCGTGAGGCTGCACCTCGGCGGACCCAGCCTTCCGTTAAAACAATTATCTTTTTCTTCTAATTTAATTTTCTTAAATTTTACAGTCGACATGACGAAGCACGATCGAAACCATGAAACACTTATGGTTGTATCCTCAACCCCGACGCAGCTCGTCCTCCTACACCCATACACACACACATATGCACACACCCTTACTTCACCACCACCATCCGCTCCCGTTCACACTCAAACGTCTCCTAGATCTACACACTCTTACATATCTACACGCTTCACCACCTCCGCAAAACCTACACACAAGCCAATACCGGCACAGACCCACCCTGTTACCCACACCCCCAATCCTAATCTTACCAGGCCCAAATCCTCCCAATATTGTATCCGCAATATCCCCAAGTCGATTACTACAAGGGAAATCCTTATTTAATTCCTTACAATCTCTTAACATTTCCTGATTGAACCTTACATTCAACCATAACCACACCTGTCTCCTTGAGACCTCCTCTCCCTTGCCGGAGGGTACACAGATTAGACTTCGACACCACTTCGGCGAACCCACCGTTACCCTGTCCCAACTCTCCGGTCCCCGTCCTTCCAACACCCCCTAGACCTCCCTCCTTTTCCTCCGTGATTCGTCGCGTAGATAAGGACAACCTAACCAAAGATATGTGCGATCGATGTGCCACTGGTGAGCAAGGTCGTTCGCATCACCCCAAGCCACCAACACACATCACTGGTCCGCATTATCATCCCTTCCAAAGTAACTCTTGAGTACCTCCTCGCACGCGGTGTTATCATGTTGCGATATTACAGTTACGAACCTCCCTTATCCCACAATCTCTCCTCAAGAATTGTTTTACCTGCACGCAGGTGGGCATACCGATGAGGAGTGTCTTACCTCCATCCCTTGCCCCAACTGTGGGGAAAGTCACAGACCCTCTTTTCCATATCCTTCCCAAGGTGCAACAACTGGGGAAGCCACACCTTCTAATTCTTTTATGTGGCGGAAGCGACGTGAACATTCCAGTTCCCGTCGAAAGAACCCTTTCATCCTGTCCTCTGAAGAGTGTGATTCGGAAGACACTGCACATCTCAAACCCATACCCGACACCGAGCCCCTTTTCATTGAACACTTTTTTCAAATCCTTACACACACCGTTTCTGTATGCTTCCTGACCGATGAAATAAGATCATTCGTATCCTAGACTCGTTACCTCGATCCTACTTCCAACGGAGCACCGCCGCCTGTGTATCCGGCACGCGGACGGCGGTCTCCGTAGTCCGAGTATAAAAATTATTAAATCCCTCCAAAATGGATATCCTAGCAGGGATAGTTAATGCCAGGGGCGTTGTTCGGAAACTCTCTCTACTTAAAAACAATATACACATTCTTTCCATCACAGAAACAAAACTCACAAACAGCTGCACACTTAACTTTACCACATATCACACCTACCTAAACAACAGCCACCATGGAACCGTCCTCATAATTAAAAACTGCTTCCCGTCCACTCACTTTCAACTTCCTGTACACCTACAGAATCTCGATTGCGTTGCTGTGACGGTGCACTTTCCCACTCCGATCGTTTTCCTTTCCTACTACAACCCAACCGGGCACAATATATTATCCGATGACATCTTAATTTACACTTCCAGCCTCCCTAATTCTGTTATCTTAGGTTATTTCAATGCCCGTCCCACCCAATTCGGTGACTCCTGAACAATGGCAACGGTATCAAGATATCAGCAGCTCTGTTACAGTTACCGCTCTTGCGAATCCCTAACACACCATACATATTTCGGACATCCAGGTATCTTAATAATAGATCACATCCTTGTTTCCGAACCCATAGCACACTATTTCAATCATGAGTGCCCCCCCCCCCCCAACTCCTCAATGTAGTCATTAAAGGTTTTTCGAAAGCAGGCTGGAATTTGTTTTCCGAACACATCTCCAGCAACCTTCCAGCACCCAATCTTCTAACGACCCAAGATTTCGAGAGAGCCATTAGAGACCTAACTTCCGTAATCACGGAAGCGGTCGATATCCGTCCCATTTAAAAACATCCACATTACTCGCAAACCCCACTGAACCGACCCACAGGAGCAAGGAAAAGCCGACTTCTTCGGTCTTCACCTCAAATCCATTTTTCGATCCCAGAAAATCCCAATTCGACACCCAGTTCAAGGCACTCCTAGAGAGTCACCTTAAAGAATTGTGCGCCCTTAACCTTCCCGAAATCCAACTGGATAACGAGAATCCTTTCTATGCCCCATCACGCTCAAACAGGTCAACGCTTGTATAAAAAAGGAACGAAATTGATCCCCAGGCCGACCCAGTTCTCCAATTACTCTCCGATGTTTATAACAAATACCTAACCCTACCCCACTTCCCGACCGATTTGAAATCGGCCTCCACCGTCATGATACCCAAACCTCATTCCGACCTAACCACACCTTCCTTCTACAGACCCATCTCCCTCCTCAGTTGCCTCGGAAAATACTTTGAGCAAATTCTAGCCAGGCGACTAAGGGACAATCTTGAATTCAATGAACTCCTTCTCAACAGACAATTCGGCTTCCGTCCCAACCGAACGTGTCACAATCCCTTGTTGAAGCTGCTTACAGAAACCACCAGAGCATTTTTTTTATGATTGTGGACCTGAACAGGCTAAATTAGGCCTATCGTGCTAAAGCACTCAGGAACACTTAGGAGGGTGGATAGAGGGATAATGAATTTCCAATAGATGCCTATGAACAGCTACCTTAAATTTTCTCATATCATAAGTGAGAGGAAAACAGGAACTAGAGAGATCATTCTAGAGTTTAGAAGCCGTGTAGAAAAATGTAGATTGCGCCCGTTTGGTACGACAAGTGGAGATTTGTACTGCATACTGATGATGTGAATGAGCGAACCGAGTGTTTCTCGCGAAGATAGCCCGAGATGGTATCAAAGAATATAAATCAGCAGCACAATAGCCGTTGTAATAACGATAATACAAAGAAAGAGCTGAAACCATCCTTCTATGCTCAAGGGACTGTATGTGAGAAGTTAAGGACGGGTTATTTATAAGCCTAATCGCTCTCTTTTGAATACGATCAACGATATCGAGAGCGTATTGGGGAGCACTAACCCAGAGGTTAGCCAGAATTTGGGCCTTATACAGCAGAAGGAGTTGTCGAGAGGCAAAGTACTGCTTAGATCTGTACAAAAAGCCTATTTTGCGAGCAGCTGATTCAATCACAAACAATGCAACCTTGCTGTCTTTCTGGACATTAAGCAAGCATTTGACAGGGTCTGGCACACCAAATCTCCTATACAAGATCCGCAACCTCAACATACCCGACCCCTTCTCTAAACCCCTACTCTCGTACCTTGCTAATCCGATCCTTTTCAAACTACAGCATGTGTACCACAAGGTTTTGCCTAGTCCCGATCGTTTACACTATCTTCGCTACCGACATTCCCGAAGTTACACAACCCGAAGTAGTCGTTGCGCAGTTTGCGGATGGCACTGCCTTCTGGACGGTGAATCGGAACAGCGGAACGGCATCCCGCCTCATATCCAAAACCCTTCGGAACTTTTCCAACTGGGCAAACCGGCAGAGAGTGTCCGTCAATCCCACCAAAACCCAAGCAATCCTCTTCCGACATCCTAACTACACGAAGATAAATTCCCAAAGTTAGCTACAGTAATGTTTCCTCATCCTAAATCAAGAAAGACTCCAACGCGAAGTCAACTTTCTGGAATCCTCTTCCACACCTACAAAACATACATTCGTCTTGTTATGGATTTCAGTACCCTATACACTAACATAAACCCTAATCACCTCTCCTCTATCGCTTCCTGTGAACGCCGAATACTCAGGCGCATACACATTATACACACACTATAGACGACCACACAATATAACACGCAAACATACCACCCATTACACACAGAATACAGACATAACAAAGAAACTTTGCACACAAAAAATTCTCGACGAGACAATCCCAACCAGAGAGATCCTTGCCACTCCCTACAATTACCGATATCCTCCATTCCCACGAAAAAAGTCCAAACTAAAATTCAAACACCCCCCGAGTTTCTAACACAACTCCTTGACGACCTCCCCTAGATAACACTCGATATGCCCTCCGCGTCCTCCCGTCTATTTGATGACGACATCGCAAGATACCAGCAAACGAATTGGATTCACCACATGCAGCACGCTACACCCACTAAACAGCACGCACTCTTAAATCGATTAACACAAATACTCAAATAAATTCTAAATTAATTTTTTCTTTTTTTTAACACCAAAAATAACCACAACTCATGATTGTAAGCTACACAATTACACAAAACAGCGCAACACCAACAAGAAAAGAACGACCAGGGTTAAAGAGAAGAAGGATTACAATAGGTAACTACTCACCATACGCACGATCATACTAACAAAATTTTAAATAAGGCGAGAGTCAGTAAGCGCTCACCAATCAAAGCATTGACAGCGAAGAATAGAGCATTCTTGCAAAGTCTTGGTTTTACAGTAATACCATGAGTATATTAAAACGTTAATGAAAGGTTGCCATTGATAACGCTATTGTAAATTCCGAACTGCACAGCCATCAGCCATATACTGCGATATTTGGAAACAACGATGAAATCGGAATACCCATTCAGGAAGACATGTGTTCTTTACCATCAGAAAGGTATGTCTACGTAGAGGGATGATTGTTGCAGGAGGATGGTACTGTCTCTAACATCGATGTAGAATGGTTTAAAATTTCAAGAGCTTTTATATCGAAAGAACTCGCAATTTTTGTTGGAACACAAGTTGTCCACTATATAATGTTTAAATGATATACGTTAGATGCACAGAGTCGCCGTCAAGCTACTTAGTTAATGCATAACCAACACTGTATAAAATGGGAAGGACCTACACCACCACACGAAATTCGAAGAATTTCAGTCGATTGATTCAACCCACAGGTACTATTTACTTCAAGGGTACGGAGAAAGCGGATTACATTAGAAAATTTGTGACCCAGTCCGTTACTAATCCTGCTCTTCCTGTTTTGCAACCAGTTTGTTACTATCATTGTCAATCATTATGTCACTGCGTTCTGTCTAATGTATACTATCTGCGCGATACTTAATGAAATGCAATAAATCTTTTTTTAATAAAAAAATTGTAAATATTCATTATATTTATTTCTTTTCTATATATCACACAATATTAGTACATTCTGTATATAGTGTCTCGATAATGAATTATTACGTAATATTAATATACATTCCACTGGAAAGTTCCTATATTAAATAGTCAAATTGGAATGCTGAATCGTTATTACATATTATCCGATATGAATATATATTTTCGTAGTTTCATTATGGAGATAAAATGTACGTATGTCTAAGACTAGCAAGAGTCGGTACCCAAACTATTTCTACCCACTGGATCATACAAATTCATTTTCATAGCAACCTACAGTAGACCAGTCAAAGGATCAACGTTCTTCAATATATATATATATATATATATATATATATATATATATTATAATAAGACATTTTTTCTTTAAAACTTGTGTAATTAAACGTTAAAATTAATTCAACGTTTCGGGAACGTCCTTTGTTCCCTTTGTCAAGAATTTATTTATATAAATAAATACGTTTAATTACACAAGTTTTAAAGAAAAAATGTCTTATTTAAACATGAATACTTGTGAAATCTAAATAGAAACATATATATATATATATATATATATATTGAGATGTTCAGAAAGAGGTAAAAGAAGTATCGGACATTTGGGTGATAAAAAGGGGTGATTTCAAGCTCAATACTTGTGCAAGGCACTGTTTTATATAAATCTGGTTCACGATGTGATTAAAATAGATTTGTGTGGTATAAATTAGTCTGAATATTATTTACATAGTTTGGTTTTATCATAAAAAGCATTTTGCTGCTAACAAAAATGTCAAGAATGTTAAATATAACCATTTTCGTAAAGTCATTTTAGTATTTCAATTATTGCAATAAAAGTCAATTTTTCAAGGGTAATTTGGCAAGTCAACACTTTACAGGTGTTTAAACATAAACTGTATAGTTAGGATTATGTTAGGGATAGTGTATAATTAGTTATTGAAAGCAGGAAATATAAAAATTTCATAAAAAGTTTATAATATGGACATTTTAGACATTTTTCGCACATATTTTTGGAAGCGATTTAGTGACAAAAATTCTTATATAAGTTTAACAATAAGAACAACACATAGAACATTTTGGCATAAAGACATTTATAGTGGTGTACATTTTTATAATGAAATGTTTCATAAGAGTGTTAGACGAAGAGACTTTTTTAATGCAACACTACATGACATTATGCATTACTAATATATAGTGAAAATCATAAAGACAAGAATTACAAACCTGTAACATAACATTCCAAGTGTTGAAAACATTTTTAAATATGAACTTTTTCCAATTTTGGATTTAAGTTTGGTTAGGTTATAATTTCTAGGTTTTTTACATAATTTTATACTTTCATCACATTATTAGGCTTAAATTTTGCTCTTAAAGCAATTAGTAGAAGTTCTTTCTTAATATAGCACAGTTTGTAAAAGGATACATCGCTTTTCACCGCAAAATTGTGTGAAATTTGAGGTGAATTTAAGATAGATTTGCAAAAGCGTAAAATTTCTTTAAATTCAATATTTCTAACACAAAAAGTATGTGTTCTTGTGTAAAATTTTCTCAAAATTCCATTTACGTAATTAGATTAAGTGTAGCTTGTAAGTTTTAATAGTTATAAGCTTATTTAAGTTAGATTAAGTGACTTCGTGTATTAATTTTAGGAACCATAGCTTGTTAGGTGTCTTTTTGTCCGAAATTTTAGGTAATTTTCATTTCTGTTATTAATTTTTGATTTCGCTTATGTATAAGAAAGTTACGGCCAAATTTCCATTTGAGTCCAATTTGTAATATATGTCAACCAATCAGAGCCTTAGATACTTAGGCAAAATGGCTGGAAAAAATTGAATTTTTGGTAACAACCAGAAAGATATAAAAGGAAGTGCTCTGAAATTCAACTCTCTCTAGAATTTGTTCAAAGTTTAAAAGGTTAAAACAGTGTTGTGCAATTGTGTAAAAAAGTAAGTTTCATAACCTAATTTAAATTTTCGTAAAGAAAGTTATATTTTACGAAGAATACTTTCGAGAGCATTTGTTTTATACCGACGGTTAAAATAAATAGTTCGGTCTCCGATACCTGTCGTTTTCGGAAAATATTTTGTACTATTGTGTCACGATTTTGTAAAGTTTTCTTTTGTGTTATCAAACTTGAGTTGATTTCGTTTATACCAAATTAAAACCCACTTTTATTTGGTTAATGTTGTTTCATTTCTCCGGACAATTTCTTTTAAATAAAATTTGAATCGGCATCTAAAAACAAAAGTGTTTATCAACAAAATTTTGGATAATATTTAAATATTTCTTTTAAAACGATACCATTCATTAAAGTTTAAATTTAATTTAATAAAAGTTACCAAAGTAAAATAAGTGATTGGAGTTTGCTGATTTCAGAAAACATCATAAGTTTTGGAAGTTGGTGTCTTCGACAACCTGAGAATCGAGTTAGGATATGGGTGTTGGTAACAACTACAATCGAGTGGACACTGCATCTAGTTGGAGTTATCCGAAGACATCAATTTACAGTGAGGACAGTATATGTGAGTCACAAATTTTATATAACCCTATTGATTGTGGACATACTTTTGGTAAATTTCCTGCAAATTGATATTCATTACATACATGTTTTGGTTTAGAATTTTAAATATTTACTTGTGTAAACACCTGTAAAGGTATTAAATTATTTTCTTTTTCAAAATTTTCATTTTGGATATAAACAGTAAATTTCTAAATTATTTATTTGACATTTTTGACAGCTTTTAATTTCACTTAAGTTTATTACAACGCATGCGTTAGGAGTAAAATGTATTCAGGATAAATTTTATACTTTCATTATAATTCTATAAAGTGTATTTCTTATACACATTTTCAAATTTTACTTCAAACTAAATTACATTGAACTCTATCCCCAAATTGAGTTTGAGCTAGTCCGGTGCATTAAAGTTAAAAATAAAATTCATTCAATCATATTATTAACATTTAAATTTATATTATCCCAAATTAAATATTATAAACCTCATAAATATAATTCCCTCATCTTAATAAATTTATCATAAGCCATTATAATATATATATATATATATATATATATATATATATATATATATATATATATATTGCGATGGTTAGAAATAGGCATAATAAAGGGCTAGAGTTTATCGAGCTTAAATTCTATATAGTATTTTCATAGCAAATACAGTAGACCAGTCAAAGGATCAACGTTCTTCAATATGTATATATATATATATATATATATATATATATATATATATATATATATATATATATATATATATATATATATATATATATATATATATATATATATATATAAATATATATATATATATATATTGAGATGTTGGCGACTTATAAATTTGTGAGGAATAAAATAATATTTTTAGTTTCTAGGTAATATGAATTTTAAATGTTGATAAATTATGATTGAAGTAATTATTTTAATTTTTATTGCACCGAACTAGCTCAGATCTCAAATGGGGATAGAGTTCAGGGAATTTAGTTTGAAGTTAAAACTTTGAATCTGGAAATGTGTATATGAAATACCCTTTATATAATTGAATTGAAAGTATAAAAATAATTCTGAATGTAATTTGCTATCAACGCATGCGTTGTAATGAACTTAAGTAAAATTAAAAACTGTGAAAGATGTCAAATAAATAATTTAGAAAATTAATGTTTAGATCCAAAATAAAATTTAGAAAAGAAATTAAATTAATACCTTTACAGGTGTTTACACAAGTAAATATTTGAAATTCTTAACCGAAAACATATATGTAACAAATATCAATTTGCAGGAAATTTTATCCATGAATGTTCACCATAAGTAGGGTTATTAACATTTGTGACTCACATATACTGTCCTCCCGGTAGATTGATGTCTTCGGATACTCCAACTGGATGTAGGCAATGTCCACTCGATTACAGTTGTTACCATCACCCAATACAGCTAACTTGATTCTTGGTTGTCGAAGACACCAACTTCCAAACTTAAAGATGTTTTCTCCAAAATCGGCAAACTCCAACCACTTGTTTTATTTCGGTAACTTTTTATTTAAATAATTTTAAAGTTTAATGAGTGATATCGTTTTAAAGAAGTGTTTAATTATCCAAAATTTTTGTTAATGACACTTTTATTTTAGCTACCGATTCAATTTTGTTTAAAAGAAATTGTCCGAAGAAATAAACAACTTTGACCAAATAAAAGTGGGTTTTAATTTGGTATAAACGGAATTAATTTGTTAAAACACAAAGCAAATCTTTACAAAATCGTGACACAATTAATCGTACAAAATATTTTTCGAAAACGACAGGTATCGGAGACCGAATTATTTATTTTAAACCGTCGATATAAAAACAAGTGCTCTCGAACGTAATCTTCGTAAAGTATAACTTCTTGACGAATTTAAATTAGGTTATGAACTTACTTTTAACACAAATTTCACAACACTGTTTTAACTTTTACACTTTTGAACAAATTCTAGAGAGAATTGATTTCCTGAGCGCTTGCTTTTATATGTTTCTGGTTGTTACAAAATTCATTTTTTACAGCCATATTGCAAAAGTAACTAAGCTATGATTGGTGGATCTAAATTACAAATTGGACTCAAATGGAAATTTGGCCGTAACTTTCTTATACATAATCGGAATTGTAAATTAATAACAAAAATGAAAACTACGTAAAATTTTGAACAAAAGACACCTAACAAGCTATAATTCCTAACATTAATATACGAAGTAACCTAATCTAACTTAAATAACTTATAACTATTTACACTTACAAGCTATACTAAAACTAATTGCAAAAATGGAATTCTGAGAACATTTTACATAGAATACATATCTTTGTGTTGAAATATTTAATTTAAAGAAAATTTTAAGCTTTTGTAATATTATCTTAAATTCACCTCAGATTTAGCATAATTTTCGGAGAAAAGCGCTGTATCCTTATAAAACTGTGTCATATTAAGAAAGAACATCTATTATTTGCTTTAAGAGCAAAATCTAAGTCTAATAATGTGGAAAAGTATAAAATTATGTAAACCTAAACATAAACAACCTAACCAAACTTAAATCTACAATTGAAAATAATTTATATTTAAAATGTTTTAACACTTAAAATGTTATGTTTAAGGTTTGTATTCTTGTCTTTATTATTCTCACCAACTATTTGCAATGCATAATGTTATATAATGTTGCATTGAAAAGTTTCATCGTCTAACACTCTTATTAAATGTTTCACTATAAAATGTACGGCACTATAAATGTCTGTATACCAAATTGTTCTATATGTTGTTCTTATTGTGAATCTGTAACATAATTTTTGTCACTAATTCGCTTCCAAAAATATGCGAAAATGTCTAAACTGTCCATATTATAACCCTTTATTAAATTTTGTATTTCCTGCATTCAAAACTAACATACATTATCCCTAACATAATCCTAACTATATAGTTCATGTTTAAACATCTGTAAAGTGTTCACTTGCCAAATTACCCTTGAAAAATTTGACTTTTATTGCAATAATTGCAATACTAAAATGACTTTACGAAAATGGTTATATTTAACATTCTTGACAATTTTGTTAGCAGCAAATTGCTTTTTATGATAAAAGCAAACTAAGTAAATGATATTCAGACTAATTTATACCAAATAAATTTATTTTAATCACATCGTGAACCAGATTTATATAAAATAGTGTCTTGCACATGTATCGAGCTAGAAATCACCCCTTTTTATTACCCAAATGTCATGTAAGCTGTCCGATACTTCTATTACCTCTTTCTGAACATCTCAATGTATATATATATATATATATATATATATATTGCGATTGTTAGAAAGTTAGAAATAGGCATAATAAAGGGGTTAGAGTTTATCGAGCTTAAATTCTATATAATATGCAAGTTTAAATAAAATTGAAGAAGTATACAGTTCGTTATGAGAAAAAATAGTATACGAGGATAAAAATATGGTTTTGATGTAACAAAACAGGCTTTTGTTATGCACAGGATGTTATAATCATAAAAGCAATGAGCTATCCAGTAGCATGTTAGAAAGATCAACAGATTAATATTAGTGTACGTTAAGTTTCGTTTAAGATATATATAATTTCACATAAGTAGCATCGTATTTACCACGAAGATTTATCACAAGTAAATGGATTTGATGAAGTTATGGAAATTAAGCAGCACCATTTCAACAACAAGAGTATCATCGATACATGGAAAGAAGTCTACGTCCAATGTTTAATATGGAACAAGCCTAACGATCATTTGCAACAACACATGTGAGTTAAATTTTCTATCATAACCCAATTATTGCATTGATTATTCTTTTATGTCCTGTATTTATGTTTTGTTTGATTGTATAAATGTTGTGCGACAACATGTATCAATATCTGAAACGTCAATGAACAGGTGGAATTATACAAATAATAATTTTACTTTGAACAAAATCAAAATTTTACTCACTAATTTTAGATCCTTTGTGAAATTTTGACAGGCTGCATTTATTTGTTACAAGGACGCAACGCATGCGTAATTTGTCAAATTCAACGAAGTCTGTTTACATTGAATCTATTAATTACAAATTACAATTTAATTATTAACATGAATATTTACATGTGTAAAATGAAATTTCTTTTGATTTCACGAAAAGATTCGAAAAGATTTAAATTTTATAATAACTAAAGGTTAAAATTTATTTATTATATTTGCAATTTAATTTCAAATATAGAACCCTAAAGGAGATACTGAGTTAGTCCGGAGCATTTTAAGTTAAATTTCAAATAAAGAACTCTATCCCATAACATTAATAATAATTTAATTATATTAAATATTTTCAAGATATAAGGCCATTACAAATATTTGGCGCAGCAACGTGGAGGCCGAATTAGTTCAAATTAATAAGTAAGAAAAAAAGGAGTTATTAGCGAATTTGAATTTAGTTTTGTTGTTTTTTTTTGTTATATTTAGGATAAGTAGGTTTAAGTTTACGAATGGATAAGTTATATAGGTTAGATTTTATATGGAAGATAAAAGATTGACTAGGTCAGTACGATTTACCTAGAATTGTAAATATAGAAAATCGAGAGGAGGAATTAACAAGGAGAACAAAGTGGACCAGGATAAAATTGAAAATCAAGATGGACAACAGAAAGGACAAGAGTCAAATTAAAAAAATAAAGGGTTGGATACAGAAATAATTATAGCTATGTTCCAACAAATGAACAACAATATAATGAAAACAAATGAGAAATTGCAAGAAAACAGTATAAAAATGGAGGAAAAATTCGATAATTTAGAACGAAATAGAAAGGAAGATATGCGTAAAGCAGAGGAAAATAGGAGGAGATATGAGAAGATTGGAAGAAAGTATAAATCGAGAAAATGAGTAAGTGGAAAATGATAAGGAAAAATTATTTAATAAAATGGAGACAAAGGAAGAGCTAACCTGGATATGCAGAAGGAAAATGAGAAATTATGGGACAATAATAGAAAAGAAGAAGTGGACGAGAAATTAAAAAAATGGATAAGAGCGTACGGATAGAAATCAAGTTGAGAGAAGAAGCATCCCGTGAGATAAACAACAGAATAGCAAGTACAAGAAATAAACGAACAGATGTGTTTTCAAGCGGAACAAATAAGAAAATCAGCACCATCAATAGAATGCTGAACACTGAAGTAAGAACAAACGTATCAAACACAATGGTTTATAACAAGCAATTTAAAACTTGATGTAATTATTGGGATGAATTTGATAAAACAACTTAAGATGACAATCGATGCGAGAAAATGAAAATTATGGTAGAAGAAGAAATAGACTGGATACAGCCCAAAGATAAGGAAATAAATTTATATAAACCGCATATCCAGTATATGAAGATAGAAAATATAATTAGGATGAACAGTTAGATGTGAAACATATCAAGTATAAAGAAAACGTTATAGACTTAATCAAGAAAATTTAGTGTTAATAGACAATCAACCAAGTTTAGCGAAGAAGTATGTATATCATATAGAAGTGTGATGAAACTCCATTTCATTCTGAATTTATGTTTTTGTTTGATTATGTATAAATGTTTGTGCGACAACATGTATCAATATCTGGAAAGTCAATGAACAGGTGTAATTATACAAATAATAATTTTACTTTGAACAAAATCAAATTGTACTCAATAATTTTAGATCCTTTGGTGAAATTTTGACAGGCTGCATTTATTTGTTACAAGGACGCAACGCATGCGTAATTTGTGCAAATTCTAACAAAGTCTGTTTCACATTGAAACTATTAATTACAAATTAGAATTTAATTATTAACATGAACATTTACATGTGTAAAATGAAATTCTTTTGATTTCACGAAAAAGATTTAAATGTTTATATTAATTAAAGGTTAAAATTTATTTATTTTATTTGCCAATTTAATTTCAAATATAACTCTATTCCCAAGGAGATACTGAGTTAGTTCGAGCATTTTAAGTTAAATTTCAAATAAAGAACTCTATCTAACATTAATAATAATTTAATTGTATTAAATATTTTCAAGATATAAATTAATATATATATATATATATATATATATATATATATATATTGAGATGTTCAGAAAGAGGTAATAGAAGTATCAGACAGCTTACATGACATTTGGGTAATAAAAAGGGGTGATTTCTAGCTCGATACATGTGCAAGACACTATTTTATTTAAATCTGGTTCACGATGTGATTGAAATAAATTTATTTGGTATAAATTAGTCTGAATATCATTTACTTAGTTTGGTTTTATCATAAAAAGCAATTTGCTGCTAACAAAATTGTCAAGAATGTTAAATATAACCATTTTCGTAAAGTCATTTTAGTATTGCAATTATTGAAATAAAAGTCAATTTTACAAGGGTAATTTGGCAAGTGAACACTTTACAGGTGTTTAAACATGAACTATATAGTTAGGATTATGTTAGGGATAATGTATGATTAGTTTTTGAATGCAGGAAATACAAAAATTTCATAAAAGGGTTATAATATGGACAGTTTAGACATTTTTCGCACATATTGTTGGAAGCGAATTAGTGACAAAAATTATGTTACAAGTTTAACAATAAGAACAACATATAGAACAATTTAGATACAGATTTATAGTGCCGTACATTTATATAGTGAAACATTTAATAAGAGTGTTAGACGATGAAACTTTTTCAATCCAACACTATATAACATTATGCATTGCAAATAGTTAGTGAGAATAATAAAGACAAGAAGTACAAACCTTAAACATAACATTTCAAGTGTTAAAAACATCTTTAAATATGAATTATTTTCATTTTAGATTTAAGTTTGGTTAGGTTGTAATTTTAGGTTTTTACATAATTTTATACTTTTTCCACATTATTAGACTTAGATTTTGCTCTTAAAGCAAATAATAAATGTTCTTTCTTAATATGACACAGTTTTTATAAGGATACTGCGCTTTTCTCCGCAAAATTATGTTAATTCTGAGGTGAATTTTAGATAATATTACAAAAGCTTAAAATTTTCTTTAAATTAAATATTTCCAACACAAAAGATATGTATTCTAGTGTAAAATGTTCTCAGAATTCCATTTTGCAATTAGTTTTAGTATAGCTTGTAAGTGTAAATAGTTATAGCTTATTTAAGTTAGATTAGGTTACTTCGTATATAAATGTTAGGAATTATAGCTTGTTAGGTGTCTTTTGTTCAAAATTTTACGTAGTTTTCATTTTGTTATTAATTTTCAATTTCGATAATGTATAAGAAAGTTATGGCCAAATTTCCATTTGAGTCCAATTTGTAATTTAGATCCACCAATCATAGCCCTAGTTACTTATGCAATATGGCTGTAAAAAATGAATTTTGGTAACAACCAGAAACATATAAAAGCAAGCGCTCAGGAAATCACTCTCTAGAATTTGTTCAAAAGTGTAAAAGGTTAAAACAGTGTTGTGAAATTTGTGTTAAAAAGTAAGTTCATAACCTAATTTAAATTTTCGTCAAGAAGTTATACTTTAGGAAGATTACGTTCGAGAGCACTTGTTTTTATATCGACGGTTTGAAATAAATAGTTCGGTCTCCGATACCTGTCGTTTTCGAAAAATATTTTTGTTTGTGTTAATTTGTGTCACGATTTGCTTTTGTGTTATCCAACTTAAATTAATTCCATATACCAAATTAAAACCCACTTTTATTTGGTCAAAGTTGTTTAATTTCTTCGGACAATTTCTTTTAAACAAAAATTGAATCGGTAGCTAAAAATAAAAGTGTCATTAACAAAAATTTTGGATAATTAAACACTTCTTTAAAACGATATCACTCATTAAACTTTAAAATTATTTAAATAAAAAGTTACCGAAATAAAACAAGTGGTTGGAGTTTGCCGATTTTGGAGAAAACATCTTTAAGTTTGGAAGTTGGTGTCTTCGACAACCAAGAATCAAGTTCGCAGTATATGGGTGATGGTGACAACTGTAATCGAGTGGACATTGCCTACATCCAGTTGGAGTATCCGAAGACATCAATCTACCGGGAGGACAGTATATGTGAGTCACAAATTTTAATAACCCTACGTATTGTGAACATTCATTGATAAAATTTCCTGCAATTTATATTTGTTACATATATGTTTTTGGTTAAGAATTTTAAATATTTACTTGTGTAAACACCTGTAAAGATATTAATTTCTTTTCTTTTTCTAAATTTTCATTTTGGTTCTAAACATTAATTTTCTAAATTATTTATTTGACATCTTTGACAGCTTTATAATTTCACTTAAATTCATTACAACACATGCGTTGATAGCAAATTACATTCAGAATAATTTTTATACTTTCAATATAATTATATTAAGGGTATTTCATATACACTTTTCCAGATTCAAAGTTTTAACTTCAAACTAAATTCCCTGAACTCTATCCCCATTTGAGATCTGAGCTAGTCCGGTGCATAACATAAATAAAAAAGTTAAAAATATTATTTCAAGCATATTAATAACATTAAAATTCATAAATTTTCTCAAACTAAATAAATATCATTAATTATTTCCCTCATAAATTTATAAGTCGTCATCATCACAATATATATATATATATATATATATATATATATATATATATATATATATATATATATATAATCATGTAAAATTGATTTAAGCATGAGCATTTTACATATTACTGTTTTATCAGACGCCTCTGCAACTGCTTTGCATTCTACCGCCGTCAGCACTTTTTGAATAACAACTTTCTTAACACCTTTCGCTTTCTTAACTACATTGATCATCAGCAAGCTTTAGACAATACGATTTTAATCCTGCACCATAAAGATATTACATAGCATGTTAGTAGTAATACCATGTAATTAGTTTTGACAGTTGTATGTGTCATATTTATTTAAATTATTCCGTATATGTACATACAAATCATCAATTCGACAAATCGATACATTACAATTTTGGAAATATCTAAACCACTAAATCTGACATCTACGGGTTAGTCATAGATAACGACCTGTTTCGACAATTCCACCGCAAATAGTTTGTTAGTAAATTGAATAAAATATTTAAATTGTGGTTTTGCGACGTACCCTGCTAGCCCTAACCGGCGACCATTACTTTCCCAATGCGTTAATAACTTACACGTCTTTTGTCAACGTTCTCCATTGTTTTACCAAATGCACCATTGTTCATGCCTTTATAGGAACCCTGTTTGAATTTGTTTTTTGCTTGAATTCGGAAAGCGGTATTTAGGTCTATGTGTGGTACTAACCAAGGACTTTGGTGAAAGCGTAATACTCTATGAACACGAGTAACAATTAATCCATGTTTTATACATCGTTTTAAATATCGGTAATGTATAACATAGTTGGTCTTATCACACAGGTCAGGAATTAACTTTTCCTGCTTGGAATGTGGTACGCAGATCATTGCGGGACAAAAATGATAATCATTGTGTTCATCATGCAGATGACGTGGATAGTGTATATCTACCTATAGTACACACCCAACATCATCATCATAATTAATCTTGAGTACATCAAGTTTATGAATTTAGTCTTGAGTTAACCATACAAACCCGTCGTGAGGTAGATATAGACGCATACTACATCTGCATAAGTGTGTTGCATTTAAATACTGCAAAAACACTTTTGGACGATTAGGGTCATAATTTAGAGCAAACTCCTTAGGAATACTGCTCCGCTTAACACAAGTACTTACTCCCCCACAAACACCTTTCTTGATAAAGTGGTACATATCAATATCAGTCAGTAATTCTAACCTTACATCTGATTTTAAATATATATGCGGATAATCACCGAGTGTATTACACTTAAAGTGATCCCACGTCGGTAGGACGCGACAGTTTTCCTCATCGGTTATATTTTCATTACGCATTTTGTCGTAGAATTCATCATAGGAGGTTACAGTGACATCGTCTAATTTAACAATGCTGTTTACGTACGTATAGGGAAAATTAGCTTTCTTTCTGAGTTAAAGTCATTATCACCACCAAAATATTTCCTTGCCTCTATACATTGTTCCTCTGATACATTTTGAGATTGAGTATCTAAGGATGCAGCAATGAACCTACAACTATCAACAAATCGCAAATTAATGTATTTCTTTTCCACCGCGACTGTTTATATATTCATCTACAAAATATGCTTGCCGAACGTTATATATTTTCACTAGTAATAGGGAGTACGTTGATTTCTTCAGTTTCACTTGCTAATTGTTTGATGAACAGGTGAACATCATAACCACTGATATTTTGGAAAAAAACTGGGTGAAATGTAGGTAATTAATAGTTTAAATTACCAATTGATTGTGCAGCACCACGATATTTACCAGTAACATAGCAGTGATCTCGTACTCTTGGGTTTGTAAGATCGCCCATAAAATGCTTATCGCATACGTAGCAATTTCGACTGTGTTCATATATTACCTTTTGTTCATCAGTTAGTGGTAACAATGGAACAATAGTTTTGAAATGTTCATTGTATATCCCTTTCACGCCACTTTCGATTCGTCTAATAAATTCCTTCATTGCACTAACCCCCCTATAAAGTTCTAATTTGGACCCAGCATCGTTTACACCAGAGTTAATGTAACAACTGAATGAGTATGATTCGTGCTTACACGGTTTTATCGTGAACGGTTATTCGGGATCGCGTTCAGCAGTGTCTAATTGATGGAAATATTGTTGTTGGACTCGAAAGTTGAGATGTTAGTCAGCTTAACAGGAAACTATATACCATCTCAATTGAAGAGCGTTCTGGAATAGGGTTAAGAAGTCGTCCACTGTGGTAGCCCCTTCCGTGTCACTAATGCTGATACAATAGCCCATGCAAAGCAACACTCAGCATTATTCTTCACATTAACTATGAGGTGTTTATGGGCAATGTCGGCTGGTACATTCATATAGGAAGAGCCCGTGGTGTGAGAAAATTTCAACATAGCTCACACTTGCCAGCGTCTTTATGTTGAAATTATCATTTCTTGGCATCCAAGATTTCCATTATTCTTTGAAAATACTCTTCTAATACTATCCCGACACTCAAAATATCATACTTAGTTCGAAAGGATTTTAGTTCAGTGCTCTCTCTACTATTTAGAAAGTACAAACCTAACAATTCGACATTACATTTCTGGAAAAGGTGTTTCTGCAACTGAATTTGTATTAGTTTCAAAACATTCAGTTTAACGTCACCCATAAACTGTTGTACGTCAGTATGGGTATTGCCTAGTTCGTTGCATTGGTCCGACTTACGCTTTCTTGAGCTGTTCCAACCTGATGGCTCTGGTTGCGCAAATGAATTAGCAACATGCCTGCCTTCCGCTTTGTTGGTGCTAGAAGTACTTGATTGCACCACATTGGTATTTGGTGTGTGTGAGTTTTCGGCGTAACCTGCTGTACGGTGGACACAGCCACTTGCACTTCTGGGGTAGTTAATGGTATCCTTACTCAACGCACGGTTCGTTGATGGCGAACGAGAGAATCCTTTCTAGAAAATGTCTTGAAACATTCACATTAAAACATTGTATTGGGATCTGTAACAAAGAGAATGTATAAATAAATGTATAAATGAAAAGGTAGTGTTACGTGTTTCGTTATGATTCACTTTTTTAACTCCTTATTAAATCGTTACAACTTTACTTCATTTACTTTTTCGTTTAGTTGAACTGTTAGAAAGTGATTCATATGCAGCGATGCGAACGAGGACGCAATGTAACATATCGCCATACATAGAATTGTGGATATAGATATATAAGGTTGAAGGGTATATTACTTTACGGGTAGGGAAATAATAGCAAGAGTAGTCGGGATAGTGTTGCTGGTCACACATATTTCACCTGCATTGTACATCACTCTACTACGCGCTTTGGGCTAGAAACAAGATATTAAAACCAACTCCACAGTACATATAGGGCTCAATGCACTGGGGAGAAAATACTGCGTTATCCACAATATCCTTCACCGGTGATTGTGCAGGTAAGTATTGCATCGGTGATGCGGGACTGCTAAATAATGATGTCATTAATACACCATTCATTATCTATAAAATCCCCAGCACACGCAGGACTGAGGATGCTCTCCGATGAATCCTACATTACCTTGAATTCTATCGAATTGTTCATAAAAGTTCACTCTTCATTGAACTTTTCGATACAAATAGGGCTTAAGACAATCACAGAAATGTGTTCCCTGGCCCCTGCCTTAAAACTACTGTACGACCACTCCTCCATGAATTCTACGGTACAAGCAGGCTCAGTAAACCTTCAAATGGATTCCCTACTATCCCGCACTCTGAGCATGTTATAGATGTGGACGACTGATCATCTATAACACATTCAGGTGCCAGAGTAGTCTGAGATCCATCAATCCCAGCACTGGTTGCTTTACAGGACTTGAAGATGAACGTTCTTCCGCTATTGGAGACCATTCATTCCAAAATTCTACAATGCAACCAGGACTTAAGAAATGGTGCAATATTACCTGATCTTCTCTCACGGGTGCCTGAGAGAATACTCTCCGACGGCTTACTTACAGGATGCAAGGTGAGCAGTATTTAGTCCACGGCTTCCCGCTCGTAATTACGGGATAAACCTTCCTCTAAAAATGCATGAAAAACGTTGTTTTTAGGGGGGGAAACATCAATATTTAGCTAAACGAAAACAGTAGAAATCATTCGTACAACTGCTTCTATACCAGCAATTACTCGAATAAACATGAACTATAAATCATATTCAGCGTGTTCTTATTCATCAGGCAACGATGAATTGCTCCAGGTAAATGCATTTCTTAATTTTTTTCTTTTTTTTACCACTATTGTTACGTTTGTTAAGTTTTTGTTTCTTTTTCAGGCTGATGCGATTCCCTTAGTAGCATTACTTGAGGCACCTGCAGACGCACACGCCCAAGTGCGCACACACGCACGCACACACCGACACACGTAGGCACACACACACGCTCGCACGCATGCACCTACACACACGAACACGCATACGCACCCGCAGACGCACACCCACACACGCTCACACGGACAGACACGCTCACGCACACTCATATGCACACGCATACACACCACACGCACGTACGCACACGCACCCGTACACACAATCACACACACGCACTTCTATGCGCACGCGCACTTACACGCACCTGGCTACACCCGTACCGCACCCGTACCCCACCCACACCCGCACACGTATCCGCACCCTAACCAGCGCACACGCTCTCGCACACGCACGCATACGCACCCGCAGACGCACACGCCCACGTGCGCACACACACACGCACTCACACACCGTCACACGTACGTACACACACCCTTGCACGCATGCACACACCCACACACACGTACATGCACACGCATACGCACTCGCTGACGCTCTAGCACACGCATACGCGTACGCGCACACATAACCGCACACGCACGCACCCGCAGACGCACACAACGCGCGCACGCAGACAGACACGCACACACACGTACGCATCCACGCACACGCTCACCTTCACGCACACGCACACTCATACACACACCACACACGCACGCACGCACCCACACACGCACGCACGTATGCACGTATGCACGTACGCATGTACGCACCTACGCACGCACGCACGTACGTACACGCACACGCACACGTACACACAACCACACACACACGCACTCCCATGCGCACTCGCACACACACGCACCCGGCCACACCCGTCCGCACCCGTATCCGCACCCGCACCAACGCACACGGTCCCGCAGCGAACGACGATGCGACGACGACCGGACGCACCGAAGCGCGCCGCTGAAAGTCCGCGGTCGCACGTTCTTTCGGCTATTAAGCAGGACAAAGTATCGTTCGTTATCGGAATTAACCAGACAAATCGCTCCACCAACTAAGAACGGCCATGCACCACCACCCACGGATTCAAAAAAGAGCTCTCAATCTGTCAATCCTTCCGGTGTCCGGGCCTGGTGAGATTTCCCGTGTTGAGTTAAATTAAGCCGTAGGCTCCACTCTTGGTGGTGCTCTTCCGTCAATTCCTTTAAGTTTCAGCTTTGCAACCATACTTCCCCCGGAACCCGAAAGCTTTGGTTTCCCGGAAGCTGCCCGCCGAGTCAGAGAAGTAACTTCGGCGGATTGCTAGCTGTCATAGTTTATGGTTAGAACTAGGGCGGTATCTGATCGCTTTCGAACCTCTAACTTTCGTTCTTGATCGATGAAAGCGTTTTTGGCAAATGCTTTTGCTTAAGTCCGTCTTGCGATGATCCAAGAATTTCACCTCTAACGTCGCAATACAAATGTCCCCATCCGCACCCATTGATCATTACCTCCGTCTGTCGTTCCACAAAAACCCAACAAAGTAGAACTGATATCCTATTCGATTATTTCATGCGCGTGTATGCGAGCGCAATTTAGCCTGCTTTAAGCACTTTAATTTGTTCAAAGTAACGTTGCCGGCCCCCGCCTGGACACTCGGTTAAGAGCACCCCGTAAGCGAGTTCGTAGTACCGGCTGGCCGGCCAGAGTGCGCGCCAGTGTGTGCGTGCGTGCGCGTGGGCGTGCGCGTGCGCTCGCTTGTGTGTGTATATAAATAAAAGCCACTTTGTTGGCATTTTTTAACCACTTCTGCTAATCGGAAATCTGTAGAAAAATATTTGCTATGTATAGAATTGAGTCCAGAATTCGAGTGGGTGATAAAAAAAAATCGATTTTTTTACATTTTTCTCGGCAGTGATTCTTTTTGTTCAGACTCACTCACACACACTCACCCATTCACTCACTCACGCACACACACATCCATTTAAATTTAAACCACCAAAAAAATACATTTCTAATGGAATTAAAATCACTATAGTTATTGTACGTGTGTACTGTATATGTATATCCTATTAAGAAATTTTAAAATTAAAATATTAAAATTAACATTAACAAAAACTGACTAGCAAGCTATCAACAGAAGTTCAAAATGTTCAACTACAGTTTGAATGTGACCGTCAATAACGAAGCAGCTTTTGTTACAGGATCTGTAGCACTGATACTGATGTTCATCGGCGGACACTTCGTAATATAGAAAAGTTTTCATATTTTATTTACAGATGTAATTGAGAAATCAAGGACCCTATCGTACACTTAAATACATCTACTCTATGAGACATACTGTTGTAATTGCGGCATATTGTAAATATCGGTAATTTTTGCAAAATATTTGTTCTAGGGGTAGAATAATATAAAGTAAAACGTTTCTTGACAAATATATAGCAATGTTGAAGTAAATTAGAGATAATAGGTTAGTGCAGTTGGATGTGAATAAGCTTATAAAGAAAAATTACGCTATTAAAAACCAGTAAGAGACTGTATAATCTGTGAAACTGTATTTTTTCTATGACCTTTTGTGAAAAGACAGTTTTCGTCAGCGCATACTCCAGCGAAAACTTGATTTTCGTTCTTAGTGAGAGAAAATCCCAAAACGTTAATTTTCTTCACTAGAGACGAAAATAACCTACTAATTTTCACCAATATATAGTTGTTTGCTGTCATTATTAAATCACCTCAGTTGGGGTTTGTTGTGGTTTCGGTATGAGTTCTGATCCAGAAAGTGACTAGCATGTCCCATATACTCCACCAGAGATAAGAACTCAACCAGAGCAAACATGTGCGGACTTATAATTCATGGAATGGAGGGATGATAACCAAGTACATTTATTTTCGGAAACTGTGTTGCTTGCATATTTTGCAAAATTGTCGAAAACTTTAAAGGCATCGACTCCATGGTCCATATATTCCAAATATCCCTTACTAAGGTAAGGTAATAATGTATTGTTTCTTCAAATTGATATTTAATAGCACAAATAATTTTAGATTGCTTTGATTTTTGGAATTTCTGGCGTTTGCCGCTGCCACAAATTAAAAGATCTGACAGTAAACAATGTCGGAGATTCTGCAAATACTCTTCTTATTGAAATACTTAACACAAACACAAAGGTATCACGTTCGTTTCATATTTCTGGAAATTTTTATGAAATTTCTAAAAAATATATGAACCTTCACCCACAAAATATGGATCAAATTAATTTGATATTCTTCATTAACTATCATAATGGAAAGTGTAGTAGTAGTGGATTCAGAAGGTGACCTTCTACCAAAACGTCACAGAGGTAGGAAGTTTAATAGGAGGGATATATTTATATTATATTACATATATCAAGTAGCAATAAAAATCCAACACGGACCAAAATTTTACAATCTGGACAAAATGCAACAACACACGTGTCGGGGTCCAATTACGGCGCATCTCCATCTAACTGACATTTGTTAACAGAACCGATATGGCGTCCTCTACTTACATAAAAATTTTGGCTGCAACCCTATAATATTAAATAGTTGTTCAAATATTGTAATTAAACAACGTCTAAACCAAAAATAATTTAAATTTAATGGAAATTTTTAGTTTTGCTGTGAAACCGATATAACATTGAATAAACTAAATGTTCAAATATTGTATTTAATCAATATTTAAATCAAAAATAATTAAAATGTAATTATGTAACACACCACTGTTCTCTCGCTTCAAAATATGTTACTTTCTTCATTTTTGAACAATATACTATTTTTGCTTTGTTCGACGGAGAAATAGACGTACACCCGTACGCAGAACAGTACATGAGCATTGTGGTTGAGTTAAGCTCAATTATTAACTTAAAACATACTTTAATGTCACTTAAAATCGAAAAAATTAAGTGACACCACTAAACTTCATAATAGTACATGTGTATGACAAGCAAAGAAATACAGACCGTACTATGTGTCTCTCTCTAACACGGTACCTTCAAAACGTTTCTCATAACCGTAGATCGCGCATTCCAATTGTGTATTGAGTTCAATGGCGAACATCAATCGTCGGGATGGGATGCACCATATTAAACCGATGTAGTGAATGAGTATTTATTAGTCGTTATAAAGTCACGGCAAAATCTTTTCCGTTGTGGGGGTGAAATTGTTAGAGAGAGACAAACTTAACATACCAACTTCCATGATAACCCTGATAATTACAAATGATATATCTATGTTAGTGAAATACACGTTGTTGGGTTGTTAGAACTGCCGAATAAATTACAATGTTGTCAGCTCTTCTGTTTACACATAACTTCTAATTTTGACGTTTTCCACATTTTGAGATTTTCGATTCGTGTGGCTTGCATTGTTCTATTATAAAAACAACTGTTCTTTTCATAACAAATCCTTGTGTCATTTGTAAGAACTGTTAAAAGTATTGTTACTTAGTTGAGAACGAGTATTTCCATCAAAAACTAATTTTCAAAATAAATGTAAACAATATAACCTTTGACGTCGAATTTCATACGTTTGGCAACAATGTCAAGCGCTGACGTTTATCCCCACATTGGAAAAGAGTTTGCCGCGACTATAGTTACTTATATTTGCAATGCCATGTATTAATTGTGTCCTTAGAATGTAAAATTATATTCTCAGATTGTGGCAATAATTTTAAGGCACTGTTAAATACTGTTCTTTACTGGTATATGCTGTGCCCTAAATAATTTGATAAGGTATTGCACCTAAGTTTTGTATAAAGTGTATGATTAAGAAATACGAATTCTTCGTAATGTCTTATGAGATTGATATGAGACTCGTGAAAGTCGACCCTGAACAGGAAGAAGGAATAAATTCACTTGTAACCCAACATCTTACAGTAAATAGTGATCTAATACAAGGTAAAATTAATTACTGTTCAAGTAGTGCAAAATTTAACATTACTTTTACAGATAATGTGAATATTAAGAAAGAAAACATCTCTTCTCTGGTAAAAGTTGTTAGCTCAAGTGAAGCATATCATATAAATGAAAACAGTGTCGAACACATCACAAACATACAGTGTAAAAGTAAATTGAATAGTTCAACAATAACGCAAGAACATTTAAAACATGACGTTTTAAAATACAGTGCAAATCTTAAATATAGTTGTAACCATTGTGATTTTATAACAAAGTGGAAAAGAAGTTTACAAAATCATGTTTTACGACACCTTTCAAGTTATGAATTCAAATGTGACCAATGTGATTATGCAACGAATCACAAACCTAATTTTATAAATCATCTTAAAACGCACTCCTTAAGTTATGAATTTAGATGCGACCAGTGTGATTATGGAACACATCGCAAAGATAATTTTAAAATTCATCTTAAAAAACATTCCTCAAGTTATGACTTTAAATGCGACCAATGTGATTATGGAACACATCGCAAAGATAATTTTAAAATTCATCTTAAAAAACATTCCTCAAGTTATGACTTTAAATGCGACCAATGTGGTTATGGAACACATCGCAAAGATAATTTTAAAATTCATCTTAAAAAACATTCCTCAAGTTATGACTTTAAATGTGACCAATGTGATTATGGAACACATTGCAAAGGTAGTTTTAAAATTCATCTTAAAAAGCACTCCTCAAGTTATGAATTTAAATGTGACCAATGTGATTATGAAACAAATCATAAAAGTGTTTTGAAAATTCATCTTAAAACCACTCTTCAAGTGCTGAATTTAAATGTGACCAATGTGATTATGTAACAAATTGCAATAGTTATTTTAAAATTCATCTTAAAAATCACTGCTCAAGTTATGACTTTAAATGCGACCAATGTGATTATGGAACAAATCGCAATAGTTATTTTAAAATTCATCTTAAAAAGCATTCCTCAAGTTATGAATTTAAATGCGACCAATGTGATTATGGATCAAATCGCAAACATAATTTTAAAATTCATCTTAAAAACATTCCTCAAGTTATGACTTTAAATGTGACCAATGTGATTATGGAACACATCGCAAAGGTAGTTTTAAAATTCATCTTAAAAGCACTCCTCAAGTTATGAATTTAAATGTGACCAATGTGATTATGAAACAATTCATAAAAGTAATTTGAAAATTCATCTTAAAAACCACTCTTCAAGTGCTGAATTTAAATGCGACCAATGTGATTATGGAACAAATCGCAAAGGTGATTTTAAAAGTCATCTTAAAAAGCATTCCTCAAGTTATGAATTTAAATGTGACCAATGTGATTATGTAACAAATTGCAATAGTTATTTTAAAATTCATCTTAAAAATCACTCCTCAAGTTATGACTTTAAATGCGACCAATGTGATTATGAAACAAATCATAAAAGTAATTTGAAAATTCATCTTAAAAACCACTCTTCAAGTGCTGAATTTAAATGCGACCAATGTGATTATGGAACAAATCGCAAAGGTAATTTTAAAATTCATCTTAAAAAGCATTCCTCAAGTTATGACTTTAAATGCGACCAATGTGATTATGAAACAAATCATAAAAGTAATTTGAAAATGCATCTTAAAAACCACTCTTCAAGTGCTGAATTTAAATGCTACCAATGTGATTATGGAACAAATCATAAAAGTAATTTGAAAATGCATCTTAAAAACCACTCTTCAAGTGCTGAATTTAAATGCTACCAATGTGATTATGGAACAAATCACAAAGGTAATTTTAAAATTCATCTTAAAAAGCATTTCTCAATTACAGCATTTCTGTAGCAAAAGAACGGGGTTAAAGTTGATAGGTTACAGTAGCTTTGTTTTTCTACTCTAAACTAGTTTGGCCTAGGACAAACTACTGATTCATTTCAGTTACGTTGATTACAATTTCCGATTGAAATTTGGCATTGTAGGGGAGAGTGTTGTATAGTGGGACAATATTTTTCAAATGATCATAAAATTTATATTTTAATCTTGAATCAGATTCTCAGCGAATCATTATACTGGAAACATAAAAGTATTATTAAAAAGTTTTTAGAACTATGAAAAAAGTAAAACGGCTGATTAGAATAGGCTTGTCCCACTATACAACCAATCCCTGTTTCATAGTGGGACTAGGGTCATTGCATACTGGGACAACCTGATAATAATAGGATTAAGTTGAAAGAAAATGAATGTACGCCAGAAAAAGATTCAAAATCATATTTTATTCAAAATATTCGAAAAACATTGCTTACATTGCTGAGCATTGGCAACTAGAACATATACAAAAACAAAGGATATAAAATAAAACAAATAAACACAAAACGAATTTAAATAAATAGAAACCTTATTCTATGTTATAAGAAGAAAAGTCATATTTAAAACACCATAGTTTGAAGGGTTCGGTCCTCCAGAAATAAAGGAACAGGAAGTTTAATTACAATATCATCTTTCATAATCAAATCTTCGTCCCTTTTTCTGGGAAGAGGAATTTATCATTGGCAGTCTTTTCAAATAATTACGACATACTCTGCCGCTTCAATTTTTCAACTTGCCCAACATAATATTTAATTCTCTTCTTCACTGGGTATTTAACAATAACAAAATCATTTATATTTATATCATAATCTGCTTCCGTTTCAATTTTGTCCGATATTTCGTCCGATATATCGGAACTGTCATCACAAAATCTTCAATTGACACGTCACTGTCGCTGGAGTCTGCAAATAACTTTTTGTGACAGCGGTTACCTTTACTTTCTGTGTTTTTTTTCTTTTTTGGCTATTTTCTCTTCTTTTCGCTTCTTTCTTCAATCAGTGGCGTATCGGTTAGGATCATTGATGTGACTTTCTTTCTTGATTTAATTTTCTGGATGCTGCTTTTAAATGTGGTCTTATTGATTCAGTAACAATATTCTTTTAGGAGTTAAATGCAAAGGCAAATCATTATCCGTATTTCTCTGGAGCAACCTGGTTGGGCAGTGTCTTCTGAAGGCAAACCATCTTTATCACAAATATCAGGATCGTTCGTAGCATTATCGTCAACAGGCTCTGCAAGAGGCTGAACAACTCGGCAACAGGCTTGGCAGCAGATTCCCAACAGGCTCTGTACGATTTGTGACAAACGAACACAAATAGTCTGATTCCTGAAATATTTCGGAATTAAATGGACAGATCCTGTGTTGGAAGCCTTTAATTATGTTGTTGGTGTGAAAGCGGTTGTAAAAGATTTTCCAACTATATCCGCTATGTTGTACAAAGTTACTGGAATACCTGGATGATTGAGCAACCATTCGTCCATGGCTTTATTGTAGTATCCTTAAACGGACCAAAACAGATCACGTCGAGTGGCTGAAGCTTGTGACTACAATGTGGTGGTAATGTAACCAATACAATGCCGTTTATCTTGCAATATTGTAGGACTGTAACATCCATATGGCTCTCATGGTTATCTAGTATTAATAATATCTTGTTATCTGCATTACAATGTACTGCATCTGCAACGTGTTTCAAATACTCCAAAAGTTTGTTCCAGTCATCCAGCCACTGGTTTGCGGCGCCTTTTGATCCAGGTGGTGCACCATTAAGCATGTGCGGTTTAAAGTTTCTCCTCGAAAATGAAAATGGCGGTACGTATGTACCATTAGCACAGATAGTGGACACATTGTGACTAAAACTCCTCTCGGCGCTCGTCACTTTACCTACTTGCTTTTGACCACACGGGCCATTATTTTGGGGCCTGTGACAGTGGTAACTGCGGTTTCATCGCAGTTGTATATATGATTAGATTTAAACCATATTTTTCAATCACGTTACGCAGGTTGGTAAAAATAGACCAACATTATGTTTATTAAAACTTGTTGCACGGCTTAAGCTGGTGGCTTCAGGTGTTCGTAGACTTATGTTGTGTCTCGCTCTGAAAAGCTTCATCCATTCCTCTCCGGCACTCTTATCTCGCTTCCAAGATTCTGGAATTGATTTTTCATTGGAGATAGCAAATCTGTACTGAATAAGCGGGTTTCTTTAGCTGACAATCCATAACACATATTTGCTGCAGTAATCAAGTATTCACTAAGCAACTGTTCTTCGTCATCTGAAAAATTTGAGAAAATCCATGATGCCTCTCAAAACAAAAACTTGCTTTTGCTCTTCACTGGCACTCCTATATTTTGTGACATATCTGTGTAAAGCGGATTTGGTAACGTTATATTGACCAGCAGCATCTCTGATTTTAATATTTTGATTTATTACAGCTAACACAGCTCTTCATCTTGGCTGCATTTTCTACGTGCGCTTGCTTACTATCTTTATGAGATTTGTTGGTTCTCCTAACCTTTTTTGTTATCCATTTTCTGCAACCAAAAGAAATATCTGTTATCCATAGTCTTATAGGTACCAAAATAACCTTAACTTAACCACATTACTATAAGTAAATCATGGGTAACGTAAATTGTTTAAAATAAAATTCAGCAATATAGCTAGCCAAACCATAAAACATTATTTAAATAATGTGATACAATTGTCTGTCCAAAATAACTACTATCCATTGCAGCCCCACTATGCACAATTCAATTGTTTTACCATTATAAAACAGTGGGTTTATAGGGACAGTCAGTATGCACCCCATTATTTTGTCCCACTATACAACAGTATACCTTTTTAGGTTATTAATTTATGTTGCCAACAAAAACATAAATATAAGCAATATTGATCTCAACTTACCTTGCAAACACTTTAGACAATATGAAAAATTTTCACATAAATCCTTTGATAAATAACGCCGATATTCGATACGATTTCAACACGAACATAAAAACTTCGCTTCCTAGAAATCAGATGTTCGGCGGTTTCAGACAAACTAAGGAATTTCCTGATAATATTTTTAGCTGATGACAGAGGGCAGTACACGTAAATGTCGCTCTAATTAATTCGGATATTTTCGTCGTTTAGTTTGCGGGAAATTTGAATTGTCCCAGTATGCAACCTGTCCCAGTATACAACAGTCTCCCCTAAATGGATTCACACATCCAGAAAAAAATGTATCTCCAATACCCTATAATTCACTATATGATTTGTGAACAGCGTCTTTTTAATTTTGTATCATTTTATCGTAACTCGCATTATCTTATTTATTACTTGAAATTCGCATCCAAAATTGTCTGTAGTTTACGAAATTAAGAACACCATTATACAATTTAAAAAGTTAAATATACTTAAAGTTGTAAACAATAACTTATTTATTAGTGATATTTATTATTCTTTTATAAATTGTTTGTGACATGTTGAAATATCTTATGTTCATAAAATTATGTGTAGATTAATATTTAATTTGTAGGTGTATTTTCGTTGGTATAGTGTTTATATTAGTTTATAATAATATTGTTCACAGTGCCGAAGTGTATACCTGTAGTTGATATTTATAGATCAACATGATCATGCATTGAACATTCAAATGGATTTAACATGAAATACTTTGTAAATTAACGGTAGTTTTGTGTTATAATTTATTTTTAATGTTGTCTAAGTTTTAGATTTCAAACATATAATTATCACAAGCAGTGACCTCTTAAAAACACATTTGATGTCACAATTGTATAAGCATTCTTTATATCTGATTTTTGATACACTACACTTTTTGTTAGAGAATTCCAAAAAAATTGTGTCAAGACATTAGTTTGTGTTTACTGGATGTTTCTAAAATAAACGGCAAAACTTGAGTGCATATCTTACGTAAAATAAGAAAAAGTTCCTGTGAACACGGTCAGAAAACGCTTCTTCAGGAAGTAGAGCCATTTGAAGATTGCTTTCAAAACTGGTTTACGGTTTATAGTTCGAATGGCTGCATCTATCGCAACCAAATTTGGGACATACATTTCAGTTAATAAAGCTAAGTATTTGAGACCACTGAGCAAAGCTAGCTTTAACCAGAAGCGTGCGTACCAGGTAGGTAATTGGGTAAATTTGGCCCCATTTTTCTAACAGTTCGATTTTTTGCTATTTGACACCAGATTATGATCCACCCATATCTATTACATAAAAAAGGTACTCATAGTAAGAGTCGCTCAATACCACCGTTTCTTCAGAAATGAACAGATAAATTGAGACAGCGTAAACAATGAGTTCGGTCAGAAAACGCTTCTTCAGGGAAGTAGAGCCATTTGAAGATTGCTTTCAAAAACTGGTTTACGGTTTATAGTTCGGAATGGCTGCATCTATCGCAACCAAATTTGGGACATACATTTCAGTTAATAAAGCTAAGTATTTGAGACCACTGAGCAAAGCTAGCTTTAACCAGAAGTGTGCGTACCAGGTAGGTAATTGGGTAAATTTGGCCCCATTTTTCTAACAGTTCGATTTTTTGCTATTTGACACCAGATTATGATCCACCCATATCTATTACATAAAAAAGGTACTCATAGTAAGAGTCGCTCAATACCACCGTTTCTTCAGAAATGAACAGATAAATTGAGACAGCGTAAACAATGAGTTCGAGTCTAAGAACAAATATTGTCAAGTAACTGTCAGTTTAGCATAAGTCAGTAATAATTTAAATAACGGATAGTAAAGGTTTCGGTTAATGATGAATGAAGAGGGGGTCGATATTCAATTCACCTGTATGGTCGATCTTTTGGCAATGCTCTTGAAGCACGGAGATTGTATCCGGGCGTCTTTCCAAGTCACCGCATCCCAGATAGAGAAAATTTTGGAAGTATTGATCGTAGGTTGGAAACATGTATTTATTAAGTTAGACTATGTATTTTATTTGCTTCTTGTTACACGTCCAAACCGCACTAGGCGTCGTGCATGCTTACTAATGTAAGCGGGTTGCCAAGCCAGCTAACAGGGAGATGGGCGTGGTCGAAATAATAAGTAAAATGAATGATTAATATGCTCAAACACCTTACACCTACATTCAAACAGCTCAGTCCGGGAAAATATGTCTCTAGGCGCCACCACAATCGAAACTTTGCTAATATAATTGTCTTAAGCTGGATGTTAATTAACCCTACTTGATTGTGGAAAGTAGGATTGTGCTTACTCGGTAAACTCCTATACGAAGGTTCTAAAACAAACACTCGTCCAAAACAATTCAACTCAAACTCCAATATATTTAGTACTACCCAGGTTATTAAAAAAAACTTTTTGAATACACCTCGTATACCAAAACTTCCAAAATAAAATTTATCACTCAAATTCATTCACGTAACCAACAGTTATATTTTCTACTTATTAATGAATAAACTATTCTTCATTCAATGATCGGTAATTAATTTTTAAATTCCTAACATCAACCATATCTTTTAAATTTAATTTACTTTTTATAACACTTCTGAATCGTATTGACATTCGTAAATATTCAAGGTTTCAAAACTCCAACTCTTTGTTATACTCAATGACATTTTTAAGACAACAGCTGATCCGTTAATTGTGCATTGCACTAATGAAACAAACATGAAAATTTGGCAGTCAACCTGACTAATAAAATCTTTCCGGTTGCTCATAAATCTGAAAATTAAAATATGCAAAGCTTACTTTTAAAATTGTCAAAACAAGATCACCAATTAAGTAAATGTTACAACTGTGTTCCATACCTGGCTAAATAAACAACAGAATAACAATCAACGGTAAATACATATATTGTCCTGTACAAAATAAAACAAAAACACAAATATCTACATAAATTTACATCAGCGTGGTTGAAAGTCAAAACCACACGTCACTACCAATTTCTGCAAAATTCTTAATACTAAAACAACCAATCAAAACCATATAACTCGAGAACGATTATCTTTTTTTTTGCATCTCAACTAATTAATATTTACTCAACATTACACAAATGAACAAAACAAAGAGATAATCGTACTTTACTAAATTTTCAAAGTACTTAAATATAAACCTTACTTAAAATCGTCCATTAATCCTACGCTTTTCTTGCTTCTTTCTTCCGTAAATCAATTCTTTGTAGTCCATTTGTAATCCTTAAATTGCATGAAGCCACATAACCAGTGCTTCACAATTCCACAAACACTTATTCCTTTCTGTACTCACAAATAGTCTAATAACACGTAATAGTCTGTATACGTTTGGTTGCCTCCTAAAATTTCTAGCAACCTTTACACCAATTTAGTCCCTTATACAAATAAACTTTCAATGTCATATAACGTTACTTAAACATTGGCTTAATATACGACGAACACTTCGTTCACTTAAAAGGTGGTCCCATAAATACTTTTAACTGAATGTCGGTACAAGAACACGCGCTAACCTTGACGCTACTAACGTTACAACTGTTATCTTTATTCAAATCTGCTCACGCACTTATTATTTTCTTGAAAATAAACAAACTAATTTTATCTTCAACTTCAATTTAATTATTGTTTTGTTTATGAATGTCTTTTACGATTCATCCCCGGTTCGGGTTACGCAGTTGTTAAACAATTACTGCCTCACTATTATTCACAAACATAACTCCAACACCACCCCATTCTATCACACAACCTTCGCGCGCGTCTCACCAAAAGCCAAAAGCTAACTCCCTAACTCTCACTCGTCAATCTCCGACTTTCCTATTTATACCTTCAGTCATCCATCTTTAAACATGTCTTCCTTCCGCGTTATATTCTCCAATAGTATTCATTCAAAATTTCATAGTTCCAATAGATGCTACCATCTATACAAGCACGCGTGTAATTACAATACATCGCCATATTTGTTCTTACTTACAAATTTTACAATTACTTCATGAAGAAATCATTTTTCGTCATTACATTCATTCAGTAGCCACTCTGGACCATTACACAACTTTTAACCGTTATCTCCAACCTGCGCTCGATCTCCTCCCGCAACATTTGCAAAAATAAGCACCGTCTAAGGTCTCAAATCCCATATACATACACGTATTCTCAAAACAATTGCACAACATTACGAAAACTTTCTATAATTAACACTTAAACATACCCAATCTTTCTCTACATATTTTCTAAAACATTCTACACTTATACTTCACATTTTCTGACCAAGATTACTCATTCATCCAACAACATTCCATTCCTTATGGTAGCAAAACAGTAGCGATACAGTGGCAAGCATTATCGTCCCCTCGCCAAATTTCTCTTCACATTTACATTCATCAGAATCTAATTATTCCAACACTAAAGTCTCTCTAATATTCAAATACACATATCTACATACTGAATTATATTTCTCCTACATTTCCAGTGGCGTATCATACACCCACATACATTATGCATACACACAAAAAAAAATTTTTTTTCGTTCAAACTCAATACACTCGCACTCAAAACACGTCATACACGTCATTATAACATCCTACATACAGGGTGCGTCAACGCAACCTGACATTCTCTTTAATCATTTACATCGGTTCGTTTAACGCAACCGTTACTAACCGGAGATCACGAACTGCAAGAACACCAAAATATCAGGAAGCTGTCACGTGCAATAGAAGAAAATCCAGGCCCCACTATGCGAGAAATTGCAAATCGTTTGGACTGGTCAAATTCGGCAGTATGGCGAGTACTTCACGAACAGTTGAAGCCCTACGACGTTAAACGGGTACTAGCATTATCACCGCTTACGGATTATCTTCCTCGGTTTCAATTTGCCCAATGGTTAATTCAAAAAAGTCGCGAAAATCGTCAGTTCAATAATTTAGTGTTGTTTAGCGATGAGGCTTTAGAAGAGACGGTATTGTACATTTTCATAATACGCATATTTGAGGCGACGATAATCCCCATTATTTTCTTGAATCTCGCCATCATTAACAATTAAATTTGATTGTATGGGCCGGATATTGTAGACGATTATTTAATGTGAACATTTTTTCTACCACTAAGACTAAATGGAGAAACCTATCTTGTCTCTTCAAAATGTTTTAGCAGAATTGCCGGTCCTCTTGTGCTAAGAAATAACTTGTGTAATGCATGCATCAATTCAGATTAGATCTAAGAAATTAACTTAATCATAAATTTCGTTAAAAATGGATTGGACGAGGTGGACCTCAGTCATGGTCAGCAAGGATCACCAGATTTCAATCCTTTAGATTATTACCGATGGGGATATCTGAAAACAATCGGTAGCAAATATGCACGAATTGAGACAGAAAATTATTATGGGCTGAGCTTTGCTCAGTGGTCTCAAATAATTCGTTTTTCTGACAGAAAAAATAAGGTCCCAAAATTGGTTGGGATAGCTGGAGTCGTTCGGGAGCTATAAACCGAAAACCAGTTTTTGAAAGCCATCTTCAAAGGGCTCTAGCTCCTCAATAAGTGTTTTCGGACCCGTGTTTACAGGAACAGTTTTTGTTACTTCCATGTTAGGTATGCGTTCCCAAGTTTTTGCCGTGTATCTGGTCAGTGTTATAGAAAGAACTTTCTTTCGTAGAAATGCTACATTACTAAATTGTGTAAGAATAAAATAGTAGCTACTAAATCTAATTCGACGGCACCTTTAAAATTTTAGCTTTTAAGATTGATTTTCATGTATAAGATTAGTATCCAAATAAGTCTTAATAGCTATCTACGGTTTTTCTTAATTTGTACAAAAATGTATCATTTTTGGGACATCTGCTCTCTTTTTATTTATTACATTTTTCTACGACAATCTTTTTAATACAGCCTAAAGCGAATTGCTAAGATTCAATTGAACCAACCAGTTACTTTCTTTTTGCTTCATCAAGGTATAATCTTACACAAGTTGAATAGTTTTAGTCAATGCCCAGACATGGTATCAGCATATATGTACCGGGTGGCCAACTTAGAATGGATGCCGGCTATATCTCGGGAATCGTAAATTTGACAACATTGGAAAAAAATACTAATAGGTAAATCGGTCAAGAGACATCGCTGGAAATTAATTTCAAGTACTTGCGATGGCCGTTAGGGGACGTACACCAAGACCAAATTAGAAAATTGACATCAAGATGTATCCAAAATAGTTTTTTTGTAATCGTTACTTTTAATACATAAAGAGAAAAGTGGTATATAACTAAATATGTAAACTTTTTTATTTTATTTTGCCACCATAATGTTCTTTATACGCCTCCAAATGCGGGCGTAATGTGGTCTTTATAGCACGGAAATGTCATTGATGCTAAGCAGCATGATTGACAGCAAACACATGACATGATATATAATAGCAATATCACAGACCACAGTATCTTAGTAACAACTTATTACCCTACTGTCGACTTTATTTCACTGCATTTGCATTTAAAAACTTGCCGAAAATACTGAATCTTTTTAAAATTTTGTTCCAGTTTCATGGTGCAAAGTAGAATAAAACATTGTATGTACCACGGGCATAATTGTAGATTATGGCTCTCAGGAATATAAAAGCCCTCCGCTTTGCGTCGGGTTTTTAACATTCCCTCGAGCCATAATCTTCTGATTATGCCCTTAATACATAAATATCTATTATTTATGTATTTAATTTGACATTTGTCAACAAATATTTCAAAATTTAATTTTTTTCTAATTTTATGTGAACGATTACAAAAATGTATTAAACACGTGCGCTGTCACATTTTGGTGCTCGGCCATATATTTTATCCCTCGGCTACGCCTCGGGTAAAAAAGAACAGCCTCGCACCAAGAAATGTATAAACAGCGCACTAGTTGCGAAATCTACTATATTATAAACTACGTAAGCTTGGAAACATTTTCATTTTTAGCATTTTTCTCCATTTTGTTAAATGAGAGGAGGCGTGATAGGTAAATGTTCACTTAAAAAAATTCTATAACTTCTTTTTAAATGTAAGGGTATATTTATTTTTAACTCACGGAAAAGAACATGAATAAATACAGAGATTGGGGAAAACCACAAATCGATATCTTCTTTCGTTACACAGATATGAAAAACTAAATGTAAAAATATATTTTACAAGTAACAGAATTAGACAACAGGTGTAGCTGTCATAAATTATTAAAATTTATTAATTATTAAGCTATTGAAACAGGAATAAAATTTAATATACTAAATGCCTCGGGGTAACTTTAATTTAGAGCAGCTAAAGAGGACCGATGTTATAGAAAAATGATGTGAACAGCCCTAATACTGAAGAACTATTGACGCCTCAAATGTTCAAATTATCACCCATACTGTTCAATAGACAACCTCACGCATAGACAAAATAGCAGTCTACTAAAAACAAGTAGGCTGATTATATTGGGAACTATCAATATGACAACATTAAAAAAAATACTAATAGGTAAATCGTCCTATCCATCTACCAGGGTAGTTGGCATCGAAGAATTCCTGAACGTTTACCGCGAAGTGAGCTGGACAGCTATCATTCTGGAACATAATTCGTTGTCGAATTTCAAGGGGCACTTCCTCTAACAAAATTGGTTATTCCTGTCTTAAAAACTCTAGGTAATTGCCACCCTTTAGTTGGATTCATTCTTGTCCAATAATGCGTATTATGGAGGTTCTGTCCACAATATATGTGAGAGAACTTGCCGATCTTCTACCTTCATACCAAAAAGCCAGTCGCAATGGTCTAGTCTTCGGTCAAAATCTGCCGCAGTCATTGCCTGATGCAGGGCTAAGTGATATGGATGTAATGTTAAACAAGATGGTGATTCAACAGGATATTACTGGTTTTTGTAGGAAAAGCATTACATAAACCTTTGTAAGTGTATAGTGGAGGTTCAAAATCGAAAGCTCGCTTACATGTGCTCCTTGAGACTGTTTTGAACCGTAGCGTGTTACTCTCAGGTCCTGCGCAATAGTTCTAGTACTTAGGCGATCATTAAACTGGGCGTAAGCTAAAACATTAATAATGTTCTCTTCGGTGAATTGTCTGCTTTGTACGGGAACATGAACGTTTCCAGTTGTTCGCATACGATGAATAACTCGAAGAAAAACTTTTCCTAAGGGCGGCGTCTGTCAGGATATTTCTGCGGATATGCCCTTGCAGCAACTGTAGCATTTCAAGTGCATTCAAAATAAACATCTATCATGGCAAATAACTCTTCGTTGGTATAAATAATTTCGTAACACTCAAATACAACGCAACACGAACAACAAGAAAAACTTAAACAACACGAAAAACTCGAGGAATCACACGAAATGGTACCAATGCGATGTGGAAAATCTAGAACAAGCTTTGAAAAGTGGCAACTAAATGACACTGACATAAAACTAAAATGTTTTAAAATCTTTTAATGTTTTGAAGTATTGCTTTCAATTTTGTTTTCACACAGCCTACTAACGTTTATGCCGGATGCCTTCGCTAGGAAATGATTATTATTTACCTAGGTTGCATTTTATTCTCTTCTTGTACATAAATTGTCGATTTTGAGAAAGATGACGGATTTCGTCAATATATTAGGACTTTCATTTTCTGTTTATTGCCTTAAATGTAATAATACCTACTGCAGTACATTTACGTTTTTGAGAAATATTGGTTTTTCTGTTGATGTTTTAAATGTCGAAAAACTTTTATGCAAGACCTGTCATGTTTTTTTGGAGACCGGTTAATTCGACCACGAGTACTTGCATTAAGTCCTTTTGGAAAAAGGTCAAGTAATGCCTACCCTTCAGTTCGACCAGGATGAAATTATAATGGCTGTTACCTGACATAAAATTCCTCGTTAGATTAGCTAAACAAAACTACCGTAACCTAACAGAATTAGATTAGATAAAAAAACCACTTTAACCTATTGCTATTTCTTCTTCAATTAAAATATTAAATAGATTCTTAGAAAGAGTTAATTAGCACCTTAATCCGATGGACAAGCCGCCATGGTCGAACTGAATGATGTAATTATACAGATAAGTGGCTTGTGGTCGAACTGTCCGTCCCCGGTTTTTTATGGAATCGTCGAAGACCGCGGAGATCGAGTTTGGTTTTTTTTTTGATACCGCACAGCGTACACTCGTGCAGCAACAGTTGAATTCCTCATACATTCAAAATATACAGCAAGCATATCAAATGTTATTTCATTTGTTAAGGGCATTTTGAAATCAACGGTTCGTTAGTCAAACACGAAAAACTTGAATATAGCTAATATTATTTTGACGCAAAGCAATATTTAAAGTGGCTCTTGTTTTATGTTATTTTTGGCATTTCAAGACCTACTTGTTTTACTAGACTGCTATTCTGTCTATGCGTGAGAGACTGCAGTTCCGTATTAAACAGTACGGATGACTTGAACATTTGAGGCGTCATTAGTTCTACAGTATTAGGGCTGTTGCGCACCATTCTTTTATAACATCCTTTTTTATCCGCTCTAAATTAAATATACGCCCCCTAGGGGACATTTAGTACATTAAATTGTCTTCCTTTGTTTTAATAGCTTAATAATTAATAAACTTTAATAAGTAACGATAGTTAAACCTGCTATCTAATTCTGTTATTTGTAGCATATATTTTTACATTTAGTTTTTTCATACTTGTGTAACGATATCTACCTACTTGCAGTTTTTCCCGAGTTAAAAATAATTATACCCTTCAAAAACATTAAAATCTTCGAAAAACCATTTACGCTTTGTCACAAAACGCCATCTACCGACTAGAAACAAAACTAAACCGACAATGTTAATATTTTATTAGAAGTACCCAAGAAGCCTCTCTCAAACGAGACCCAGTTTATAAAAATCGGTTGAGTTAAAAGAAGTTATGGCATTTTTTCCAGTGAACGTTTACCTCTAAAAAAAGAAAATGTTTCTAAGCTTACGTACTTTATAAAAAAAATGTATTTTGGATATATCTTGATAATGCCGATTTTCTAATTTGGTGTTTGTGTACTCCCGTAGCGGCCATCGCAGGAACTTGAAAATAATTTCCAACGATTTCTCTTGGCCTATTTACCTATTAGTATTCTTTTCCCAATGTTGTCAGATTGACAGTTCCTGAGATATAGCCGGCGCCCATTCTTAATTGGCCACCCGGTACATAGGAATCTCAACAATACATAACTTCACAATACCCAATATTTATTAACTAAAGTATCAATCTGTGATACATTCATACACTTACAGGTATTCAGGTACATTGTCTTAAACAGTTTTGCTTTATATTAGGCTCATTGCACATTACAGACTAAATTATCGGTTGATAGTTTGTAACGTGCCAATTTTTGGCTATCGTTACCTTAATTTAATTTCGAAATTTGTGTTATTATTGCTAAATATATTTACATTACGTTGGTATCTTTTTTCTTTCAATAATTAAATTTTAGTATATGTCAATATTTTCTCTTTAGTGTACATAATTACGAGTACCTCTGTATATATTTTGATCATCAGCAATGGCACGCTTTGACGCTTCATTCATTTGCGTTCTGTTTCTTCAATCGTTCAATACGTTATCTTTGTTTGCGTTTTACTCCCTTGTATGAGGTATGTAAAGATTGTGTGTGTCTATATATATATATATATATATATATATATATATATATATATATATATATATATATATATATATATATATATATATATATATATATATATATATATATATAAAGTCGCATTTGTAACATTCATGTGGTTTAAAATTTTCTAAACGTACGTCGCGACTATACCATCTGTTCATATAGATTTCTTCATTCGTTTGTATCAACAGATGGCGCTCTCATGATACCGTTTTGTAGTATAATTCCATTTTTTTGAACTAAAACGAAACCAAAGCTAAATGCATTACAATAATATGGCCAACAACGAACTGAATGCAAAAATATAGCAATTAGACTAACACTTTGAAAATAATAAACAAATCTTTCATATGCTAATTGTAAATTGTCATAACAAATTAATATACCCAATTTTATTAATTTTAAAAACTGTAATTTAGAAAAAAAAGTCAATATTTAACTTTATTAATTGGTTCATAAAGTTTTATTAATATACTACATCGATATTGTACAAACATTTGAGAAATAATGATGAAGTACATTTTATAATAAACAATATTTGAAACATGCATTGCAACAATTAAAAATATTTACATTTACTTAAATTTGGAAATTATTCAGAGTTGTCATCACTGAAATCTTCACTGTTGTCCAAATTGCTTTCACCAACATTTATAATTAAAGGTTCAACATTGAAATCAAATTTTTGTTCTGTATTCCACCATTCGAGCATACAATTTTCTGCATGTGTGATGCATCTTTTCCAATAGTCTGCATCGATTCGGTTTAAAGAGGTTAACCACATTTCTTGAACATTTGCATCATTAAACTCTAAATTATTCTGTCCAATATTTTTATTATAGTATTTCTTGCAATTTGCCCACACTAACTCAATAGGATTAAATTGACAATGATAAGGTGGCAATCGCAGTACCTTATGTCCCTTTTTAAACGCTATTTCATCTATTGCATATACCTTTGATTGAGAGTTGTTTTTAACCAATTCTAACAGCTCTCTTTAAACATGTCGTTTTAAAGGGAATATTATGTTTTTAGGTAACTGCAAATGTCTTCTTTCTTACAGGAAATAGTTGGAGTTTTTTCTAATACCATCGAATGATAACTAGCATTATCCATCACGATTAAACTTGGTTCACTCAAGTTCGGCAATTGTTCTTCAAACCATTTTGTGAAGAGTTCGCCAAACTTGTCACCATGATAATCAGCATTTGGATTTTTTGTTGAAAATAGTAGCGAAGAATTGGGTATAAATCCATCTTTGTTGCCTGCATTGAGTACGATAAATAGAAAAGCAGTTCGTTAAAAAAATTTAATACAAAATGAAATTTCTAACTAACCTTTTTCCTTCTCCCATCGGTTTTTTCTTAATACTTTTGTGGTATTATCATGCCAACTTTTTAATGGATCCCCTACTAAAATCACGTCTCATCTAAGAACACAGGGTCATAATCTTTTAATTCTTTATTCTTAATGTAGTTTCTCAAAATCTAATCCTACTTGTAGCAATATGTTCCAACTCAAATAGCTTCTGCCATCGTCTTTTTAAAGGAGAAACCAATTGAATGTAGTCAAGCTTTTAAACTTGTTTTGCTGAAAGTAAAAACACCTGCTTCTGCTACTTCTGTTTAAGGTTTCAACGGTAACATGGCACCCTACAAAAATGTACACTGATTATATCACATAAAATGAAGCAATGTTAAATTATATACGTTTTGAATGCATTTCATAAATCTTTCGTTTACAGAATGTTTAATGTAATCATCCACATCGCATGATTTTGTTTGCTCATTATCGTTGGTAGATATTTGTGTTTGATTTGGTGCAGTCTCATTAAATCTCTTTTATAGTGGTTAAAGTACCAGAACTTATACCACAAGCTTCAAGTAGCTACAAGTACAATCTTAAATGAATTTCTAATAAATAGTATTCAACAAAAATTCTACCTGCATAACAGAAGTAAAAGGTGTAAATGCACCTCCATTAACTCGTTCCCTTTCAAAATAACGAAGAACGTTCGTAACCACTTGCTGAGCTTCCAACTTCAGGTGTTTGTTTCGAAGCATTCTAACCTGTTTTAAAGAAAATTGTTTCAAATTGAATTGTATACATTATCTATTTACCTATTCAAAAACCGTTTATATACAATTTAGTTTTAAAAAAAAACTGTTTTGTAAGAAATTTATGATGAATAATGATGAAACGGAATAAAAGCAGCAATATTTAAAATTTATACAAACCAAGAAATCTATCAAAAATTTGTACGTAGGTGTAGACATACGTTTCCATATGCTGACTACAGCAGACATACGTTTCTGAATTTATCTTACTCTACTGTGTAAATAATAAAGTAAAAGAGCACATTGTCAATAATTTTATTATAATAATGTACCGACATGAGTCATACACAAGTTAAACATTATTATCTATATATATATATATATATATATATATATATATATATATATATATATATATATATATATATATCTATATATATATATATATATATATATATATATATATATATATATATATATATATATATATATATATATATATATATATATATATATATATATATATATATATATATATATATATATATATATATATATATATATATTATATATATATATATATATATATATATATATATATATATATATATATATACGTGTGTGTGTGTGTGTGTGTGTGTGTGTGTGTATTATATTTAATAGGAAACAAAGTTAGGAACGAGGAAATCGCTTACGTTAAGAAAAAGCTGAAATTTTAATGAAATTTCCCATCTGCAAAGGCGAGGTGGTGACGTCATAAAATGGCGTGGATGATATGCAATTTTTGTCTTGAATAATTAAAAATGGGGATACCTTCGAGAAAAGTAAGTAAGAAGTATCCTTTTATGCAAAGTACGTTTTTAGCAAACAAATCAGTTAGTGTTATTTTGATACGATTATAAAGGAACAGCTATTTTCTGTTTCTTTTAAGATAAAAATATTTGAGTTTATTACCTACATTAACGGTAATATTTGTTGACATAAGTCAGTATTATACGTTCATTATTATTGGATATAGTGTTGATTATAGTACATTTTGAAATTGTATCGTAGTGTTAATTTAGTAATTATTTAGTATCTTTATGAGAAATATCGTTTGAGTTATTTTATGCTGAAATTATTCAGACATTTTGCGTTATTAAATATACATATAAATACAGTTATTTAGTGTTTATTCAGATTGCCTATTATGTTAATAAAGTACGACTTTCTCAATTTTTGTTGTATCTTAATTATTACACGTATAAATGGAGTGGCGTCCGAGAAGAAAAATGAATTTCTGGTTATAACTACGGATATATCTCTGCCTCCCTCACGACCTGTTCAAAATGAGTTCTCAATTACAGTAAGTTTTGTAAACAATGTACCTTTCTGAGCTAGACCGTGGTGCAATTTACTTTTATAACATAACAATCAATATCGCCTAACTTTTTATTTGTTATCGAGGAATATTACAATTATTCTACGAATACAAAAAAGAATAATCAAGAAGAGCCACCGTGAATGTTGGGTGCATTCCATTTATAACCATAGATTAGTGCAAGGTATGTTTAAATGGGAAGCTAGAGAAAAAAACGACAGTTCGCTACTCAACTGTAGTTATTATGTAACCGTCTAGCTCAAACGGTTCGGGCGGGGTGTAAACAATTCGCGTATTAAATTCAGGCGTCAGAATCCGCTTCCCTATAGTAAAAGGGCACCACTATCCCGACTCCTGGATAGCTCAGGTGCAGAAGGTGAGTAGGGATGTGGAAGGAAAGGAGAGTACAGTGGGAGAGAAGAGCATAAACTACGGTACTGCGCAAAAAAAAATAAAGAAAATCTTTAATTTCTATAAATATTAAGGTTAAATTAAATCTTTGATTTTGCGTAACTGTACGACTATACAAAACGTAAGTTACTAAAATCGAAATTCAAACCCAAAGGAAATTAATGTTCCTAACTGAAATTGATTAATTTACGTTTCACTTTCTTTAAATGAAAGACCTTTCATTTGTCAACCTGAAAGAAAAACATATATTCACGCTCAAACAAGAGCGTTTTAAATAACCCAGAAAATAGTGAATCAGTACTTGCTGTGGTTTACACAACACCGAAAGATCATATACATGATCAAGTATCATGCAACTCAAAAACGAATCAATCAATATTCAAAAGTCATATTTAACCATAGAACAAAACCCTTTAGAAACGAAAGTCATATGCTCAAGGTTCAAAATTATTTAATAGGTTGTGGATCAGACACTTGGCGCTAATGTTTTTGATTCGATAGTTTTCGATACCGTTCGAGATATTCCTAAAAAGACGTGGTAAAATTTCTAACGTCGTCACATAGATTTCTATGCGTTATAACCTAAATATGAGTTTTGCGTGTTTTTGCTGTTTCTGAGTTTTTGGTGTTTTAACAAACTGAAATTTGTTTTGTTGTTAAATAGAAACTATAAACTCTCAAATTCGTAATATGACTCGATTTTTATAAAATTTTTCACACGGCCCGAGTTCGACGACATAAGAAACCGTTTCGACGGGAACACTCGCATTCGGCCGCAACGTCCCCCTGTCCCGAGATTGCCTCGGTCGGGTTTGCGAGGGATCGAAATAAAAATTCGCAGACGACCCGGCGTGAGGGTCGAGAGTTCGCGACCGACGGCGAAGGAGTGGGGAGGGATTAGGGCATCGTGACGTATGTCGAAACTACCGTCGCACCACCACGAGGGGATAGAACACACATGTGATGGTGGAGGGGCGGTTTTTTTCCACGCGCATGTCTTTTGAGGAAAGTAGACTTCACGCATCGCTTAATAACTCGGTTATTTACCGGCCGATTTTTCGAAATTTTGCACCAATCTGGATCGAGACCAAACGCTAAAACGGGATTTTTAACTTTGTTGTATCCCCTCCACTGTTTGAGATATACAGTCACCTTCCGGACTCTGAAATTTGAAATGTAAGTTCTCTATGACATCTAGATGAAGAATCCGTCAAAAAACGCAAGTGGACTTTTTTGGCCCAAAACCCGAACCTGGAATCGGGCTAATGTTTAAACTCAGGTTAGACGGGTTCTATCATGAGTCTGAAACACAATCCAACTTTTAAACTGATTCTAAATCAAAACCTGGCTTTACAATGAGCGAAAATCGTTACCACCACCAAATCGCTCCAAACTACTATTAAAATCTTTTTGAAACCTTTTACAATCATTTTGGGTTTTAATCAAATTTTACCTTTCTAAACTCAAACCCCTCCCAATCGCTGACAATTAATATACAAGAATAACAATTGTCGCTCTAATTTCATATGTGGCCAATAAGTAATTCTTAAATTTGGTATGAAAGGATTTTTTCACTAAATTTGTTGAATATTTATTGATTCAATACCATCGTAACTTACATTATTTTTATCTAATATAATACTGTAACGTACGCACATAACGTACTGCCATTAGAACTATGATTTATGTTAAAATAATTTTATATAATGAACTTTATAAATTTGTTTCAATTAATATTTACAAATATTGCACTAGAACACTTTTATCAGTATAAAAATTCTATAATTTAGCATGATGATATTTCATCGTATAAACAATTCAATTTTAAGGTTTTTAATATTATTTCTAATTATGCGTTAGATTTTTCTTTAATTTTTCAAATTTAGAAATAGTTCAAATCAGACAAAAGTGCGAACAGACTAACAGAGCAATACATTTTTAATACTTAAGTTTTTAATGCAGTCGAACTTCCTTTTAACAGACTTCCATTTTGCGAAAACCTCCTTTTTTTGTTGGATTTAGCGACTTTGTTAAAAAAGTTCGACTGTAATTAATAACAATAAATCATTGGCAAGTCCTTGTTAATACTTATTATTTTAGGTTCACTTTCTTTTTGAACCAATGACTGTATTGCCCAAACCTTTCGGTCTACCTCGAACTTTTAAACATAGTAATGTATCATTAGATAGAGATATTTGTGAATAATAATTATGCTCAGTAGCAATAACACTTAGAGAGTTCAAAATAACAGGTACATCAGTACCAGTTAAAGGAACTGGTGGATCACTTTTTACATTAATTATATTATCACAATTTTTGGACGAGATCTATGATAATCTACTATCACAAATAGTATCACTTATAATTTATCAGAATCTAAGCTATTGTCACATATTGTATTGCACACAAAATTATCAATATTTGTGCTGTCATAAGTACTATTACAATTATTATCACACTCAATACATCTTCATCAGCAAAAGACACTTTATTTCAGACCACTTTTTACCAAGCTGTTTTATAATATTTAACGTTTATAAAAAACAGCTGAAGACACTTCTGAACAAATTTGAGCTAACTTAAGACATCTGCATTCATAAGTTGAAATTTATGATGATTAGTTAAGGGCTTTTTTGGTGTATTTCAATAGAAACCTGATTTTCTCCATTGCTGTCATTATTTGAATAATTTGTCTCCTAACAAGACAAAAAATAAGATCGTGTCCACTGCTTCAAACACAATTCTTTTTGAAAAAGCTGTAAGTTACAAAGTTCCCGAAATTTCAAATTATGTCGACAAGGCAGTGGCATAGCAGATCAGAAGAGACACTCACAACTTGAAGAAGTAACTTGCAGCAATACTTCCGAAGTTTCCACAAGGCCCAAATTTTCGTTTATCAGGTTAATTTGTTTTACTGAAGACATCAAAGTAAATTCCTTACAAACTTTTTGGAATGCATAATTTGTCAAGTATTTCTGATACATGTCTTGGGGAGAGTCTTTAGCAAAAGCCTGAGTTGAAATTTTATGAAATCGTGCGGACTGTTTGATATTCTGTTCTACTCTCAAAGAAGTCAGCACAATAAAAATTTTTTTTTATAAAGTGTGGAATACCTGGTGATTACTGATTTTAACTGTCGATTAATGTTTTCAACTTTGTTATTAGTCTTATTCAAAAAACATGTATTATTGAATGTTAGATATAAAACCCACTGTGAGCATATTGGTTCCTAACTCTTCTCAAAATAATTAAGAACAACCTGTTAAAAATAAAAGCCTTAAAAAAATTGTTAAAAAATATGAAAATAAAACAAATAAAACCTGTTGAACCTAATCATGTTCTTTCATTTCCAAATAAATTTTATCATATTCTATTATTATAAGTTTTTGTTATGAAGGAATAAGTTCAAAGCTAAATATGTAATTAAAAATTATTATTAATTTTATTAAACACATAAATAAAAAGTTTACCTCGAGTAGGATATGAACCTACTCGAGGTAAACTTTTTATTTATGTATTTAATAAAATTAATAATAATTTTTAATTTATCATATTCTGTTTTAGAACTAGCATATGCTAGTTTTTGTAGCATCGTCTTGGAAACTTCACTCTGAGCAGCAGTTAAACCCATTTTCTTGTGACTAACTTCTCTATTGAAAATCTGCAATGTGTGAAACAAACAGATTTGCTGAGCTGCATTTGGAAAAAGGTTCTGAAAAGCTTGCCGCTCTTTGTTATCTTTATCAGACATTCAGAGCTATTTGGGTTTAAAAGTTTAAACGCTTGCAGCAACCATTCAACATTCTCCTGTGATCCGTTCAGTAATACTGCAACAGCAACTACTTTTCCATATCCCTCAGAGTCTTCAACCATAATCAAATAAGTTGCAGCACGGCTTTCATGCAAACAATATGTGCCATCAATAAATATCATTTCAGGGTATGATGAAAATGTTCGTTTCATTCCTGCACCTTGAAAGTAAAGACATTCTAAATTTTCATTATTTTCGGTTTAAGTTTGTTAAATCCTTCAATGTAACGTAATAACCAGTTTCTTAAATGATGTGAATTTGTACAATTTTTTTATTTCCATGAGCTCTCAATACTTCCTGTGAACTCAATTTTATTTTATCAGGTAACTGCAGTCTTTGTTGTGGTAAAACATGGAATGAAGACTCGGAAATAGTATGACAATGATCTTCAGATAACTGTTTAATTTCAAAACATTTTCCACAAGTGGTTAACATTAGAAAAATCCCAACTTGACAATTTTGACGAAATGTTAAGGTCTTTCTGACTTTGTTTCTAGGTGTGTACGTTCTACCCCCTTTCACACAAGCAAACCTCACATATGATAGGTAAGCACCGCAGCATCTGCCTTTGCAACTGAACTTTCGCGAAACTTCTTTGCATAGTTTTGAATTGTACAGTAAGTCCCTGATCCAAAACTCTGTATTGGCAGTTTTCTTAGATTTTTCGAGTTTTTCGCAAAAACTAGCAAAGCTTGCGAATTTATCTCCAACCTTCAATATTGTCTGAAAATACGTTTTACAATATTAATCTTTTAACAAAATTATAAAAATCAGTTAATACCTACTTAAATATATGAAACTCCTGCTTATTTAATGAACACATTTTAACGACAATAAACAGCTAATCAGCTGATATTTATTTTGATTGTCAATCTAAATTTTATTCACCATAACGTCATGTGTGTAGCGTCGAGCGCTGCCGGCTACATTCGCATTATTAAGCGTAGCCGGTGCCGGCTACGGAAGCAACCCTTTTAATTTAATCTTTTCTATTCTAAGAATTTAATCAATTTATTAATTTCATTGTAAGTACAATATTTACATTTGCACTACGTAATTTTACCACTGCTTAAAAATTTCGAAAAGAACGTTACGTTTTCATTGTGAATGATGTTACATTAGTTATTGAAATACATAACCTTTTTATAAAGTACTTTCACATTTGAATAAGGCCGTGACTAGAGGCACGTGAAATTTGCCGAATTATAACCTCAATATGTCTAAAAAATTGGAAATAAAGAGGAAAATTCAGATTTACGGTAAACTAGGTGGATTGTAGGGTAACGTAGCTTGGATCCTAGGTTACCCTAGATTTTAATTTCCCTTTTTATTTCCATTTTTTTTAGACACATTGAGGTTATAAATCGTCAATTTTCACGTGCCTATAGTCACTGCCTTTGAATAAATGTTTAAATAATCTAAGTACAAAACAATTCTTGTATTCTTATAAATTTATAATTGAAACTACAACGTAATCAATCTCAAGTGTACTGTAGTGGTATGACAAAAATCCCTAGTTGTTAATATTGTTGTGTTTTGCAGTTGGCTGCTTTGGATTTTTAGTGTGGTTTTAGTCGTTTTAGTTTATGTCAGTTTATGTCATATTATACCTTCGTTTTTCACTTTTGTATTTTCTTGAGTTATTTACAAACTGTCTATATCAAGACAAATTATATATTCTGAATTTCAAATTTGTAAAAGACATTGTCATTTCATAAACATGTACTGTAAATTTTATTTAATTATAATGAACTTATAACATTTAAATACTTCAGATTCATTATTTGGTGATGATTTAATCCAATCATTAAATAATATTTTATTTATTTTGTTGTATTTTATAGGGATGCAGTCTAATCAAATACAAAATAGTCATTATTTAAGTTAAGATAATATTTTATAATATGTATAAGTTAATGACCTTCATACAGATTTGAAACTGATCGTAGTTTTTACTCGAACCATGCTCTAGAGTAGCTAGAGCAATACAGCTTCCTACCAACCTATCAGTGGTACCAACTTAAATAGTTTGATCACGTGGTATGCACTTGAGATTGATCACTCAGCACTATGTATTTCTTTACTGACTATAGAAACATCTTAAAACATTTAAACATACAGTCCAGAACAATGACCAAGTCATTGGTCCAGTATTATTAATCTTAAACAATGTGTTTATCCATAACAGTTATGAGTATGATTAGTAATCCTTTTTTAAATTAATTTTAATTATTATTTCTTTTTAGATCATTTGGAGACCTGTAACAATGTAAAATAGGATATAGAATCAAATAAATTATTAAAATTTAAAAACGGAATTTGTTTTAATATAGTAATATGCCTTTATGTATCCTTTAATAAAATCGTAACAGCTTTATCAATGAATAATTTTTGAACTGTATAGATGGAAGTTTTTAAATTTTTCTGTGTGTAATAATTGATTCTATCCATAACAACATATTTTTATATATGCAATGAGAGTGATGTCTATTAACTTAAGTGACGATGTGTATAAAACGAAAAGATTAACTATAAAATCAAAGTTAAGATGAAATAATACTATTAAGTGTGAGTGTTATATACGCATCTTAATTTTGTTTCATTAAATGAATGTATTCTTTTTACGCGTACATTATAAATGTGAAGTTTCTTATATTGTAAATTCTAGCATGGTCCTTTAATGATAATTGATATGACATTACAAAGCTAAATTAAATCAACCAAAGTAAGTATGTTGCTATCAAGTAGATTAAAATTGTTTATATGCATATTAATATTTCATTATGTACTGTGTACCTCTCAAACCTACAACCTATTCGAAATATTTCTAATTCCTACTTATGATTGAAAATGATTTTATTAGTACCGTATTCAAGTTTCTATATAAACATATGGTTCAATCAATTTATTTATATTTATATAAATGTACCTGAATACTATACTAAGTCATACAAAATTATGCTTTTAAAATACTGACTGAACTATTTTTTACCTGATGATACTGTTTAAAATGACAATTGTTTCGACAACACTGCATCTTGCTCAGATTGAATATTTCAACTAAATTTATTTGATATCAAACAAGATTGTAATTGTAAAGGAACTAATTGATCTTTGAATATATCATAAAGAAAGTAAAACTTTGTTCAACTAAATTTTTTTATACTTTGTGCTTTGTTAAGTATGGAGTTCTTTAATCAATTATATATTGTAAATTAAACATAATTCTTATTCCTACAACAAATTTTAATTTATTTTGATTCATAAATGCTTTACAATATTTTATTAGTGCCTATATTGTGTTTTATCATAACCACTCGTACATCTTATTGCCCTTTTTTGATTAATATATTTTAATGCTCATTTTGTTGCTTCTTATTTTCATAAATATATCCTTGATTTGAATGTATTCTCAATTTGTTGAGATTATTAAATATTTAAGTTGACTATTTTCAAAAATTTAAGTTGCCAATTTTTATATATAATAATTTCATATTTACAAATGTTTAAATTAATACTTCTATAGGTACATATTACTTTGAAAATATTGTATGTCCAAAAGAATAGTATATTATTTTATAAGGAGCTAATGTGACACTTTTTGTGGCGAATCTGTAGGTTTGACGGACGAACGTAGTGAGTCCGGCAAATACAGATGAGCCACAAAAAGTCACTTGTCGCATAAAATATACTATTTTTTCTTCAGATATTGTTTACACTTAAATTTGAAATAAGAAAAAAATAATTAGGTTGCGAAAATGAGGAATAGTTAGATTTACTTAGGGTGCTCAGACAAGCAGCAGTAGACATTGTTAGGTTTCGTTGAAAACAATACATTAAACAAGTTGAAAATTGTGAAGATTCCCCGTCTTATTGTACGTGTTTTATTAAACTTTTTCTTCCTATTTGTGTAAATTAAAATATTACATTGTTAGGAGTATGATTGATTTGGAGAACTACACGCTGTCAGAAATTATTGAAGCGGATATACAGCAATAAATGGTTTATTACCTACAAGATCGAGTAAAATCTATGAACGCGCTTTTCAACAATTTATAAAATGGTGCGATAAAAAAAGTATTAAAAGCTACTCTGAAACCGTAATGTTAGCTTATTTTGCCGAATTAGCAACAAAAATGAAAATGAAAAGCTCGACAATATTCGATGATAAAATCATTATTGAGCATTCGACATGGCGTAGATATAAGCAAATACTTGAAACTTCGTGCATATCTAAAGCAGCAGAATGAAGGATACACCCCAAAGTAGGCCAAAGTATTTACAAAAGACCAATTTAACCAATTTTTATCAGAAGCGTCGGACAAAAAATACATAAATAGGAAAATTCAAATCTACGGTAACCTAGGTGGATTGTACGGTAACCTAGCTTGGATCCTAGGTTACCCTAGATTTTAATTTTCCTTTTTATTTCCATTTTTTTAGACAAATTGAGGTTATAAATCATCAATTTTCACTGCCTTTGAATAAATATTTAAATAATCTAAGTACAAAACAATTCTTTTATTCTTATAAATTTATAATTGAAACTACTATGTATTTCTTTACTGACTATAGAAACATCTCAAAACATTTAAACATACAGTCCAGTACAATGACTAAGTCATTGGTCCAGTATTATTAATCTTAAACAATGTGTTTATCCATAACAGTTATGTGAGTATGATTAGTAATTACTTTTTAAATTAATTTTAATTATTATTTCTTTTTAGATCATTTGGAGACCTGTAACAATGTAAAATAGGATATACGAATAAAATAAATTATTAGAATTTAAAGACGGAATTTGTTTTAATATAGTAATATGCCTTTATGTATCTTTTAATAAAATCGTAACAGCTTTATCAATGAATACTTTTCGAACTGTATAGATGGAAGTTTTTAAATTTTTCTGTGTGTAATAATTGATTCTATCCATAACAACATATGAAGGTAAGTTTTAGAAATAGAATGAAAACAAGTCTTTATATTTTGTATTTTTAGGTAGTTTGATTATTGGTATCTCACATGTCGTTGCGATGAATTTGAAGATGAAGGTAGACGACATTGAGAACCTGAAAATGTGCTACATATTAAAATTCTAGATAGCAAAACAAAAAATTAAATCATTTACAATTGTAGCAATCTTCTAAACTTATATAACAAATATGTTGCTTTACGAGATATGAATGATCGCCGACTTTTTTGAAATATGGAAATTGAAAATGCTCAAGAGCGGTGATAATCCATAAAATAAGTAGTGTTCTAAGGTAGCTTTTTCTTAAAATTAGAACTAAACAGAATATACAGGGCATTGTCTGAGAAGAACCTCAGCTACATTGTTGGTGGACAGCAATTTAATGTATTGAAATTGTAACAATTTTTTTTGTGGTTGTATTAAAAATACGTTAATCTAAGATCATTAATTTATTTGGCGTAAAATTAGAGAGTTTTTAATTATTTACATGTAAAATTGAGAAAGGCAACTAAATTGCATTTCATAGAACATATATTTTGTAATTTATAAATAGTTATAGTTCTTTCTTTTAAAAAATTGACTGATCATTGTATTTCGCAAGGCGTGACACCTCTGACATTTACAGAAGCGTCTATTTTTACTTCACTTGCTGCTGAATGTTAAAGCAAAGTCATTGTTATAATGGTTTTACTTAATTTTTATTTTTGGTGCCATCAGAATTTTGGTGGTAAGTTTTTCAATTCATTATATTTTAAGCTTAAGCATTTGCTTTTCCAGGCACTTACACTTACGTACAATTATTATAGTACTTATATTATTCCTTATACTCACTTAAGGCACTTATTTGCATTACTTACTCATACTTATATTTATATTTTAAATGGCTATTAAGTTACTTATTTACACAAGTTTCTCTTCATTCAAATAATTTCATCTTAAAATGCAATTTTAATACAATAAAACATCAAGAATACAATAAGTTTAGTGGATCGAAAATTCCATCAAATACCTAGTAAATCGCGTTGTTACAAGAATACGCAAGGAAGATGTAGAAACGCTTTCATACTGATTGACCGTTCCGCATCCATAGTTAAACACAGGAAGCTGTCTATAGAAAATCATTATACTGAGGAATTTATGTGGTAAATTTTATATTTTTTTAAGCTTAGCTTTAAAACCTTTTCTTACCTCTCCTTAACCATCTATTTATTGGGTAAATAAACTTAATTGCACATTGTTAATTTTTCTTATTTATAGAAAATTATTATTGTTCATTAATTAGGGTTTTGTTATTCCTGGACAAAGATAACATGGCGCTCGAGCATGCATTTAATTATACATTGTTTTTTTTTTATTAAGAGAAGGGAAAATAATTAAGCAGGTGAGAACAAGCCGCATTTCAGGTGTATTAACAAGTCAATATAGTAGAACCCACTATTTAATCAACCGATTGTGGACGAGACGGCATATAATTAGTGGTGAAAGGTTAGTAATTCAATTTGTTAAAAATTTGTATTTAGAGATTACATTTGGCGTTTATTCAATGTACAAATTACATCACCATTCTGTTATATTATTATTATGTTTATTGTTATTATACTGGCCATTTAAATTTTCTTAAACCTACATCACCACAACAATATTATTTATATTATACGGTGGCTGGAAATCCAGCACTGTAGCTGAGGGTTATATTGAAGACTCTCTAGCAACAAAAAAAGAGGCAGCCTTGAAAATTTTTGCACCTGGTGCAAGCGCTACGAGTGTAGAAGTTCATGTAGAAGAGGAAGAATTAAAGACCATTTTCTTAGAACGCAGCGAGACCTCCACTGTTACCTCTGGCGGATTTTATTTTGGAGAAAATGTTAGTTTTGATCATTGTACTTTTAATCTTTATAACTCTAAACAATAAATTTGTTTTTGTTGTTTTTTAAATTGGGTGTTTGAGTTATTAACTTACATTACTTTTGCATCCACTGCGAGGGGATGCAAAAGACTTTTGCAGCCGTCGTTGAAAATGTTGTCAAACTTTAACGTTGTCAGGTGAAGTTTAAAATGTCATATTTTATTGACGTCTGAAGAAACATTTAATTTATTCATCCTTAAAGGTCTGAATGATGTTTTGAGGACCAACCACTTAATTTAATAATGTTACATGTCAAGCTGTACTTTCATAAAACATTATTTTGGTAACATTTTATGTCAAGGAGACATTTCATTTTATAATTGTGGAATACTTCGAAAAATATAACTTAGCATTGTTTACACTTTAATAACGTTTTCACTTTCATAAATATTATTTTGATAGAATTATATGTCAAAAAGACACTAAATGTAAATATAATTTGACAACACTTAATGACAATTGATAATTTCCAACATTGAAGTTAATGATGTTATCTACTAAAATGTTTTAGTTGGTACTTACATTAATATTATTTTGGTATCATTGCACGTAGAATGTTTTCAAAAATATAGTTTGGCAACATTTACATTTTTGACTGGCAATTGATAACGTCTGATATTGAGGTTAATAATTTGATTTATTAAGATGTTTAGTTGGCACTTACATTAATATCATCTTGGTAACATTACACGACAAAAATTTGAATGCTCCCAAAAATATAGTTTGGCAACATTTAAAGTTTTAAATGACAATTAGTAGTCAGAAATTGAGGTTAAAAATGTTACTTATTAAAATGTTTAAGTTGGTACTGTCGCAAATGTTAGTTTGGTAGCATTAAAAGTCAAAATGACATTTCCCTTTAACAATTACTTAAAAATTGCACACTTCCCGCAAGTGAATTTTTTTTAATTTTCATATTTTTTCAACATTGCATATTAACTACATTCAAATCAAGTATTCAATGAAAATAAAACGACAATATATTCATTTTAATTATATTTTATACATCTGTACCATTTTAAACAGAATATACATTTTCGCTAAAATAAAGTAACCACGAACAGATTACGTTCAGATGTATTCTAAAACGTGTCGTTACTCTAGTATGATTTTAGATGCGCAGCATTTACATGTCCACGGAACGACGAATTCTTTTTCTAACCTAAGTAAAAAAAAGCATAATGTTAGTATTTTTTCACAATTAAAAATGTTTTTAAGAAAAATTTTACCGTTAAGTAAATATCGTAAACGGATATCGGGGTGCGTTGTGCTTGTGACCATAGCGAGAAGCAAAGCTCTGTAGCTAGTTTACATGCAAATAAATTATTTTGAATTTGACCCTAAACCATATTTTTATTAAATGTTACCACAAGACATTTATCAAACAACGAAGGTGGCTAAGGTATTGATGTTATTAGAAAAGGGAAAAGGAAATGAATTTCGGGGTAAAACCTTAATTGAAATTGAACTGAACGGTGAGGTTTGCTACAGCTCGGAGTCAGAAAATGAGGAACCTGATGAAACATGTTTAATAAATAGGGTTGCAGATAAGATAAAAATCAGAAGTGCGCTTAATCAGAAGTGCGCTTACTGATGTGAGTACAGATGAAGGGGACTTAATTGAAACAACTAACCCGTCTTCAGACATACCAGATAATCAACAAGTCCCTGAAGAACACACGAAGCAGCCTACAGAACCTGATAGTAATCTCCAAAGAAAGAAATTGAAAGGTAATCAGTTATACAATACACAAACTCGTAATTTCAAAGTTAAAACTTTTAGAGGGACAAGAATGCAACCCAAAAATAATACCTCGAAAAAGATGGTCTAAAAGAGAAAAAGAATTACTAAAAACATATTTTGTAGATCATATAAAAAGCAAAAATTACCCCTCGAAAACAGGCCTGTGACGAATTTCTAACAAAATATGAAGTATTTGCAAACACGGATTGGGTAAAGATTAAGATTTGTTTATAACGAGTTCAGACAAAAGAAAAATTTATATAAAGAAACAAAGGTCTAGTACTTTTTTTTTCATGTACTTAATGTAATGCATGTATTTTACTACAAAAACATTTTATCTTAACATGACAGTTTATTTTTACCACATACTTTGTAAGAATACTTTCCATTACTTTTTATTTATATTATTATTAATAGTGTTATATTTTATCATTTTTTATTTTTATAGATGTACAGTTTCAATAAATAAAATAAATATTTCAAGATTTATTTTACTCAAATTAGCTTTTTTTTACAAAATAAAAGAATTTGTCATTCTTTTGCTTTTTAATTTTCAAAACCTTTCTATGCGGCTCAAAGATTTTAATGATAAGTTATACGTCACTTTTCAGATTTAAACGCACTTACCGTTTTAGTGTGTATTTAAGATGTAAAACATGTGGCAATATCGCCGGGCTGCTTGTAATCGGGCAAGGATCTACATTTTATACAATCCGGAGAACTGCTCGGGCTTGGTAAGAATAGTTAGGTGCGTATATGTATATTATATATATATATATATATATATATATATATATATATATATATATATATATATTGAGATGGTTAGAGATAAGATTAATACAAGGGCAAGAGTAAGTAAGCTTATATTCTTTATAGTGGGCAAATTTAGATAGACTGGAGTATATTTACACTGCATTTTAATAAGTAAAGTAGTAGACGAGAGAAAATGGTTTTGATTTAACGAAACAGGCTTGGTGAAAGTTGCACAAGTTTGTTTATTCATAAAAAGCAATGGGCTATATAAGACATGTGAGGAAGTCAAAGGATTGATATTTGTAAGTACGATTAAGCTCGTAGAACATATTTCAGTAAATTTACAATTTATTCAAAGTATTTATGCAATTTAGAAACTTTACAGATATTTATCACATGAAGTAGGTTTATAATAATATGTAGAACATGTATCGAGTTAGTTACAATGCAGGAAATATATATATATATATATATATATATATATATATATATATATATATACAGGGTGTTTACATCGATGCAAATATTTAAAGGGTGATATAATAGGTGATTTTAGTCGATTTAAGCAAATACTTATATACCAAGTGATTTACCGTTTTGAGATAATGCACTTTTAATATTTGTACAAGTGTACAAGCGTAATAAACCGTCTTATCGCAATACTTATACTAAGTTTTTATTCCTCATGAAGTGATTGTTCATATTATTTATCAGAAAAGCCTAAACTGTCTTTGGTTACTTTAGAACTTCTTAAACATGGAAAGTTTTAATTTGTAAAAGCAATCACTAAAATTCAAACGTGGATTTAGTCTAAAATCTTTCGTTATTTTTTTTCAATTTCAGTAAAACTTCTTTGGGCAATGGTCTTTAAGATAGCATGAATAGATTTAAAAAAATTTTACAAATTGGAAAAATTGAATTTAATTACCAAAATATAGGCGCATTCAAAACGTAAAATAGTTCATTATTTAGTTTAAATAGTTTAAAAAAAGCAGATTTTTAGAAAATGTTTTGCGGTTATCGCTACCCAGTACTTGAGTTTACAGAAACTGTTTCTGAATTCAAGATTTCTTTCACCTCACTAACACTGGAATGTAAAATTTTCTTAGCAAAATCGAGTTTATTTTCAAGTGAATCTACATTGCTATTTAAAACGTCACTTTTGACTTTTCATTTATTTAGTGGAAATAATTTCAATTGTGGTAAATTTAATACAATCGTGCAAAAACAGTATGAGCATCATTAATTGTACCGGTCTGGCCAAATTGCTATCGCTCAGCCTCAAACATGGCCGGCGACCGGTAAACGTTTACTGTTCTTGATACTCAATATAATATTGCCTCGTGCAGTACTAATTTTGAACACCAATAATAATTCTATTAATGTTTTAATAAATCGGACATTTTCTAAAAATCTGCTTTTTAAACTATTTAAACTAAATAATGAAGGGCTATTTTACGTTTTGGAATGCGCCTAGTATTAATTCAATTTTCAGTTGTAAAATTTTGTAAATCTATTCATGCTAAAGACCATTAAAAGTTACTGAATTGAAAAAATTAACGAAGATTTTAGACTAAATCACGTTTGAATTATATTGTACAAATTAAAACTTTCATGTTTAGAGTTCTAGCAAGAACCACATTTAGTTTCTGATAAAGAATATGAACAATCACTCATGAATAAAAATATTAATGCGATAAGACACTTTACTTGTACACTTCGATATTTGCAGAAAACACGGTAAAATCAAGAAATATTAAAAGTGGCATTATCTTAAAAACGGCAACACTTGGTATATGGGTATGTTTGCTTAAATCGGCTCAAAATACGTATTCTATCACCTTTAAATCTTTGCATCGATGTACCAAACACCCTGTATATATATATATTATATATATATATATATATATATATATATATACACTTTAAAAAAGGGTTATGATACGAACACGGTTTAGTTTTCATTCACAGCCAAAGTGTACAAAAAAGTGCAGGAGAAGTGGTAGTACGTTGTAAACATTAAATAGAACAGGAATAACATTTCTACATTGGGATATTTAACATAAAAATACATTTTGTGTGCAAAATCTACATAAATGTGTTAAACAATATGGATTTCTGAATTGACAAAGTTTTAGACTATAGAGTGAAAGTAAACAGTATTGATGTTAAAAACAGTTATAAGAACATCATAAAATAACATTTCAAGTAATTTGGACGTTGTAAACGCAAGTTATGAGTAAAACTGTAATAAATTAGGTTAAGTATTAATTTTAAGGATTTTGCAAATTTATAGTTTTTGTAGGATAGTTTAAGCTTAAAATAAATTATAAGAGTAATTAATAGAAGGTTTCCCTCGTTTTCATAAAGAAATTTACATTATATATGTGTTGAGGTATGGATCGGGAAAAAATAACACTTTAATTTACTAACGGCGTTATTGTATAAAGAATAACCACGGCGTGTGTCTCTCACAACCTTTCATTACCAACTCAATGTATAACCAATGCTTGCGCACAATTACACGTAGTGCTCATGCGCAATACAATTTTACAAAAACATCATCTCCCGTATGCACATCAACAGGCTCTTTTAATATTTCAAAATTTTCAAAATAACTATCATCATTTATAATATGGTCTGTACAACCACTATCTAGAACCCAATTTATTTCATTATAATCTACTTTACTTATTCTATATTATGCGCCGCATGATGATCCACTGTTGCAACCCACGCATCGTTTTTCTCACTATTCTGCTGCTGATTCATGATGTACACTTCACCGCGCTGCTGACATGTCACGGCCTCTGACGTATTCTCTTGACTCCACGTCGGCCTCGTGAAGAAGAACGCCATGCGTACTATGAATATGACCAGCTTCTGCATCCATAAATATTCGATCCAATCGACTTTATTTACAGTAAACATATTCGATTTTCTTCCGTAATTCTCATCTGTTTAATTTTTCATCTCGGCCATTTTAATTTTGCTTTTATATACTCGGCCGTTTGATCTTTTCTTTCAACGTATCAATTAAATCACCAATATACGATTCGGGTAACGTGTTCAACATATAATTTAATTTTCCTTTTGAGACACTTATTTTCAAGTCATTAATTGATTTTTCAAAGTCACTAAAAAATGTTGGAATCACTATAATCTCGCAACTTCAATTTTTCAGTTTATTTCACAAATCTGTAATGCTGTCGATTCTTGTAAGTATAAATTATCAAACTTCTTTATTATTTCATACGCCGTTTCTGTATCACTTGCAAATTCAACTGTTTATAAGAAATATCACTGTATATATAGTTCATAGCTTTCAAATCTTTTTATCCCAATCAACTGAATCCGTACTTTGTTTTATTTTATAACTTCACCATCTTTAAGTTTCAAAAATAATGTAAGACGCTTCTTCCACATATTGTAGTCTTATCAAACACGGGTATTATCACTTTCCTTCCGCGTTTTTACTGCAGCGCTTTCTAATTTACTGACTTCAACGAGAAAACTTCAACAACGATAATACCTTAAAACGTAAACTTATAACCACGGACCACTGCTACCATGTTGAGTTATGGATCGGGAAAAAATAACACTTTAATTTACTAACGGCTTTATTGTATAAAGACTAACCACGGCGTGTGTCTCTCACAACCTTTCAGTACTTACCCACTACAGAACATATGCTTGCGCACAATTACACGTAGTGCTCATGCGCAATACAATCTTACAAAAACTGTTAAGATGTGAATGTAATCCCAACAATATGAACATAAAATTAGAAAAGTGGGGTTAGCTACATAAATTTCTAATATGAAAAAGGATTTTCTGTTAAAATTAAGTTATATGATTTGAAATAAATGTGGTCTAATACAGTTTTTCGTGTAGATTACGAATAGGTATTTAGTTCAGGTGTAAAATGTAGAGTTTCTTAGATATAAGTAAATTTAGATTATAATGTATCAAATTGCACAGTGTTGAAGCAAACAAGAGCTTGTGAGGTATCGTTTTATGCGGAAGTTTGCTCTGATTCCGAATCTGTTTTCAAAAAGTAAATCCGAATTATTTTAAGAAAGTTATAGCATAATTTGTATTTTAGTTAACAATTTTGTTTAAACCAATCAGAGACTTGGATACATTGTGTCTATGGTACAGAAAAAGTTGAAATTTTGGTATCTAACAGAAAAGTATAAAAGCAATTGCTCCTGCTTTCTCACCCTCTTCTCTTCTTTCAAATTTTTGAACTCTTTTTTTTTTAATTTTTATGACTAACAAGTCAAAGCATGTTGGTGTTAACATGTAAGTTTTAAGATACGTTAATATTATCGGATTGTTGAAACGCGGCCAGTGAAGAGTCGAGACCTCAGTAACAATTGTTTTTAACCTACGATTAAATCTAAAAGTTAGGTTACCGATATAATTGTCGATTATAATAAATTTGTTTCGTTTCGATTACGTGTCCATATTTCGGTTGATGTGTTTTTATTTTTTTATGTTAATAAAATTAGTCAGTTATCTGGGGTTGATGTTTTTTTTTTTTTGAAGCTACGGATAGTTACTAACAAACTAAATTCCATAACGGAATCTAAAACAAAAGAGAAATGAATTAAAATTTATATGAACTTAAAATATAATTTTAAAACCGAAAAATTTTGTAAACATCTAAAACAACATATAAATAATATACGATTAGAAACACAGTGCTTAATTGAAAATATATAAGCAATTTTACGTAACATTACAATTACCGAAGAAAAGTCGTTCATCAACAATTTGGAATTGGATTAAGTATGGAAATCTATGCAGCACCATTATGAACAACGAAGCAGTACATCGCCTATACATGGGAAGAAGTCTACCCACGATATTAACATGGAACCAGCCAAATGAAAACATCTTTGGGAATATGTGAGTGAAATTTTATTTTCATAATCCATAAATCGGTTTGATTATTCGTTTGATTTCCTGTATTTATGTTTTTATTGATCATATGTGTAAATGTTTGTGCGACAACATGGTAGAGGAAAGTCGCCTAATATGAGGATACCGCCTAATATGGGGTATGAAGATTTTGAGAAATCCATTGCTGCCATCTATTTGGAAATATACACTCTGCATTACAATTGTATCGAACACTGCAATCATGTACATTTTAATTACAGACATCTACTATATCATATTATTTTAACCTAAAATCGCGTGCATATCGTTCCGAATATTTAGATTCCGTATTCAAAAGAGTGTAATATATAGATAAAAAGTAAGTATTATCAATGCATTTTAGTTAATTCTAAACATTAATAACTCCAGAATTCACCTCTCAAGTTGAAATTGTAACAGTTTATTTATTTTTTTTAATTTCACAAGTTTATTTGCAAACAACAATTTGCCTAATTCGGTATATATAATGCTTAATATGTAATATTAGGAGACAAATGTTACAATATGTAATTTTCAGATGCCGAGTAAACGAAAAGTAGCAAACACAATATGGTAGAGGCTATTAAGGCATGTAAAGAAAAGCGGATGGGATATAAGAAAAGTTCGAGAACATTTAGTTCCACAATCTACGTTAGAGATATATCAAAATTGATAAGGAGCCGAAGAAATTGTCTGAAAACTTGGAAGGAAACCAATAATGCCAGAAGAATTGGAAAAGGAGTTGGTGAAGCATTGTTTGGAATTAGAACAACATTATTTTGGAGTTACAAGAAAAGATATTTGTAAACTAAGTTTTGACTTGTACAAGAGAAATAATATAAAAAGCCCATTCAATACCTATGAAGAATGCAGGATCAAAATGGCTTTGGTTTTCTAAAACGAAATCCTAAATTATCTTTCGAACGCCAAGGAATATCATATGGAGTAAAATCTTTTACTAAAGAAAATGTTGCAAGCTTTTTGATATTTATGAACCACTATTAGAGAGTGAACAACGATCCTAGTCGTATTTTAACTGCGACGAAACGGCATTACGATAGTGCAACATAAGCATCAGAAAGTCATTGCAATGAAAGGAAAGAAACAAGTTGCGGCCCTCTCGTCTGCAGAACGAGGATCCCTTATGACAGTCGTTATGTGTTTTAGTGCAACGTGTTTGTGTATACCCCCGTTAATAATTTTCCCACGGAAAAATATGAAACTAGAACTAATGAATGGCATGCCTCCTGACTCCACCCATGCTTACCACCCATCAGGCTGGATACAGCAAGAAATATTTGTACAGTGGTTAAGACATTTTATCAATCATGCGAACCCAACAGAGGATAATCCAGCTGTTTTGGTCCTAGATGGCCACTACACTCACACCAGGAATCTAGAAGTCATAACTGTAACAAAAGAAAATAATTAAAAATTATTAGTAATTTTTAATTTTTAATTACATAATTATCTTTGAACTTATTCGTTCATAACAAAAACCTATAATAAAAAGAAAATAATGTTCATATTGTGTGTTTACCGCCGCATTCAACCAATAAAATGCAACCGTTAGATGTTGCTTTTATGTCCGTTCAAAACATTTTATGCTAAAGAGATTACTACATGGTTGAAACAAAATCCGGGTCGTGTTGTAACAGTTTATCAAGTAGAAGAGCTTTTTGGAAAGGCTTACATGAGAGCTGCTGTTCTAGCTACGGCGGTTAATGGATTCCGAAAAACAGGCCTTTTTCCTGTCACTCGAAACATTTTCACAGAAGATGAGTTTGTAGCTGAATCGTTAAATGCAGATATTTTTCCACACGAAGTTCTTCCAATCCCAGCGTTACCGGTGGAAGGGATAGAAGAGCCTCTTCATGTAACCCCCCCAAAGGTATCACCCGCCGAATTGTTACCCGTTTCAAAAGTATGCCAAAATATCACAAAAGGAGAGGTCTAATACTGGCAAATGCTTGTCAGCACGCCTTACAAAGAAGAATTGAAACCAGTTTGGCTAAAAGAAGTGTTGCTTCTACATCTAAAGTCGTAAGAAACATCACATCCAGTGTTGGCAGTCGGAATAAATCGGCACAGCAAAAAATAACTTGAAAAAGAACAAGGAATAAAAACGGAAAGTTTCTTCATCATCCTCATCAGGGTCTGAAGTGAAGTGACTTTAGATGATGGGGCAGTCACCATTTACCGAAGATGAAGATGATGCAGAGTGCATATTTTGCAATGATCTCTTCTCGAAGGATTCTGCTGGCGAAAATGTATTCGCTGTGTCCTATGCCTAAAATGGGCATTCAGTGTGCTGGGAATAATGAAAGAAACTATGTTTGCGATTTGTGTATCTAAATATATATAGATAGGTATGTGTTTAGTACCTAGGTATTGTTTTCTATATACTACTTGAATAAACGTCTATTTATGTGGCTATATACTTATACATAATAGGAACACTAGTTGCCTAATATGGGATTTGCAGTAAATGCATTTAGTTTATGTATTTATTGTTATAAATAAATAAATCATTATTATTCAATATCTAACTGATAGCGGATAAAATGAAGTATATATATCCATATTTACAGTTTGCTAGAACAAATTTTTGTATGTTTTTTTTGATACCTAAAAAAAGGGCCCATATTAGGCGACTTTCCTCTATAGGTAAGGTAAATGAACTGGTACTATTATCAACATTATCATTTTATTTTTAAACAAAACAGAATTTGAACTCACATATTTAAGATCTTTTATTGACAATTTTGACAGGCTGCATTTTAATTCAGTTAGGACGCTACGCATGCGTTATTATGCAGGTTCAACTAAGGTCTGTTTCACATACCAACCAATTATTATAATTTGCAATTTATTTGACAAAAAACATTTTTATATTAAAAGTAAAAGTTTCGATGATTTCACGATTACATTTAAAATAACATCAAAGGTTAAATTATGTTTATTTTATTTGCCAATAATAAGCCATAAAGCTATTGAACTCTATCCCCATTTGAGAGATTATGAGCTAGTCCGGTGCAACAATAATAACTATTCAACAAATAAAATACAACTAATATTTATTCTATCCGTATTTAACAATTATTAATTACATGCACAAGATTAAATGTATTATTATAATATTATAATTAAAGTATCAGTGCAATATATGTATATATATATATATATATATATATATATATATATATATATATATATATATGACTTAGAAAAAAGTGCCATGCATAGTGCCACGCGATAGAGGACACTAAAATAAGAAAAACAGTTCCTATGAACTTAGGTCCGCAACGCCTTCGTTTAAAATATATAGGGTGTTGAAGTTTAATTATTTTTTTGCCTTTTTTTTAATATCTTTTTACAATGATGTAATAAGCGGACGAAAGTTTGTATAAAGGGATTTCTATCACGCAGAATTCAAATATGACCTTAGCTCTTTTATTACTGGTAGAGGGCGCCACATACAGGTTTCCACCTTGTTTGAATCGGTCCTAACTTTTTCGCCTTCCACTGAATGTCATTTTCGACAGGAAAAATTTTTTTTCCCATCTTTTCTGCTTCAGAAAGGTATACCTTATTGAAGTCGCTAGGACCAACAGTTTACGAGAAAAATGCATCCGATGCATGCAAATTATACAAAAGCGCCAAAGTAACCTATTTGCAAAATCGTAATTAGAAGTCTATTTTCTATTAATGTGTGGGCAAGTATAATTGACCATTACTTAATTATTCCATTTCAATTGTCCAATCGATTGACAAGTAAACTGTATCGAAATTTCTTGGAGAATGAACTAAATACGTTATTAGACAATGTTCCATTGGCTATTATTGGTAGAATGCGTTACATGCATGATGACACGCCAGCTCACTTTTCTCGATTGGCAAGGGAATGTTTGGATAGGAGATTTGGAAATACGTGGGTTGGTCAGCTCATAGTCCTGACCTTAATCCCCTCGATTTTTCATTCTGGGTATTCATGAAAAATGATGTTTATTCTGTAGAAATACATAATGAAGAGCAACTATGGATAAGAATTATGGAATCCGCAGATAGATACCGCAATAACCCAGAAATATTTCAAAGATGCCGTCAATCCGTAGGAAGAAGAATTGAAAAATGTATTCAAGTACAAGGACAACAATTTGAACATCTGCTAAAAATTTAATGTTTTTTTTTAATCACTGCCCTTCATTGTTGCTATTAAAATTTAATTGTTGAAGTGTTATGTCATTGTTTTTGCAAATAAGTTACTTTAGGGCTTTTGGATAATTTGCATGCGTCGGATGCATTTTTCTCGTAAACCGTTGTTCCTAGCGACTTCAATAAAGTATACCTTTCTGAAGCAGAAAAGATGGGAAAACAAATGTTTCCAGTCGAAAATGACAGACAGTGTAAGGCAGAAAAGTTAGGACCGATTCAAACAAGATGGAAACCTGTATGTGGCGCCTTCTATACGTAATAAAAGAACTGAGGTCATATTTGAATTCTGCGTGATAAAAATCCCCTGTATACAAAATTTCGTCCACTTATTACATCATTGTAAAAAGATATTAAAAAAAAAACAAAAAAATAATTAATCTTAACACTATATCTTTTAAACGAAGGCGTTGCTAATTCATAAGAACTTTTTTTCTTATTTTAGTGTCCTCTATTTGGTACTATCATGGCAGTTTTTCTGTACCTATATATATATATATATATATATATATATATATATATATATATATCAGGAACGAAAGTAAGAAATCGAATTCTACGTTATAGAAATTTAGGCTGGATGCGATTTACAAGTGTTTGTGTGGATTACTGACTGGAAAACGGGCTTTGACGGTGGCAAACAGGATAATCTATCAGGAAACGGTTTCTGGAGACTATAATTAAATTGCGGATGCATGTAATGATTTCTGGATCTTTACATTATCAACTAAAAACTTTGCAGGTTAGTGAACAACCGTTATTTGGACAGTATTTCAGTTATAAGTTGATTATTTGTTTTCAATACGATTAAGATAGTCATACTTGTGTATAGGATTTGGTTTTCGAATTTTGGATTTAGTTCTAGTACAACGAGAAAATAGATTATCCGATACTTACTCAATACGACTGATCACTGATTTAATTATTATTGTTCAAAATTGATAAGATAAGTGACAAAGAAACACAAGTACCAAATTTGATAAAATGCCTCACTCTAATGATGGAATAATTAATTTTCATATGTATCTACTTCGCCAATAAAAAATGTTTATGTAATCAATACCACCTGTAATCACTCAAGGGGTAAGTAAACGTGAGGGTTAGATTTTTAACAGTGACAACTGTTTGTTTCAAGAGACACAAAATGAATACATGTTTGAAAGTTTTACTGCCCTTCAAGACATTACGATTATTCTTTAATGAAACAAAAATTTTGTATTAAGTTAATTAATTACATAACATTTATTACAATATTGCTTTCTAAACGAATATTAAAACTGATTGCTTTACATGCATTGATTGCATTGAAATATGTTTAATATCCATCCGATCGTTAAATTGTTGTATATTGTATACCTTAATATTTTTTAATGAAACTTGTTACGTATAACTTAGATGTGTTTTATAACTGTAATTAAAAATCTGTACAGTAAATAAATAAATAAAAGGTTAAAACACTTACCAGCTCTGTATTGAAAGAACATTTTGAGGGACTGATTCACAGTGGTGCCGTTTTCTGTTACTCTACACTAAAAACTTTATATGTGTTACGTTTATGAATAGTTGATGTAAAACTAGCTATTGATTTCCCATAATTAATTTTAGAGTGTAAATATACAAACAACCTAATTATCTTTATCACACTTACTGCAACTCGTATTTACCTTGCCTTAAAGTAATTAATAACAAAGCTGAACAAAATATTATATGCTGTACATACACGCAAATTGTTTTATAAAAACCTCATTAAATGTTTGAAAGTAATAATTACATGTTTAAATTCCACAACAATATGTAATAAAAACCACTGTTCATGTTACTTTTAGCTAATTACTGTGTAATTATATAATCCTGTTAAATTTAATAGTCTAAAATTGATTAACAATATCGAATGGTAACATAATTTCTTTTAAAAACACTAAATCATAAATTTTATAACACGATTTTAAAAACACATGCTGAATTAAAAGAAAAAACAATAGGCTCATCTGTATTACAACTCTTAATTAAAAAGTAAGGTACTAAAAAATCTCTTTATTTATCAGAATAGAATTGTTGGGCAACAGGCGTTAAACAATAATTTAATTATCTCGCCATTTACAATTAAACATGTACTAAAAAAGTTTTTTTACAAAATCAATCATTGATAAACTATGTAATCCAAAATATAGAAACATTAACGTATAAAGTCCACACACATTCGAATGGTAATCTTGCAGTATTGTTTTATGGTATAGGAAGCATCTGAAATTTTTCTCTAGGAAACGTAAATGATATCCTTGCGGTGCTCGTCCAAAGGAATCATAATATTCCCCATTACCATTCTTGTCAATGTAGATAGCGGTACACTGCTGACCTGGTTTGTTTGCAGGATCCGTGTTTACGATAATTGCACACGGTCTAGGTGCGTGTCTCGGTAGTTGATTAGAAGCACACACAAGCCGAAACACATTCTTCTGGTGGCTGGGGATCGATTTCAAGCATCTCAACACTTATACCGCATACATCTTTGGAATTGGTATGCGTCCAGTCTTGCAGTAGTAAGGCGTTTTCCAGTGCACACATAGGCCCAGTGATGTTATGGTTTAAACAGCTATATGCTTTTGCTTCCTCTTTCAATTGTTTAATCGACGGACAACCAGTCTCCTCCAGGTTACTATTGGTTTGTTAAGAAACCTTAAAAACTGTTGCTTTTCACTGTCCTTAACGTGAATTTTGTTAAAAGGGCGAACACTCTCATCAACTCCTCACGGAAGTTGTTGTAGTGTACATGACCCGGCCACCATTTCAGCCCATGATAATTAGCCTCCATAAATTTTATCTGTTGTGACATGGATCTTGATATAAAGTAACCTCGAGGTGGTTTTATTAGCATCAACGATGAATGACCATGATCTGTAACCATAGCTATTTCTTTCGGTATGAATTCATTGTTAACACATCTAAACCCTTGTACGTCCAAGTATGCGCCCATCTTCTTTCGGCTGCCGCTGTACACTGAAGATCGCGGGTTAGAGCTACCACTTTTAACAGCTAAAATTCACAACGACGTTCCGATGTTTATCGATCTCGATCACGTTATCGAATTCTGCATACACCAAACAGTTAACGGTTTCGGTGAGCGCCTCTTCAAACCCGACTTCCAGCCGAAGGGAACCGTTTCTCACTAAATTCCAGTGCGTACTAGCGTTTGCTGACAGGTCAGATTTTAGGTCAAAGGCCATTAAACAGCAGCCGTTGGGGTAATCACTCCTTGATATATCGTCACCTTCATTCAAAAAATAAATACCCGTACCAGAGAATAAGGTGTGGTACGCTCTTACATATAAACCATTAGCTGTAAAGTATGGTTGTAAGGCCTTCGACGGAATTTGTTATCCGTCAATATACAACGACACGTAGTTAATATTGCAGTGATGAAAATTGAACGGGTTTGATGGATAATCACCGTTGAAGGCTTTATTTGCTACAAAGCCTACGATGCATCGTTTAGGTAACTGACCCAGGAAAACATTATCCAATGATTTTCGCTGTATGCCTGCTGGTACAGTTAACAATTTTACGTCGATCCTTGTAACAGGGTATTTTGCGGCGGTTGTTTCTAAACCTTTAGCGTGCGCAATTAGAATAGTTGGATTGATTCGTATACGTCTCACCAGTAAACTAGCATCTATAATTCGCGCCTTGTAAGTTGAAGCGAGTGCCGCCATTAGGCTAAAAGTATCTCTTGATCGTACAAATTTAGCCTTTTAACTCAACACCACTTATGAGAAACTGTTCTTGATTAAACAAATCCGAGTGCACGTGACCAATCATCTCTATCTGTTTCCCGGTAGCCGCAAGTGCTTGACATTTTGACAAACCGTTATTTGCGTTTCCCAGTGTATTCATCTGTCCAGCTGTATCATTGTGCCATAAGGTACAACCTAGATGTGAACTCTTGGCCTCCTTTAAATAATTTAGCAGCGTTTCGATATATGAACGGTAGGCGTAGGTGTTGTTTGGTTGTGACACCATCTTCTGATTTAAGTAAACCTCCACCTGTAAGAAAAGCGAATGCATCCAATTGTTTACCGGCGCTTCTACAACATCAGCGTCTGTAAGTGCTGTATCACCTTGCTTTAGAACTTTAGCTGTGATGTACAACGTGGTTTGGCTTAAATCTATGTAATCGTTTCCATTTTCGGGGACTACAAATTCTATTGGGACGTCATCACTAAGAGCTGATAAGGGTTTGTAAAATATCCATTCACCACTCTCGATACTTGTCTGCATCGACAGTAAAGCGAACAAATCCAATTTGGACTTGACGCATTCACACGATTGGGCATGTAGAAAAGCCATTATCTTGAAAATATATCGTCGTAAGTAGGCTTCTTCTTAGCAACAGCTCTCGATAGAGACTGATTATTATCTAACAGGTGTACTATTTTATAACCCGCACCCTCCATCATTTTATCGATTTTCTCGTCGGATTTACGCTTAAGGTTTCTACCTGCCTCGTGAAATCTTTCTTGAAACGAATCCTTAATAGGTCGATCCCCTATGACGTCACCAAGAATATTAGCACCCGTTCTAAGAACTTCTTTTACAATAGCCTTTGCGCCAGATTTAAATAAATTCTAAATATACCACATAACCAGCGTCCAATTCCATGCCCACGCTTATACGGCGCACCTCTGTAGATAGAGCCGATACCGTTACCGGCCTAATTCGTGTAATATTGCTGATAAGGGTAAACCATTATTGTACTTTCTTAAAATGTAGCTTCAGACACGACGTTCCAAACTCAAATGGCATTGCTACACCCGTATCTGCTTTTATATTAATCTCAATGTTTTCAAATTCCCGTGTCATTACCGGTATGTAGTGTGCAGGCGAAAAAAACCACATCTTTATGAGTCCCCTAAGCATAGTTTTCTGAAGTAATATTTATTATACGCATAAGCGGAAATAAAACATCACCCACAATTTGCAGTTCAACGATGTCGCAATAAACAAACATCTGAGTTGGTAATCCTATCCATATACTAGCGGGGTGAGGGAGTATTGGTTCCATAGCTATGTTCTGATACGGTCGATAACCCAATTGTAAGGCTAGACGTTGTGAGAATCCGAACAGCGAGAGCTGATTTTTTAATTTCGTAGTGACGCGCTTAGTTAGAATATGATATTCGATTTATAGCAATTTACTTATTAGTAGAGACCGTCTCAAACCTCATGGGTGATTGCGCAGAAACCAATTTTACACCGAATACAAATTTATCAACTAACGTGAAAATGTTGGCATTTGTCATTTTGTGTTTTACCTGTTCATATCTATTCTACAACTCCCTACGCTTTTGCTACTTTTATTTGATATATTGTATGTATATGGATTGCCTCATTAAGAAACAGTCTTTTTTAAGACTCCTTCAAGGTAAAATTGTTATTAGGTGGGTACAAATTGCATTAAAAGTTATCAATTACTAACGAGGTATTTTTAATTCAAATTACAGATTTCCAAGGCGGATTTTTGGTGTAATAAACCAACACATTGTATTTTCTGGCCAAATTCAAGATTTGTAAGTGCTTTTCCATACTAAAAATAATGTTTAAAAAAATTTTGCTTTTTTAACCTCAATTTGGTTAGAAAAATAATTTACAGTTTAGAGACAAAAACTGTTTATGATGAGCGTTTAATGATCTTTTTGTTTGTATTGATATGAGTGGTTTGATATAGGCAATAATGTATAAATTTTGTTGTCAGGTTGAAAATGAATAATCGAAAGGTAATTCATAGTCAAGGGCGGCAAATTATCTACAATGTTTACCAATTTATGAAAAAGAAAAAGAAGGAACGATGACAACGCCATTATCTCAATTATAATAACGTGTTGCTGAAGCTGCAGGTGTGGGTCTAAACACTGTGAGAATTATTAAAGAAGGAAACAGTACACCTGGACCAAGTCACCCTGGCAACAGTAAATTCTCTTCACTACGAAAAACTATCAATAAACCAAGTCCTAAGATTAGATTAGATTAGATGCATGCGATGAAGAGATAATAAGAAAAACCATCTACTCATTTACCAATACCCAGAAATGTACTCCGACCATAAATATGGTTTTACAGGAAGTGACAAGTGCTGATGTTCAAATCTATTGGAGGGTGTTAAGAAAGCTAGGATTTCGTTGGAAAAAGATCGAGGATAATAGAAAAGTATTAGTGGAAAAAATGGACATTAGAACTAAACGAATCGAGTTTCTTCGAAAATTAAAGAAATATAAAGAAGAAGGAAGAAATTTGGTGTATAGTGATGAAACTTACTTACACAGCAGCCATACTGTACCGACAACATGGGACAATGGAAGAAACCGTTGTTTGAAAGCTCCTGTTACCAAAGGCCAACGATTAATTATTGTTCATAGAGGAGAAAAAGAAGGCTTCATTCCTAATGCGTTTTTAATGTTTTAAGGCAGGACAGAAAACAGGAGACTATCATGATGACATGAACCACACAAATTATATTAAATGGGTAAAAGAAAAGGTCATACCAAATTTACCTAAAAATTCAGTTTTGGTGATTGACAATACATCTTATCATAATGTAAGTACAGAAGCTGAACCCACATCAGCTTGGAAAGAAGGTGACATGCAGGCTTGGCTCTCTGATAGTGGAATAATTTATGAAGCTACTGCATTGAAAGTAGAGTTATACGAGAAAATTAAAGAGTACAAACCACAAAATAAAGTATATATTCTAGACAAGCTACTAGCTGAAAATGGTCATGCTGCCATTCGTCTCCTCTGTACCACCCTGAATTAAATCCAATTGAAAAATATGAATTGTGAAAATCGTATAGCAGCGAGCAATGTGATGTTTAAAATGGAAGATGTTAGGCAATTGGCAAACAAAGAATTTGAAAAAATTACAGCTGAGAACTGGAAGAAAGTGTGTGAACATGTAGAACAAGTGGAGAGTGAATATTTTAAAAAAGAAGTGATATTGGATGATGTTGCCGAACTGGTAATAAATGTTAATAATGACAGTGACGAATCTGATTTCTCATTTTCATCTGATGATGATTTAGATTGTGAACCTTTACAATGACATTAAAACATTTAAATGAATTTTTAAAATTGATTTATGATTAATCAGAAATCGTACTTATGGTATATTTGTTAAATAATATTAGCGAAAACAAATTACATGTATGACATGTTTATTATTATTATAAATGTGTACATTCAACCTATTCAGCACAAGTAAGCCAGTTACACAATTTTTTCTGTAAGCTTTGACTGTACCCTTTGATAGATCATCACAAATACATTATAATGGAAAAAAAGAACTTATTTAACTTAATGCTACATATCACTTTTGTATTGCATTCTAATTTCAAAATAGAAGCTTATTTCAGATTACATATCACTGAATTAGTCCTTTTGTATGGAACCACTCACCAAGTCATTCTATAAAGCAATTAGGAATACATACAATTTTCCAAAGATTGATATATTACATTTAACTTTTAAGCAACTAATGATGTATAACAACACAGTCTACATATTTCATAAGGATTTCTACGTTATGATGTACCTATTGTTTTTTAAAATGACTCAAATCTACGTATTCATCTAAAGCACAGCGAATAATGCATAAAGATTGTCATTTAGGTAATGCATACACATGCAACAATGTCAATAAACATTAAAGGAAAGTATCGAAACATCTGCTTCTATAGTGTGGTGCATTGTTTTTTTTAGATCTCAAATGTGCATGCAAATGAGATCAATTCATCTAAAATACAGTAAATAATGAGTAAAGATTTTTATTTATGGCACATACATACACATATAACGACATCACGTAGAATTGAAAGCAACTATCGTAAGGAGTATCGGAACAACTCTTTAAAGTAGATTAATAACCATTATTAACTTTATAGACCACATCATTATTACACCTAAAATATTTCATTACTTCTTAATTATTTGAAATTGGGACTCATACTTACTGTTGACACTCAGATAAAAAAAAATGCTGGCTTAATAAACATAACCACACACTTGGATTACTCACTTACAGTGTGTGTGGCGAGAGATACGTGTTATGTAAACAAACATAAAGAAATTTTATTCTAGCCATTCAATAAATTAATTTTTGTATAAAATCAAATGAAAAGTAACATCATGTGTACAGCTGATATTTTTAATATGGAATTTATATTACATCTTCGTCAACTTACGAATTTTCCCGACGCGCACCTCACCACCCATGACATTTTAAACGATCTCTACATGGTTATTTAGCTCGTTGGTAATTTCTTCTAAGTTGGCATAATTTCCCGAAGCGAAACGTATCACGTACCAGCCATCTTCAATATAAATGATCTTCTCGTTGTCGTGTTGAAAATATTCTGCGGCCTTTTTTAATATCGTTTCTAACACGCTCTCTTCAGGTGGCTCAGTTCTATAATAAATTAAATTGTCTGTTGCACTTACAGCGGCAAAAGAACATGGGTACTGAATTTCTGATATCCCTACCACCCACGACCCCGTTAATCTTATCCTTTGGTAGCTGCGTAGTAAAGCTTGACGTCATATTACCTGGAAAATACGTCATAGAGCTATTACTCAATAAGGTAAGATAAAACGCCATTTTTATATATCTCTCAACTGGAACTGAAAGGTCACGTATTTCATTCCCTCGCCAAGGGGGAAGACGGTCTGTTTGAGCTTTCCAAGCTCCTTCAGCCACAAACATGGATTCCCAGCATACATACATACATTACATATATATATATATATATATATATATATATATATATGTATATATATATATATATATATATATATATATATATATATATAAATTGTAATGTTTAATATTAGATTATGATTATAAATGGCGACTTATACAAATTAACGAGGGGTAAAATTATATTTAGTTTGGAAATAATATTTAAATTTTTAATTTTAAAATGGTTGAAATATGATTGAAGTAATTATTTTAATTTTATTTATTATGATTGCACCGGACTAGCTCAGAATCTCATATGGGGATAGAGTTCAGGGAATTTAGTTTGAAGTAAAATTTTGTATCTGTAAATGTGTATAAGAAATATCCTTTATGTAATTGAATTGAAAGTATAAAAATAATTCTGAATATAATTTGCTATCAAACGCATGCGTTGTAATGAACTTAAGTGAAATTATAAAGCTGTCAAAGATGTCAAATACTTAATTTAGAAAATTAATGTTTAGATCCCGAATAAAATTTAGAAAAGAAAATAAATTAATATCTTTACAGGTGTTTACACAAGTACATATTTGAAATTCTTAACCAAAAACATATATGTAACAAATATAAATTGCAGGGAAATATCAATGAATAGGGTTATATAGATTTGACTCACATATACTGTCCTCACGGTTGATTGATGTCTTCGGATACTCCAGTTGGATGTAGGCAATGTCCACTTGATTACGGTTGTTACCATCAGCCAAAACTGCTAACTCGAATCTCGGTTGTCGAAGACACCAACTTCCAAACTTAAAGATGTTTTCTCCAAAATCGGCAAACTCCAATCACTTATTTAATTTCGGTAACTTTTTATTTAAATAGTTTTAAGGCTTAATGCGTGATATCGTTTTAAAAATATTTTTTTAATAACCAAAATTTTGTTGATAACACTTTTATTTTTAGCCACCGATAAAAATTTTGTTTAAAAGAAATTGTCCGAAGAAATGAAACAACTTTGACCAATTAAAAATGGGTTTTAATTTGGTATAAACGGAAATAATTTAAGTTGGATAACACAAAAGCAAATCTTTACAAAATCGTGACACAAATTAACACGAACAAAAATTTTTTAAAAACGACAGGTATCGGAGACCGAATTATTTATTTCAAAGCGTCGATATAAAAACAAGTGCTCTCGAAAATATTCTTCGTAACGTAAAACTTCTTGACGAATTTAAATTAGGTTATAAACTTACTCTATAACACAAATTTCACAACACTGTTTTAACCTTTTACACTTTTGAACAAATTCTAGAGAGAGAGTGATTTCCTGAGCGCTTGCTTTTATATGTTTCTGGTTGTTACCAAAAATTCATTTTTTTTACAGCCATATTGCAAAAGTAACCATGGCTATGATTGGTGGATCTAGATTACAAATTGGACACAAATGGAAATTTGGCCGTAACTTTCTTATGCATAATCGGAATTGAAAATTAAAAACGGAAATGAAAACTACGCAAAATTTTGAACAAAAAGACACCTAACAAGCTATAATTCCTAACATTAATATACGAAATAACTTAATCTACCTTAAATAAGCTTCTAACTATTTACACTTACAAGCTATACTAAAACTAATTGCAAAAATGGAATTCTGAGAACATTCTACATAAGAATACATATCTTTTGTGTTCGAAACATTTAATTTAAAGAAATTTATTAGCTTTTGTAATTTTACCTAAAATTCACCTCAGAATTAACATAATTTTGCGGAGAAAAACGCTGTATCCTTATAAAAACTGTGTCATAATAAGAAAGAACATCCAATATTTGCTTTAAGAGCAAAATCTAAGCCTAATAATGTGGAAAAAGTATAAAATTATGTAAAAAACCTAAAAATTACAACCTAACCAAACTTAAATCTAAAAATGAAAATAATTTATATTTAAAAATGTTTTTAACACTTAAAATGTTATGTTTAGGGTTTGTACTTATTGTCTTTATTATTCTCACTAATTATTTGCAATGCATATTGTTATATAATGTTGCATTGGAAAAGTTTCATCGTCTAACACTCTTTTTAAATGTTTCACTATATAAATGTACGGCACTATAAATGTTTGTATACCAAATTGTTTTAAATGTTGTTCTTATTGTGAATCTTGTAACATAATTTTTGTCACTAATTCGCTTGCAAAAATATGTGCGAAAAATGTCTAAACTGTCCATATTATAACCCTTTTATTAAATTTTTGTATTTCCTGCATTCAAAAACTAAACATACACTATCCCTAACATAATCCTAACTATATAGTCCATGTTTGAACACCTGTAAAATGTCCACTTGCCAAATTACCCTTGAAAAATTGATTTTAATTGCAATAATTGCAATACTAAAATGACTTTACGAAAATGGTTATATTTAACATTCTTGACAATTTTGTTAGCAGCAAATTGCTTTTTATGATAAAACCAAACTAAGCAAATGATATTCAGACTAATTTATACCAAATAAATTTATTTTAAACACATCGTGAACCAGATTTATATAAAATAGTGTCTTGCACATGTATCGAGCTAGAAATCACCCCTTTTTATGACCCAAATGTCATGTTAGCTGCCCGATACTTCTATTACCTCTTTCTGAACATCTCAAATATATATATATATATATATATATATATATATATATATATATATATATATATATATATATATCATATATATATATATATATATATATATATATATATATATATATATATACACGTCGCTAAATTAATATTTTTTGTACAGGATAATTCCATTCTATTGGCTGAAACATTTGTATCATTATGAAGATCTGTATCATAATGAAGCTCATTATGAAACGGATTTTAATCTTTTAATTAGTGTATTATAAAATGGGAGTAGAAAAAATATATTACTTCACCGTAAAATGCACTGTAGTATGAGAATATCATTTCCAATTCATAAGATAACATACGATAATTTCCGTTTGTCAATAACGTACTAATAAACGAACTGTAGACCATATATGTAAGGTAATTTTCATATTTTCCACATACCAATAATGGAAAAACTACAAACGCAGGCAAACTAACAGCAAGCGGTAATGATACGAAGGTATCCCCATTTTTAATTATTCAAGACAAAAATTACATACTATCCACGACATTTTATGACGTCACTACCTCGCCTTAACAGATAGGAAATTTCATTAAAATTTCAGCTTTTTCTTAGCATAAGCGGTTTCCTTGTTTCTACTTTTATTCTATAAATATATATATATATATATATATATATATATATATATATATATATATACCGTGTCAAGATAAGGATACCCACTATGGATCTCGAAACGTGAGGTGGAAGGTCGGTTAAATGGAATAAAAGTTACACATTTGAGAGGATGTATTTATGGTCTTTGTAGAACTCGAATCTCATTTAGTTTTTGAGATATTTGAAAAAAATTAAATTTTCTGATTTTCGTTTTTATTTTTTGCTGACCTTATTTGAAGAGCTACCAAGAAAAGAAGAGCTCATTTTCATTGCCATTTTTCAAGCTCTATTTAATGTTGTTATTCAATTTTTGATACAACGTTTCGTTTGTTAGCAACCATCATCAACTTTATTTTTTTAAATACACGAAAAAATTATTTTTGATATATTTAAATTTTCTCCTTGATTCTGAATTCAACGATATATCACACTTTATATTTAATACGTTTCGGATGAGAAAATTCATATTCAATGTCAAACATCGAAAACGTACAGTTAAAACTAATACTAGAAACATTAGAAAACCGTGAAATTATTATAAAATTATGTTTTGTAATTTTAAATGATAGAAAAATAAAAAAAATTATTTTAACACAAAAGATGTTCAAAAAGATTCCCGTTATTCTCTAAACATAAATAGCATCTTCTAACTGTAGCATCTAAAACATTCTTCAGCATTTGAGGAGTAATATACTAGCAAACACTTCGAGAACTAATCTCTTTAAAATTTCTTTGTTTTCAATATCGTTTCCATAAATGTAATCTTTAATGTATCCCCAAAGAAAAAAATCCAAAGGTGTTATATATGGAGAACAGGCTGGCCACAGTACATTTGAATGAGTGCCAATACATCTTTCTGGAAATCTAACTGACAGGTATTCTCTGACAACTCTGGAATTATGTGCTGGTGCACCGTCTTGCATAAACCAACAACCATCAACTTCTTGGAAAGGCAAATTATTCAAAGCTATCTCTAATTCATTTTGGAGTAAAATTTGATAACGTTCAGAATTTAAGGACTCGTGGTAAATGAAAGGACCTATAATTCGAGTACCGAATATAACAGCCCACACCAAACGGTGTTTGGCCGTTTTGTACAGACGTGGATTTACTCTTGCCCAATAATGAGCATTTCTACGATTAAAAATTCCATTATTATTAACTATACTTTCATCGGACCATATTATTTCATTCGGAAAATATTCAATGACGTGTATACCATTCGCAAAATGTTCTACGTTTTTCTGGGTCACCTGGTCGAAGTCCTTGGCAAATTCTAAATTTATATGGATGTACTTTCTCCTTCTTTAGAACATAATGAGCTGTGGGATTGTCTATGCCAGTTGTCTCTTCAATTTTCCTAGTGGAAACATCCGGATTTTCCGTTACAGCTAATAAAACAGTATTGGCTTTTTCTTCATTGCAAGGTTTTTTGCGAGATTTTACAGGTTTTTTGAACGCACCATATTCTTTTAGATTAACTGCTAATGTGCGAAAAGTTTTTTTGTGAGGTTGACGCCTTTCTGGATATTTGTTTAAATACATTATTTCGGCTTCAGAACAATTACGTTGACACAAAATGTAACACGTCAGTATATCGAATTTTTCATTATTTGAAAAATGTACTCCTACCATATTGTTTTTAGGCAAACACAAAATGTAATTAACTCAAAGACCACCAAACAAACATAATACGGACAACAATCAATTATGACAGGTGGGTAAACAAAATGCAAAGCCAACTTATTTTTATCAAATGCATCAGTACGACGGAAGATGTATTTTAACTGTTTAATTAATAGTATTTTCACTAAATACATACTTGTGAATCATTTTATTCGCAACAGGAATTAGAAAATGAGAAAACATTATTTTATAATAATTTTACAGTTTTCTAATGTTTCTAGTATTAGTTTTAACTGTAAGTTTTCGATGTTTTACATTGAATATGAATTTTCTCATCCGAAACGTATCAAAAATATAAAGTGTGATATATAGTTGAATTCAGAATCAAGGAGAGAATTTAAATATGGCAAAAATAATTTTTTCGTGGATTTAAAAAATGAAGTTGATGATGGTTGCTAACAAACGAAACGTTGTATCAAAAATTGAATAACAGCATTAAGTAGAGCTAGAAAAGTGGAAATGTAAATGTGCTCTTATTTTCTTGATAGCTCTTCAAGTAAGGTCAGCAAAAAATAAAAACGAAAATCAGAAAATTTAATTTTTTTCAAATATCTCAAAAACTAAATGAGATTCGAGTTCTACAAAGACCATAAATACATCCTCTCAAATGCGTAACTTTTATTCCATTTAACCGACCTTCCACCTCTTACCGTTTTCGAGATCCCCATAGTGGGCATCTCATATATATATATATATATATATATATATATATATATATATATATATATATATATATATATATATATATATACCATGATATTAATCGTATGTATAGACTCGTTTAATTATTTAATATTTAAAACACATATAATCGTAAAATGTATTAATATTTTATTTTTATAATTATTATTATTTATTATTGCCCAAACTAACTTTTAAAAACAGTCGCATGTAAAGACTCATCAAAGGGGATAGGGTTCAAAATTTAGAAGAAACTTTATATTTATATGACAAAGTAAATGATTATTTATTTGAATTATACTAAGATTTTGAATATTATAATTATAGTTAATTTGATTAATGCACATTGAGTTATTGCCCGATTATATTTTATTGTATCTAACTTGTTCAAAGAAATTGAATTATAATTTTTAATTTGTTTCAATATGTGTCACACTCTGTACATAACATAAATTCTTCAAAATGTATACTTGGGCATACGCAGTGAATGTGCAAACAGGTCACTTTTGATTACAACCAAAATGAAATACGCCATACATGTAAGTATAAATACGTTTGAATTTATTCAATATTATATTAACCATTTAAATTTTAGACCAAATAATGTTCTCTTTGGACATGCATACAAATTGTCGCACATCATGTTTGTTACAAAGCATGGAAATTATGAACACAACAATGAAAATATCAATGTCAACAATAAAGTACAAAATCATAACACTCACATAAAATGTCCTCCTTATCTGGTCACTGATGATGAAGTTGATCGTAGAAAACAGCTCCTTCGAACTCCAACTCTGCTTCTCGAACATCCAAATTTGTTGCAATATTAACTGCATATACGTTTACGTAAGTTTCACTAATGTTATTATATTTCTGATGAATCTTTATTTTTAGGATCATCACACTTCTAATATTTATTTCAAAATAAATTTTGAAAAGCATGGATAGTTTGAAGGTTATTTTAAATTAAACACACTTCCAGTAAATAAAATGTATAATGATGATAACACGAAGAGAACACAATTAAATATCCATAACAAACGTAAACAAAATAAACTTAAAAAAAAAACAATGTCGAAACTGCGGAAATATTTTAACTCACTATCGATAACATCCGATTTTGATTTTTAAAAAGGTAAACTAACCTTAATTTAATTATTTCCCGACAAATGACTATCGCTTGTTTTTTAAACACTTCCGATACTAAAATCGCACTTTGTTTTTAACGAAGTGACGTTATTTTGTTTAAAATAATTTCACAAAAAATTTGGCAACATCTTACTTTAGCAAGCTGTTGAAACAGAGAAAAATTAAGAGAGATTGTAATCCTTCAGCACTTCTATTTATATAAAAAGGATAGTAACCAAAATCTTCGCTTGTTATCAATAGTTACCTACAACGTTTCCTAAATTCTGATTGGCTAAATCAATTTTTACATTACGATATAATTTCAAAACCTTATAACTTTTGCCCCCTTAAACCTATCTTAAAACTATTAACATATTCATAATCTACATAAATTTTCCTATAATTTAAATCCAAACACGAACCAAATCCTCCAATTAATAACCAAGTTGATTGTCACATTGAATTATTGACTTTAAGCTAATTTTATGTACTTTACAGGCCTGGAATTGATTTCCACATGTATATGGGATGCTACTACACATAAATATTCATCTTTTACATGCCTACGGCCAATTTGAAAGGAAAATTATTTTAATTTTTCAAACACCCTTAGAAACTAAATTTGACAAAATGGTCACAAGTATAGTGAATTGTGACTTGAAATTGAGGCTACTTTATTATTTTTACCTCTTATAATTTATTTTAAACAAATCGTCTCAATCTAAAATAACATTTACATAAATTTTATGTGAGGAAATAACATAACCTCAAATTGATATTAAAATTTTCAATGTATAATTTCACACTTTTAAACACTTTAAATGTTTGTGAAAGTGTTTAAACTTAATGTTTATGTCTCAATTTAATTTATTTTAACACTTTTATAGGTTTATAAGTTCTTCTGAGACTAGTGCCGAATTGTTGCAAATCACTAGTTTAAGGTCTGTAAATGTTGATTAAACACAATAATTCCAGAACTGCTGGCTAATTTATGTTTTATAGTTAAACACCAATGTAATTGTTCTGTTTTTTCGTAATTTTAGCACTTATATACGTTTATCGCACTAACACGAATGTTTTCATGATTCTTGGCTGCGTACATTTGAATTGTGGCATTGATACCAGCCTATATCTAGTTTTTAACATTATTTTTGTAAACTGCAGCTTGTATCTCATGTCATCAGGGAACATTATGTTTAAATAAACTTACTAACTAAATATGAACTTGAATTAAATCATAACGATAACTAACGTACCCTATACTTAAATGTAATATGCTGTCGAATATACTTATTAACATTTTATTATGAAATAATTAAATTTACATACATCTCAATGTTAATTAATCATTCTTATCTAAAATTATTTATAACGAGATGTACCATTTGTACAAACTAAAGAAATTATTCACTATGTGACTTACATAGCTACACGAATGTAATTTAAATCATCTCAACATATATATATATATATATATATATATATATATATATATATATATTGGAATTTGACGATAATGATGCTTGATAAGAAAAATTGGTTGTAACAAAGAGAATGTATAAATAAATGTATAAATGAAAAGGTAGTGTTACGTGTTTCGTTATGATTCACTTTTCAACTCCTTATTAAATCGTTACAACTTCACTTCATTTACTTTTTCGTTTAGTTCAACTGTTAGAAAGTGAATCATATGCAGCGATGAGAACGAGGACGCAATGTAACATATCGCCATACATAGGATTGTGGATATAGATATATAAGGTTGAAGGGTAGATTACTTTACGAGAAGGGAAACAATAGCAAGAGTAGTCGGGATAGAGTGTTGCTGGTCACACATATTTCACCAGCATTGTACATCACACTACTACGCGCTTTGGGCTAGAAACAAGATATTAAAACCAACTCCACAGTACATATAGGGCTCAATGCACTGGGGAGAAAATACTGCGTTATCCACAATACCGTTTACCGGTGATTGTGCAGGTAAGTATTGCATCGGTGATGCGGGACTGCTAAATAATGCTGTCATTAACACACCATTCATTGTCTATAAAATCCCCAGCACACGCAGGACTGAGGATGCTCTCTGATGAATCCTACATTACCTTGAATTCTATCGAATTGTTCATAAAAGTTCACTCTTCATTGAACTTTTCGATACAAATAGGGCTTAGGACAGTCACAGAAATGTGTTCCCTGGCCTCTACCTTAAAACTACTGTACGACCACTCCTCCATGAATTCTACGGTACAAGCAGGCTCAGTAAACCTTCAGATGGATTCCCTACTATCCCGCACTCTGAGCATGTTGTAGATGTGGACGACTGATCATCTATAACACATTCAGGTGCCAGAGTAGTCTGAGATTCATCAACCCAGCACTGGTTGCTTTACAGGACTTGAAGATGAACGTCCTTCCGCTATTGGACACCATTCATTCCCAAATTCTACAATGCAACCAGGATTTAAGAAATGGTGTAATATTACCTGATCTTCTCTCACGGGTGCCTGTATAATCTCAGACGGCTTACTTACAGGATGCAAGGTGAGCAGTATTTAGTCCACGGCTTCCCGCTCGTAATTACGGGATAAACCTTCCTCTTCGTCTAAAAATGCATGAAAAACGTTGTTTTTAGGGGGGGAAACATCAATATTTAGCTAAACGGAAACAGTAGAAATCATTCGTACAACTGCTTGTATACCAGCAATTACTCGAATAAACTCTAAATCATATTCAGCGTCTTCTTGTTCATCTGGCAACGATGAATTGCTCCTGGTAAAAAAACCACTATGTTTTGCATTTCTTAATTTTTTTTCTTTTTTTACCACTATTGTTACGTTTGTTAAGTTTTTTGTTTCTTTTTCAGGCTGATGCAACCCCCATGGTAGCATTGCTTGAGGCATCTGCAGACGTACGCACACACCGACACACGTACGCACACACACACGCTCTCACGCACGCACGCACTAACACACACGCACACGCATACGCACTCGCTGACGCTCACCCATACGCGCACACGCAACCGCACACGCACGCACACACACGCACACGCACGCACACGCACGCACACGCTCACAGACAGACACGCACACACCACACACGCAAGCACGCATCCACGCTCACGCACACGCTCACCCTCACGCTCACTTATATGCACACACACATACCACACGAACGTACGCACACGTACACGTACACACAATCACACCCACACGCACTTCCATGCGCACGCGATTACACGCACTGGCAAGTACCGCACCCGTATCCCCATCCACCAGCATACGTATTCGCACCCTAACTAGCGCACACGTTCCCGCACACGCACGCATACGCACCCGCAGACGCACACGCCCACGTGCGCACACACACACACACACGCACGCACACACCGACACACGTACGTACACACACACCCTTGCACGCATGCACACACCCACACACACGCACACGCATACGCACTCGCTGGCGCTCTCGCACACGCATACGCACACGCGCACACGTAAGCGCACACGCACGCACCCGAAAACGCACACACACGCGCGCACGCGAACAGACACGCACACACACACACGCACGCATCCACGCACACGCATACGCTTACTTTCACGCACACGCACACTCATACACACACCACACACGAACGCACGCACCCACACACGCACGCGCACACACTCACGCACGCACGCACGTACGCATGTACGCACCTACACACGCACGCATGAACCTACACGCACACGTACACACAATCACACACACACGCACTCCCATGCTCACGCGCACTCACACGCACCCGGCCACACCCGTACCGCACCCGTATCCGCACCCGCACGCATACGCACACGCCCTCGTGCACGCGCCGAGGGGCGCTTTGACTCGAGGAAGGCTTACCAGGATGCGACGACGACCGGACGACGCAACAAAGCGCGCCGCCGAAAGTCCGCGGTCGCACGTTCTTTCTGATATTAAGCAGGACAAAGTCTCGTTCGTTATCGGAATTAACCAGACAAATGGCTCCACCAACTAAGAACGACCATGCACCACCACCCACCGAATCAAAAAAGAGCTCTCAATCTGTCAATCCTTCCGGTGTCCGGGCCTGGTGAGGTTTCCCGTGTTGAGTCAAATTAAGTCGTAGGCTCCACTCCTGGTGGTGCCTTTCCGTCAATTCCTTTAAGTTTCAGCTTTGAAACCATACTTCTCCCGGAACCCGAAAGCTTTGGTTTCCCGGAAGCTGCCCGCCGAGTCATAGAAGTAACTTCGGCGGATCGCTAGCTGGCATAGTTTATGGTTAGAACTAGGGCGGTATCTGATCGCTGTCGAACCTCTAACTTTCGTTCTTGATCGATGAAAGCGTTTTTGGCAAATGTTTTCGCTTAAGTCCGTCTTGCGACGATCCAAGAATTTCACCTCTAACGTAGCAATACGAATGCCCCCATCCGCACCCATTGATCATTACCTCCGTCTGTCGTTCCACAAAAACCCAACAAAATACAACGGATATCCTATTCGATTATTCCATGCGCGTGTATGCGAGCGCAATTTAGCCTGCTTTAAGCACTTTAATTTGTTCAAAGTAACGTTGCCGACCTCCGCCTAAACACTCGGTTAAGAGCACCCCATAGGCGAGTTCGTAATACCGGCTGGACGTCCAGAGTGCGCGCCAGTGTGTACGTGTGTACGCGTGGGCGTGCTCGTGTGTGTGTGTGTGTGTGTGTATATAAATAAGAGAACGGGAAAGTGTGTTTAGGTGGTTGATTTCATGCAGTCAAATCGCAAAAGCAATGCTGCGCTGGCATAAATTTTCCGTGATCTCAACTTTTCCACTTTGTTGGCATTTTTTAACCACTTCTGCTAATCGGAAATCTGTGGAAAAATATTTGCTATGTATAGAATTGAGTCTAGAATGCGAGTCGGTAATAAAAAAAATCGATTTTTTTTAATTTTTCTCAGTAGTGATTCTTTTTATTGACTCACTCACTCACGCACACACACATATCCATTTAAATTTAAACCACCAAAAAAATACATTTCTAATGAAATTAAAATCACTATAGTTATTGTACGTGTGTACTGTATATGTATATCCTATTAAGAAATTTTAAAATTAAAATATCAAAATTAACATTAACAAAAACTGACTAGCAAGCTATCAACAGAAGTTCAAAATGTTCAACTACAGTTTGAATGTGACCGTCAATAACAAAGCAGCTTTGTTACAGGATCTGTAGCACTGATACTGATGTTCATCGGCGGGACACTTCGTAATAGAGAAGTTTTCATATTTTATTTACAGGTATTGTAATTGAGAAATCAAGGACCCTATCGTACAGTTAAATACATCTACTTTATGAGACATACTGTTGTAATTGCGGCATATTGTAAATATCGGAGATTTTTGCAAAATATTTGTTCTAGGGGTAGAATAATATGAAGTAAAACGTTTCTTGACCGATATATAGCAATGTTGAAGTAAATTAGAGATAATAGGTTAGTGCAGTCAATTTGGATGTGAATAAGCTTATAAAGAAAAATTAGGCTATTAAAAACCAGTAAGAGACTGTATAACCTGTGAAACTGTATTTTTTCTATGACCTTTTGTGAAAAGACAGTTTTCGTCAGCGCATACTCCAGCGAAAACTTGATTTTCGTTCTTAGTGAGAGAAAATCCCATAACGTTAGTTTTCTTCACTAGAGACGAAAATAACTTACTAATTTTCACCAACATATAGTTGCTTGTGGCCTTATTAAATCACCTCAGTTTGGGTTTGTTGTGGTTTCGGTATGAGTTCTGATCCAGAAAGTGACTAGCATGTGCCATATACTCCACCAGAGATAAGAACTCAAGCAGAGCAAACATGTGCGGACTTATAATTCATGGAAGGGAGGGATGATAACCAAGTACATTTATTTTCGGAAACTATGTTACTTGTACATTTTTTAAAATTGTCGAAAACTTTAAAGGCATGGATTCCATGGTCCATATATTCTATATTAAGGACAACAGCATTAATAAAAAATGATATTGATATCAGTAAATATGCCTTACTAAGGTAAGGTAATAATGTATTGTTTCTTCAAATTAATATTTAGTGGTACAAATAATTTTAGATTACTTTGATTTTTGGAATTTCTGGCGTTTGCCGCTGCCACAAATTAAAAGATCTGACAGTAAATAATGTCGGAGATTCTGCAAACACTCTTCTTATTGAAATACTTAACACAAACAAAGCTTTCACGTTCGTTTCATATTTCTGGAAATTTTTATGAAATTTCTAAAAAATATATGAACCTTCACCTACAAAATATGGATCAAATTAATTCGAGATTCTTCATTAACTATCATAATGGAAAGTGTAGTAGTAGTGGATTCAGCAGGTGACAGCAGCTTCTACCAAAACGTCACAGAGGTAGGAAGTTTAATAGGAGGGATATATTTATATTATATTACATATATCAAGTAGCAATAAAAATCTAATACGGACCAAAATTTTACAATCTGGACAAAATGCAACAACACACGTGTCGGGGTTCAATTACGGCGCATCTCCATCTGACTGACATTTGTTAACAGAACCGATATGGCGTCCTCCACTTCACATAAAAATTTTGGCTGTGTAACCCCTATAATATTAAATAGTTGTTCAAATATTCTAATCAAACAATATCTAAACCAAAAATAATTTAAATTTAATGGAAATTTTTAGTTTTGCTGTGAAACCGATATAACATTGAATAAACTAACTGTTCAAATATTGTATTTAATCAATATTTAAATCAAAAATAATTAAAATGTAATTATGTAACAGAACACTGTTCTCTCGCTTCAAAATATGTTATTTTCGTGATTTGTTGAACAATATACTATTTTTTGCTTTGTTCGACGGAGAAATAGGCGCACACCCGTACGCAGAACAGTACATGAGCATTATGGTTGAGTTAAGCTCAATTATTAACTTAAAAGAAACTTTAATGTTACTTAAAAAGCGAAAAAAATTAAGTGACACCACTAAACTTCATAATAGTGCATGTGTATGACAAGCAAAGAAATACAGACCGTACTATGTGTCTCTCTCTAACACGGTAGCTTCAAAACGTCTCTCATAACCGTTCATCGCGCATTCGAATTGTGTATTTAGTTCAATGGCGGACATCAATCGTCGGTATGGGATGCACCATATTAAATCGATGTAGTGAATGAGTATTTATTAGTCGTTTATAGTTACTTATATTGCAATGCCATATATTAATTGTGTCCTTAGAATGTAAAATTATATTCTCAGATTGTGGCAATAATTTTAAGGCACTGTTAAATACTGTTTTTTACTGGTATATGCTGCACCCTAAATAATTTTATAAGGTGTTGCAGCTAAATTTTGTATAAGTGTATGATTAAGAAATAGGAATTCTTCGTAATGTCTTATGAGATTGATATGAAACTCGTTAAAGTCGACCCAGAACAGGAAGAAGGAATAAATTCACTTGTAACCCAACGTCTTATAGTAAATAGTGATCTAATACAAGGTAAAATTAATTACTGTAAAAGTAGTACAAAATTTAACATTATTTTTACAGATAATGTGAATATTAAGAAAGAAAACATCTCTTCTCTGGTAAAAGTTGTTAGCTCAAGTGAAGCACATCATATAAATGAAACCAGTGTCGAACACATCACAAACATACAGTGTAAAAGTAAATTGAATAGTTCAACAACACCGCAAGAACATTTAAAACATGACGTTTTAAAATACAGTGCAAATCTTAAATATAAGTGTAACCATTGCGATTTTATAACAAAGTGGAAAACAAGTTTAAAAGATCATGTTTTACGACACCTTTCAAGTTATGAATTCAAATGTGACCAATGTGATTATGCAACGAATCACAAACGTAATTTTATAATTCATCTTAAAACGGACACCTTAAGTTGTGAATTTAGATGCGACCAGTGTAATTATGAAACGAATCGCAAAGGTTGCTTTAAAGTTCATCTTAAAAAGCACTCCTCACATTCTGAATTTAAATGCGACCAATGTGATTATGGAACAAATCACAATAGTAATTTTAAACTTCATCTTAAAAAGCATTCCTCAAGTTATGACTTTAAATGTGACCAATGTGATTATGAAACAAATCATAAAAGTAATTTGAAAATTCATCTTAAAAACCACTCTTCAAGTGCTGAATTTAAATGCGACCAATGTGATTATGGAACAAATCGCAAAAGTGATTTTAAAATTCATCTGAAAAAGCATTCCTCAAGTTATGACTTTAAATGTGACCAATGTGATTATGGATCAAATCACAAAAATAGTTTTAGAAGTCATCTTAAAAAGCACTCCTCAAGTTATGAATTTAAATGTGACCAATGTGATTATGAAACAAATCATAAAAGTAATTTGAAAATTCATCTTAAAAACCACTCTTCAAGTGCTGAATTTAAATGTGACCAATGTGATTATGGAACAAATCGCAAAAGTGATTTTAAAATTCATCTGAAAAAGCATTCCTCAAGTTATGACTTTAAATGTGACCAATGTGATTATGGATCAAATCACAAAAATAGTTTTAGAAGTCATCTTAAAAAGCACTCCTCAAGTTATGAATTTAAATGTGACCAATGTGATTATGAAACAAATCATAAAAGTAATTTGAAAATTCATCTTAAAAACCACTCTTCAAGTGCTGAATTTAAATGCGACCAATGTGATTATGGAACAAATTACAAAGCTAATTCTAAAATTCATCTTAAAAATCACTCCTCAAGTTCTGATTTTAAATGCGACCAATGTGATTATGGAACAAATCGCAAAGGTAATTTTAAAATTCATCTTAAAAATCACTCCTCAAGTTCTGATTTTAAATGCGACCAATGTGATTATGGAACAAATCGCAAAGGTAATTTTAAAATTCATCTTAAAAATCACTCAAGTTCTGATTTTAAATGCGACCAATGTGATTATGAAACAAATCACAAAGGTAGTTTTAAAATTCATCTTAAAAAGCACTCCTCAAGTTATGAATTTAAATGTGACCAATGTGATTATGAAACAAATCATAAAAGTAATTTGAAAATTCATCTTAAAAATCACTCCTCAAGTTCTGATTTTAAATGCGACCAATGTGATTATGGAACAAATCACAATGGTAATTTTAAAAATCATCTTAAAAAACACTCTTTAAGTAAGGAATTCAAATGTAATCAATGAGATTATGAAACACATCACAAACATCTTTTAAAAACTCAACTTAAAGTACACTCTTCAAGTGAAGAAGTCAAATGTGATTATGGAACACATCAGAAAAAATGTTTAACAATTCATCTTAAACACTGTTATTCAAGTTATGAATACAACTTCAATAAACATGCTTATGCAACACCGAAGAACTAGTTCAAAAATCGATTTTAAAGGTATTCTTCAGGTTATGAATCTAAATGCAACTAATGTGATTTTGCAAAAGCTAATGTAGAAAGATCATGCTCTAATTATGTACAAATGAGACCAATGTGTAGATATGTTACTGGTCGAACCTGATTTCAGACCAAACTAGTTTGACCTAGGCCAAACTAGTTTAGAGTAAAAAAACAAAGCTACTGTAACCTATGAGAATTGACGCCGACGTCCTTTTAGCAGGTGTAATGTTCTAGCATGCTTACGGAATTACAGCATTTCTGTAGCAAAAGAATGGGGTTAAAGTTGATGGGTTACAGTAGCTTTGTTTTTCTACTCTAAACTAGTTTGGCCTAGGACAAACAACTGATTCATTTCAGTTACGTTGATTACAATTTCCATTGAAATTTGGCATTATAAATGGATTCACATCCAGAAAAAATTTATCTAATAATAATTCATATGATTTGTGAACACGTTTTTAATTTTGTATCATTTTATCATAACTCTCATTATCTTATTTATTACTTGAAATTCGCATCCAAAATTGGCTGTAGTTTACGAAGTTAAGAACACCATTATACAATTTAAAAAGTTAAATATACTTAAAGTAGTAATCAATAACTTATGTATTAGTGATATTTATTATTCTTTTATAAATTGTTTGTGACTTTGAAATATCTTACGTAGTAGAAAACCTGTAGTTGATATTTATAGATCAACATGATCATGCTCTGAACATTCAAATGGATTTAACGTAAAATACCTTTGTAAATTAACGGTAGTTTTGTGTTATAATTTATTTTTAATGTTGTCTAAGTTTTAGATTTCAAACATATAATTATCACAAGCTGTGACCTCTTAAAAACACATTTGATGTCACAATTGTATAAGCATTCTTTATATCTGATTTTGATACACTAGACTTTTGTTAAGAATTCCAAAAAATTGTGCCAAGATATTTGTATTTCATTATTAGTTTGTATTTACTGGGTGTTTCTAAAATACACGTCAAAACTTGAGAGTGCATATTTTACGTAAAAATAAGAAAAAAGTTCCTGTGAACACAGGTCAGAAAACGCTTCTTCAGGGAGCTAGAGCCATTTGAAGATTGCTTTCAAAAACTGGCTTACGGTTTATAGTTCCGGAATGGCTGCATCTATCGCAACCAAATTTGGGACATACATTTCTGTTAATAAAGCTAAGTATTTCAGACCACTGAGAAAAGCTAGCTTTAACCATAAGGTAGGTAATTGGGTAAATTCAATTCTTTGTAACAGTTCGATTTTTGCTATTTGACACCAGATTATGATCCACCAATACCTATTACATAAAAAAGGTACTCATAGTAAGAGTCGCTCAATATCACCGTTTCTTCAGAAATGAGCGGATAACAAATTGAGACAGCGTAAACAATGAGTTCGAGTCTAAGAACAAATATTGTCAAGTAACTGTCAGTAATAATTTAAATAACGGATAGTAAAGGCAGTTACGTTTCGGTTAATGATGAATGAAGAGGGGGTCGATATTCAATTCACCTGTATGGTCGATATTTTGTATTTATTAAGTTAGACTATGTATTTTATTTGCTTCTCTTTGATCATTTACATCGGTTCGTTTAACGCAACCGTTACTAACCGGAGAAGATCACGAACTGCAAGAACACGAAAATATCAGGAAGCTGTCTTACGTGCAGTAGAAGACAATCCAGGCCCCACTATGCGAGAAATTGCAAATCGTTTGGACTCGTCAAATTCGCCAGTATGGCGAGTACTTCACGAACAGTTGAAGCCGTACGACGTTAAACGGGTACAAGCATTATCACCGCTTACGGAATATCTTCCTCGGTTTCAATTTTCCCAATGGTTTATTCAAAAATGTCGCGAAAATCGTCAGTTCAATAATTTAGTGTTGTTTACACGGGATGGGATGCACCATCTAAACCGATGTAGTGAATGATTATTTATTAGCAGCGTTGACAGTAGAACGGATATTTCTAATTTAACATTATTCCGTCTTCGCTTGAACAAATCTACTCGTTATTTACGACAGAAGTATATTTTTAAATTTCAGATTAAAAATATCTGAGCTGTAAGATTCGCTTATTTGCACAAACCCTTGTGTCAGCATAATTAAAAGTATAAAGATTATTTACTAGAAAGGACCAGACGGAAACGCTAATCTCTTCAAAAACTCCTTAAATTACATGACCTGTAATCAATTTTAATCTTGTTAGGCGCTGAATGAAAATACAACGTGTTAAATTTAAATACTCAATATACCTATCATTACTTGTTATCAATTTAGTTACAAAGCTGACAAAACACATTTGTAGCTGACCAAAAGTAAAAACCTCTAATTCGGTAACGTTAAAAGTACCATCATACATTTTATCTATCATCAGTCAGACTGTGTTCTTAAAAAAGTTGTTTTTATTTGATGTGTTTAAAATTAAATTAAAATGGATAGGTAAGTAATAATACATTTTGTAATTGAGATATTTTCTTTTATTTAAAAATTAAGAAATACAAAATTATTTGCATTGGTAAATGAAGTTATTTTTAATTTTAATTTGAAGTTATTCTTGTTTCTGACATTTTAGTTCCATTTTGCAGTCTGGTTTTATTTTTCAAAATGGTTTTATTAATAAAATAGTATCAAAATCTCGCATTTTGACATTTGTTTCTGTATTATGTTCGTATTTTGCTGCAACTATAAATTATTTTTATTATTATTTTAAAGGTTTATAAGAATAAAACTAAAGATTCGACTAATAAATCAAGCAAAATCTTCCTGATCCATTTGAGGATCCTCGGACAGAACGTCAAAGTCTAGTGACAATACACAAAATCCTTCAACCAAAGCTGTTGTGGAAATAGTCGACAATCTAGAAAGTCGCAGTTTAGGACCTGAACATTCGCATCTGAATCTGAAAACTCTGACACTCATGATCCAGACGTACACGAACCAATAAGGAAAAAAAGTATTCTCAAAAATTTAAATTAGACTGGAAGCCAAACAAATGGCTCAGAGAAGGTTCTGGGGAAAGCTTATGTATAGCGTGTAATATAACAATACACTGCAACAAATATAACATTCAAAGACATAACGAAAGCCTTTCACAAAAAAATATTTAAAACTTGAAAATACTCAAAAATTACCGAAATTATCCCAAATGAAAACACAAAGAAACTCGATACTTTAGTTAAAACGTCAGAATTAGGTATATGTATGTTTTTGCACGAACATAATTTGCCTTCTCTAGCAGATCACCTCGTTAAATTTATATCATATTTGCCCAGACTCAAGTAGCTAAGTCATTGGCCTGCAAGAACAAAATCAACCTCTGTTACTACAGTGCTTGGCAAAGCAACAAATTGAAGAAATAGTAGAAATTTTGAAATTGAAACACTTTTCTTTAATAATAGATGAGAAGACAGATGTTTCAACTGAAAAGTGTTTAGCATTAGTTGTTAGGTACTATGACGATAAACAAAAGACAGTGAAAGACAGATTTTTCGGCTTGTTAGAGCTAAGTGACTGTTCTGCAGAAAGTATATTTAACAAGATTATTGAGTATATCACAGGGTTGAATATTCCAATAAATAATCTAATCGGTCTAGCAGCTGATAATGCGTCGGTCATGATGGGAAGACACTGGTGTTCAAGCGCGATTCAAACAAATTTTACCAAATATATTTGTATTAGGCTGCATATGTCACTCGTTTCATCTTTGCTCATATTCTGCGACCAAATTACCAAAAAGGCTTGGAAGATTTCATAAGAGATATTTATAATTACTTTGCAATAGCACAAACGCATTAAGAACTTCAAGATGTCAAGTTTTTGCTAATATGAAGCCCAATAAACTGCTCCACAGCTCAGACCAGATGGCTTTTTACAGGTAAATTACCTAAAACTACAAATCCTTCTTTTTTCCTTTCTTACTACTGTTATTTCTGTATCCAGATTTTGGTTGCTATAAAGGTGTGGGTAAATTATTAAAAATCAAAATAGGTCCTTCTTTATGTTTTAAATGCTTTTGATAAATTTAATATTTACGATTTAAATTTATGCAAGTTCTTTTTAGGCAGCTGTAAATAGGGTTCTAGAAAACTGGAATCACTGACGCTGTTCTTTACCAATGAATGTTTCGAACAAGATTTAAACTCTTGTAAGAAAATTTTAGAGAACCTACAAAATCCTATTTACAAATTGTATTTTCAATTTTGGCATACGTGCTAGATGTCGTTAACAAGTTGAACCTTGAATTCCAGTCCGAAAACCTAAAATTTATTTAGTTCAAAAGAGAATAAAAGACTTACAGAAATTTTGTCAAAAAAGAAACTATTGATAAAACTCCTTTTCAAAATATTAATCCTTGAATCCTAGGTCATTCATTGAATTAGAAAAAATTACTTTGCGCAGGTTGACTTGATGATTGACGGAAATATGAACACCACAGATATTACACAGTTTAAAATCAAATGCCTTGACTTCATATTGAATTATGTAGTCAAATAAAAAATAGGTTTAATTTTGATAATCCAGTTATGGAATATTTAGCAATATTTGATCCAAAACCGCTGTGTCTGGGAATATTCAGTATAGTAAAAGATACTATAACCTTTTTCCTAATTTAACGTCCAATGTTAAAAACTTAATTTTGAATGGCGTTTGCTTGCTGATATTCAAGATTTCAAGAAAACAAATGAGCATGACTGAGAATTTTGGAATTATATTTTGAGATGAAAAATGACTTAGGTGACGTTTTATTTCCACACTTTCAGTTTTGGTTAAAGGAATTTTGACATTGCCATGCTGCTGCAGCAGAACTAGTATTTTCTCAATTATTTTAATAAAACCAAAACCAAACAGGTTAGATGTGGATACTTGTTGCAGTATTATTACAAGAACTGTTAAATAATGATACGTGTTTTATATGTCAACCGTCTACAACATTATTAAATAAAAAATTTAGAGAATGAAAAGGGTTTGTACCTAGTACTCGTACATTTAATTTTGTTATTTACCTTATTTTAGAGTTCCTTTATTTTTTTGTGTTTAAGAAGCTTTAATTTAATATGATATGTGCTTTAGGTTCTTTATTGTGATTTTTTTGTTATCAGAGTTTTTTAAACCTTAGTTTTGATTAAAAAATCTTTTATAAATACTCGTTTCATTGATTGCATAATTCACACAAAACCATGTTAAATTTTAAATTCATATTCCACCAATAGAAAAAAACAAGTAAATTAATAGTTATTTTTGCAACAAGTTTATATTTTTCTGACGAGAAGAAAGTTTGCATACGAGCCGAAGCCGAGTGCGCAAATCCGCCGAGTGAAAAAACTAACAACTATTCCCGAGCGCGATTAAATAAACGTACCTTTTATAAACTAAAATTAATGAAATATGTTCTACTTTATATTACGAACGTGAAAACAAAGTATTAATTTCAATTTCTCAAACACCTGATTCTACCACGCTTTCATTCGCGAATCTACCACGGAAAAAGAAAGGCGTGTGGCAACACTGTTTATTAGTTGTTATAGTTACTTTTATTGGCAATGCCATGTGTTAATTGTGTCCTTAAAATGTAAAATTATATTCTCAGATTGTGGCAATAATTTTAAGGCACTGTTAAATACTGTTTTTTACTGGTATATGCTGTGCCCTAAATAATTTTATAAGGTGTTGCAGCTAAGATTTGTATAAAGTGTATGATTAAGTAATACGAATTCTTCATAATGTCTTATGAGATTGATATGAAACTCGTTAAAGTCGACCCAGAACAAGAAGAAGGAATAAATTCACTTGTAACCCAACATTTTATAGTAAATAGTGATCTAATACAAGGTAAAATTAATTACTGTTCAAGTAGTACAAAATTTAACATTATTTTTACAGATAATGTGAATATTAAGAAAGAAAACATCTCTTCTCTGGTAAAAGTTGTTAGCTCAAGTGAAGTATATCATCTCAAGTGAAGTATATCATATAAATGAAAACAGTGTCGAACACATCACAAACATACAGTGTAAAAGTAAATTGAATAGTTCAACAATAACGCAAGAACATTTAAAACATGACGTTTTAAAATACAGTGCAAATCTTAAATATAAGTGTAACCATTGCGATTTTATAACAAAGTGGAAAAGAAGTTTAAAAAATCATGTTTTACGACACCTTTCAAGTTATGAATTCAAATGTGGCCAATGTGATTATGCAACGAATCACAAACGTAATTTTAAAATTCATCTTAAAACGCACTCCTTAAGTTATGAATTTAGATGCGACCAGTGTAATTATGAAACAAATCACAAAGATAAGTTTAAAGTTCAACTTAAAAAGCACGCCTCACATTTTGAATTTAAATGCGACCAATGTGATTATGGAACAAATCACAATAGTTATTTCAAAATTCATCTTAAAAAGCATTCCGCAAGTTATGACTTTAAATGCGACCAATGTGATTATGGAACACATCGCAAAGATAATTTTAAAATTCATCTTAAAAGGCATTCCTCAAGTTATGACTTTAAATGCGACCAATGTGATTATGAAACAAATCATAAAAGTAATTTGAAAACTCATCTTAAAAACCACTCTTCAAGTGCTGAATTTAAATGCGACCAATGTGATTATGGAACAAATTGCAAAGATAATTTTAAAATTCATCTTAAAAGGCATTCCTCAAGTTATGACTTTAAATGCGACCAATGTGATTATGGAACAAATCACAAAGATAATTTTAAAATTCATCTAAAAAGCATTCCTCAAGTTATGACTTTAAATGTGACCAATGTGATTATGGAACAAATCACAAAAATAGTTTTAGAAGTTCATCTTAAAAGCACTCTCAACTTATGAATTTAAATGTGACCAATGTGATTATGAAACAAATCATAAAAGTAATTTGAAAATTCATCTTAAAAACCACTCTTCAAGTGCTGAATTTAAATGCGACCAATGCGATTATGGAACAAATCGCAATAGTTCTTTTAAAATTCATCTTAAAAAGCATTCCTCAAGTTATGACTTTAAATGCGACCAATGTGATTATGGAACACATCGCAAAGATAATTTTAAAATTCATCTGAAAAAGCATTCCTCAAGTTATGACTTTAAATGCGACCAATGTGATTATGGAACAAATCACAAAGGTAGTTTTAAAATTCATCTTAAAAAGCATTCCTCAAGTTATGACTTTAAATGCGACCAATGTGATTATGGAACAAATCGCAAAGACAATTTTAAAATTCATCTTAAAAGGCATTCCTCAAGTTATGACTTTAAATGCGACCAATGTGATTATGGAACAAATCACAAAGATAATTTTAAAATTCATCTGAAAAAGCATTCCTCAAGTTATGACTTTAAATGTGACCAATGTGATTATGGAATCAAATCACAAAATAGTTTTAAAGTTCATCTTAAAAGCACTCTCAATTATGAATTTAAATGTGACCAATGTGATTATGGAACAAATCATAAAAGTAATTTGAAAATTCATCTTAAAACACTTTCAAGTGCTGAATTTAAATGGACCAATGGATTATGGAACAAATCGCATAGTTCTTTAAAATTCATCTTAAAAAGCATTCCTCAAGTTATGACTTTAAATGCGACCAATGTGATTATGGAACACATCAAAGATAATTTTAAAATTCATCTTAAAAAGCATTCCTCAAGTTATGACTTTAAATGCGACCAATGTGATTATGGAACAAATCACAAAGGTAGTTTTAAAATTCATCTTAAAAAGCATTCCACAAGTTATGAATTTAAATGTGACCAATGTGATTATGGATCAAATCGCAAAGATGGTTTTAAAATTCATCTTAAAAAGCATTCCTCAAGTTATGACTTTAAATGCGACCAATGTGATTATGTAACAAATCGCAAAGATAATTTTAAAATTCATCTTAAAAAGCATTCCTCAAGTTATGATTTAAATGTGACCAATGTGATTATGGATCAAATCACAAAAATAGTTTTAAATTCATCTTAAAAAGCATTCCTCAACTTATGAATTTAAATGTGACCAATGTGATTATGAAACAAATCATAAAAGTGATTTGAAAATTCATCTGAAAAACCACTCTTCAAGTGCTGAATTTAAATGCGACCAATGTAATTATGGAACAAATGATAGTTCTTTAAAATTCATCTTAAAAGCATTCCTCAAGTTATGACTTTAAATGCGACCAATGTGATTATGGAACAAATCACAAAGGTAGTTTTAAAATTCATCTTAAAAAGCATTCCTCAAGTTATGACTTTAAATGCGACCAATGTGATTATGGAACAAATCGCAAAGATAATTTTAAATTCATCTGAAAAGCATTCTCAAGTTATGACTTTAAATGACCAATGTGATTATGGAACAAATCACAAAGGTAGTTTTAAAATTCATCTTAAAAAGCATTCCTCAAGTTATGACTTTAAATGCGACCAATGTGATTATGGAACAAATCGCAAAGACAATTTTAAAATTCATCTTAAAAGGCATTCCTCAAGTTATGACTTTAAATGCGACCAATGTGATTATGGAACAAATCACAAAGATAATTTTAAAATTCATCTGAAAAAGCATTCCTCAAGTTATGACTTTAAATGTGACCAATGTGATTATGGATCAAATCACAAAAATAGTTTTAGAAGTCATCTTAAAAAGCACTCATCAACTTATGAATTTAAATGTGACCAATGTGATTATGAAACAAATCATAAAAGTAATTTGAAAATTCATCTTAAAAACCACTCTTCAAGTGCTGAATTTAAATGCGACCAATGTGATTATGGAACAAATCGCAATACTTCTTTTAAAATTCATCTTAAAAAGCATTCCTCAAGTTATGACTTTAAATGCGACCAATGTGATTATGGAACAAATCGCAAAGATAATTTTAAAATTCATCTGAAAAAGCATTCCTCAACTTATGACTTTAAATGTGACCAATGTAATTATGGATCAAATCACAAAAATAGTTTTAAAATTCATCTTAAAAATCACTCCTCAAGTTCTGATTTTAAATGCGACCAATGTGATTACGGAACAAATCACAATGGTAATTTTAAAAATCATCTTAAAAAACACTCTTTAAGTGAGAAATGTAATCAATGAGATTATGAAACACATCACAAACATCTTTTAAAAATTCAACTTAAAGTACACTCTTCAAGTGAAGAATTCAAATGTGATTATGGAACACATCAGAAAAAATGTTTAACAATTCATCTTAAACATTGTTATTCAAGTTATGAATACAACTTCAATAAACATGCTTATGCAACACCGAAGAACTAGTTCAAAAAATCCATTTTAAAGGTATTCTTCAGGTTATGAAGCTAAATACAACTAATGTGATTTTGCAAAAGCTAATGTAGAAAGATCATGCGTTAATTATGTACAAATGAGACCAATGTGTAGATATGTTACTGGTCGAACCTGATTTCAGACCAAACTAGTTTGATTAGGCAAACTAGTTTAAGTAAAACAAAGCTACTGTAACCTATGAGAATTGACGCCGACGTCCTTTTAGCAGCTGTAATGTCTCGGCATGTTTACAGAATTACAGCATTTCTGTAGCAAAAGAACGGGGTTAAAGTTGATAGGTTACAGTAGCTTTGTTTTTCTACTCTAAACTAGTTTGGCCTAGTACAAACTACTGATTCATTTCAGTTACATTGATTACAGTTTCCGATTGAAATTTGGCATTGTAAATGGATTCACACATCCAGAAAAAAATGTATCTCCAATACCCTATAATTCATTATATGATGTGTGAACAGCGTCTTTTTAATTTTGTATCATTTTATCATAACTCTCATTATCTTATCTATTACTTGAAATTCGCATCCAAAATTGTCTGTAGTTTACGAAGTTATTTAACTTTTTAAATTGTATAATGGTGTTCTTATACTTAAAGTTGTAATCAATAACTTATTTATTAGTGATATTTATTATTCTTTTATAAATTGTTTGTGACATGTTGAAATATCTTACGTTCATAAAATTAGGTGTAGATTAATATTTAATTTGTAGGTGTATTTTCGTTGGTATAGTGTTTACATTAGTTTATAATAATATTGTTCACAGTGCCGAAGTGTATACTGTAGTAGAAAACCTGTAGTTGATATTGATCGTAGGTTACTAGAAACATGTATTTATTAAGTTAGACTATGTATTTTATTTGCTTGTCTTTAATCATTTACATCGGTTCGTTTAAGGCAACCGTTACTAACCGTAGAAGAACACGAACTGCAAGAACACCAAAATATCAGGAAGCTGTCACGTGCAGTAGAAGAAAATCCAGGCCCCACTATGCGAGAAATTGCAAATCGTTTGGACTGGTCAAATTCGGCAGTATGGCGAGTACTTCACGAACAGTTGAAGCCGTACGACGTTAAACGGGTACAAGCATTATCTCCGTTTACGGATTATCTTCCTCGGTTTCAATTTTCCCAATGGTTAATTCAAAAATGTCGCGAAAATCGTCAGTTCAATAATTTAGTGTTGTTTATCGATGAGGCTTTAGAAGAGACGGTATTGTACATTTTCATAATACGCATATTTGAGCCGACGATAATCCCCATTATTTTCTTGAATCTCGCCATCATCAACAATTAAATTTGATTGTATGGGCTGGTATTGTAGACGATTATGTAATGTGACCACTTTTTCTACCACTAAAGCTAAATGGGGAAACCTATCTTGTCTCTTCAAAATGATTTAGCAGAATTGCCGGTCCTCTTGTGCTAAGAAATAACTTGTGGTGTAATGCATGACGGGACTCCCTCTCATTTCAGATTAGATCTAAGAAATTAACTTGATCATAAATTTGGTTAAAAATGGATTGGACGAGGTGGACCTCAGTCATGGTCAGCAAGGATCACCAGATTTCAATCCTTTAGATTATTACCGATGGGGATATCTGAAAACAATCTGTAGGAAATATGCACGAATTGAGACAGAAAATTATTATGGTCTGAGCTTTGCTCAGTGGTCTCAAATAATTCGATTTACTGACAGAAAAAATAAGGTCCCAAAATTGGTTGGGATAGCTGGAGTCGTTCGGGAGCTATAAACCGAAAACCAGTTTTTGAAAGCCATCTTCAAAGGGCTCTAGCTCCTCAATAAGTGTTTTCGGACCCGTGTTTACAGGAACAGTATTTGTTACTTCCATGTTAGGTATGCGTTCCCAAGTTTTTGTCGTGTATCTGGTCAGTGTTATAGAAAGAACTTTCATTCGTAGAAATGCTACATTACTAAATTGTCTAACGTAAAAAAATTGTGTAAGAATAAAATAGCTACTAAATCTAATTCGACAGCACCTTTAAAATTTTAGCTTTTAAGATTGATTTTCATGTATAAGATTAATATCCAAAGTCTTAATAGCTATCTACGGTTTTTCTTAATTTGTACAAAAATGTATCATTTTTGGGACATCTGCTCGTTTTTTTATTTATTACATTGTTCGACGACAATCTTTTTAATACAACCTAAAGCGAATTGCTAAGATTCAATTGAACCAACCAGTTACTTTCTTTTTGCTTCATCAAGGTATAATCTTACACAAGTTGAATAGTTTTAGTCAATGTCACACATGGTATCAGCATATATGTACCGGGTGGCCAACTTAGAATGGATGCCGGCTATAACTCGGGAACCGTAAATTTGACATTGGAAAAAAATACTAATAGGTAAATCGGACAAGAGACATCGCTGGAAATTAATTTCAAGTACTTGCGATGGCCGTTAGGGGACGTACACCAAAACCAAATTAGAAAATCGACATCAAGATGTATCCAAAATAGTTTTATTATAAACTACGTAAGCTTGGAAACATTTTCCATTTTGTTAAATGAGGGGAGGCGTGATAGGTAAATGTTCACTTGAAAAAAAATCTATAACTTCTTTTTAAATGTAAAGGTATATTTATTTTTAACTCACAGAAAAGAACATGAATAAATACAGAGATTGGGGAAAACCACAAATCGATATCTTCTTTCGTTACAGATATGCAAAACTAAATGTAAAAATATATTTTATAAGTAACAGAATTAGACAACAGGTGTAGCTGTCATAAATTATTAAAATTTATTAATTATTAAGCTATTGAAACAGGAATAAAATTTAATATACTAAATCTCTCGTGGGGGAGGGGGTAACTTTAATTTAGAGCAGCTAAAAAAAGACCGATGTTATAGAAAAATGATGTGAACAGCCCTAATACTAAAGAACTGTTGACGCCTCAAATGTTCAAATTATCACCCATACGGTTGAATAGACAACCTCACGCATAGACTAAATAGCAGTCTACTAAAAACAAGTAGACCGATTATATTGGGAACTATCAATATGACAACATTGAAAAAAATACTAATAGGTAAATCGTCCTATCCATCTACCAGGTAGTTGGCATCGAAGAATTCCTGAACGTTTACCGCGAAGTGAGCTGGACAGCTATCATTCTGGAACATAATTCGTTGTCGAATTTCAAGGGGCACTTCCTCTAACAAAATTGGTTATTCCTGTCTTAAAAACCCTAGGTAATTGCCACCCTTTAGTTGGATTCATTCTTGTCCAATAATGCGTATTATGGAGGTTCTGTCCACAATATATGTGACAGAACTTGCCGATCTTCTACCTTCATACCAAAAAGCCAGTGGCAATGGTCTAGTCTTCGGTCAAAATCTGCCGCAGTCATTGCCTGATGCAGGGCTAAGTGATATGGATGTAATGATACAAGATGGTGATTCAACAGGATATTACTGGTTTTTGTAGGAAAAGCATTACATAAGCCTTTGTAAGTGTATAGTGGAGGTTCAAAATCGAAAGCTCGCTTACATGTGCTCCTTGAAACTGTTTTGAACCGTAGCGTGTTACTCTCTGGTCCTGCGCAATAGTTCTAGTACTTAGGCGATCATTAAACTGGGCGTAAGCTAAAACATTAATAATGTTCTCTTCGGTGAATTGTCTGCTTTGTACGGGAACATGAACGTTTCCAGTTGTTGGCATACGATGGATAACTTGAAGAAAAACTTTTCCTAAGGGCGGCGTCTGTCAGGATATTTCTGCGGATATACCCTTGCAGCAACTGTAGCATTTCTCGTGCATTCAAAACAAACATCTATCATGTTAAATAACTCTTCGTTGGTATAAATAAGTTCGTAACACTCAAATACGACGCAACACGAACAATAATAAAAACTTAAACAACACGAAAAACTCGAGGAATCACACGAAATGGTACCAATGCGATGTGGAAATCTAGAACAAGCTTTGAAAAATGACACTGACATGAAACTAAAATGTTTTAAAATCTTTTAATGTTTTGAAGTATTGCTTTAAATTTTGTTTTCACACAGCCTACTAACGTTTATGCCGGATGCCTTCGCTAAGAAATGATTATTATTTACCTAGGTTGCATTTTATTCTCTTCTTGTGCATAAATTGTCGATTTTGAGAAAGATGACGGTTTTCGTCAATATATTAGGACTTTCATTTTCTGTTTATTACCTTAAATGTAATAACACCTACTACAGTACATTTACGTTTTTGAGAAATATTGGTTTTTCTGTTGATGTTTTAAATGTCGAAAAACTTTTATGCAAGACCTGTCATGTTTTTTTGGAGACCGGTTAATTCGACCACGAGTAGTTGCATTAATTCCTTTTGGAAAAAGGTCAAGTTAAGCCTACCCTTCCGTTCGACCAGGATGAAATTATAATGGCTGTTACCATACATAAAATTCCACGTTAGATTAGCTAAACAAAATTACCGTAACCTAACAGAATTAGATTAGATAAAAAACCACTTTAACCTATGGCTATTTCTTCTTCAATTAAAGTTAATTAGCACCTTAATCCGATGGACAAGCCACCATGGTCAAACTGAACGATGTAATTATACGGATAAGTGACTCGTGGTCGAACTGTCCGTCCACGGTTGTTTTATGGAATCGTCGAAGACCGCGGAGATCGAGTTTGGTTTTTTTTTTTGATACCGCACAGCGTACACTCATGTGTGTGTGTGTGTGTGCGTGTGTGCGTGTGTGGGTGCGTGTGTGTATTATATTTAATAGAGAACAAAGGTAGGAACGACGAAATCGCTTACGTTAAGGAAAAGCTGAAATTTTAATGAAATTCCCCATCTGCAAAGGTGAGGTGGTGACGTCATTAAATGGCGTGGATGATATGCAATTTTTGTCTTGAATAATTAAAAATGGGGATACCTTCGAGAAAAGTAAGTAAGAAGTATCCTTTTATGCAAAGTACGTTTTAAGCAAACAAATCAGTTAGTGTTTGATAAGATTACAAAGGAACGGCTATTTTCTGTTTCTAAGATAAAAATATTTGAGTTCATAACCTACATTAACGGTAATATTTGTTGACATAAGTCAGTATTATACGTTCATTATTATTGGATATAATGTTGATCATAGTACATTTTGAAATTGTATCGTAGTGTTAATTTAGTAATTATTTAGTATCGTAAATCTTTATGAGAAATATCGTTTGAGTTATTTTATGCTGAAATTATTCAGACATTTTGCGTTATTAAATATACATATAAATACAGTTATTTAGTGTTTATTCAGATTGCCTATTATGTTAATAAAGTACGACTTTCTCAATTTTTGTTGTATCTTAATCATTAAACGTATAAATGGAGTGGCGTCCGAGAAGAAAAATGAATTTCTGGTTATAACTACGGATATATCTCTGCCTCCCTCACGACCTGTTCAAAATGAGTTCTCAATTACAGTAAGTTTTGTAAACAATGTACCTTTCGGAGCTAGACCGTGGTGCAATTTACCTTTATAACATAACAATCAATATCGCCTAACTTTTTATTTGTTATCGAGAGATATTACAATTATCCTACGAATACAAAAAAGAATAATCAAGAAGAGCCACCGTGGATGTTGGGTGCATTTCATTTATAACCATAGATTAGTGCAAGGTATGTTTAAGTGGGAAGCTAGAGAAAAAAACAACGACAGTTCGCTACTCAACTGTAGTTATTATGTAACAGTCTAGCTCAAACAGTTCGGGCGGGGTGTAGACAATTCGCGTATTAAATTCAGGCGCCAGAAGCCGCTTCCCTATAGTAAAAGGGCACCACTATCCCGACTCCTGGATAGCGCAGGTGCAGAAGGTGAGTAGGGAAGTGAAAGGAAAGGAGAGTACACTGGGAGAGAAGAGCATAAACTACGGTAGTGCGCAAGAAAAATAAAGAAAATCTTTAATTTCTATAAATATTAAGGTTAAATTAAATCTTTGATTTTGCGTAACTGTACGACTATACAAAACATAAGTTACTAATATGGCCAACCCCTAATTGACCCACAAACAAAAATATTGAGATTTGTGAGCAGGCTAGCGGGTATCTAAATTCACCCAAAGGAAATTAATGTTCCTAACTGAAATTGATTAATTTACAACGTTTCACTTTCTTTAAATGAAAAACCTTTCATTTGTCAACCTGAAAGGAAAACATATTTATGCTGAAACAAGAGCGTTTTAAATAACCCAAAAAATAATGAATCAGTACTTGATGTGGTTCACATAACACCGAAAGATCATATACATAATCAAGTATCATGCAACTCAAAAACGAATCAATCAAGATTCAAAAGTCATATTTAACCATAGAACAAAACCCTTTAGAAACGAAAGTCATATGCTCAAGGTTCAAAATTATTTAATAGGTTGTGGATCAGACACTTGGCGCTAATGTTTTTGATTCGATAGTTTTCGATACCGTTCGAGATCTTCCTAAAAAGACGTGGTAAAATTTCTAACGTCGTCACATAGATTTCTATGCGTCATCATAACCTAAATATAATGCGTTTTGCGTGCTTTTGCCGTTTCTGCGTTTTTGGTGTTTTAACAAACTGAAATTTGTTTTGTTGTTAAATAAACTCTCAAATTCGTAATATGACCCGATTTTTATCAAATTTTTCACACGGCCCGAGTTCGACGAGATAAACGTGCCGGGTACCGTTTCGACGGGAACACTCGCATTCGGCCGGAACGTCCCCCCGTTCCGAGATTGCCTCGGTCGGGTTTGACAGGGATCGAAATAAAAATTCGCAGACGGCCCGGCGTGAGGGTCGAGAGTTCGCGACCGACGGCGAAGGAGTGGGGAGGGATTAGGGCATCGTGACGTATGTCGAAACTACCGTCGCACCACCACGAGGGGATAGAACACACGTGATGGTGGAGGGGCGTTTTTTTTCCACGCGCATGTCTTCTGAGGAAAGTCGACTTCTCGCATCGCTTAATAACTTGGTTATTTACCGGCCGATTTTTCGAAATTTTGCACCAATCTGGATCGAGACCAAACGCTAAAACGAGATTTTTAACTTTGTTGTATCCCCTCCACTGTTTGAGATATACAGTCACCTTCCGGACTTTGAAATTTGAAATGTAAGTTCTCTATGACATCTAGATGAAGAATCCGTCAAAAAACGCAAGTAGACTTTTTTGTCCCAAAACCCGAACCTGGAATGGGGATAATGTTTAAACTCAGGTTAGACGGGTTCTATCATGAGTCTGAAGCATAATCCAACTTTTAAACTGATTCTAAATCAAAACCTGGCTTTACAATGAGCGAAAATCGTTACCACCACCAAATCGCTCTAAACTACTATTAAAATCCTTTTGAGACCTTTTACAATCATTTTGGGTTTTAATCAAATTTTACCTTTCTAAACTGACAATTAATATACACCAATAGCAATTGTCGCTCTAATTTCATATGTTGCCAATAAGTAATTCTTGAATTTGTTATGAAAGGATTTTTTCACTAAATTTGTTGAATATTTATTGATTCAATACCATCGTGACTTACATTATTTTTATCTAATATAATACTATAACGTACGCACATAACGTACTGCCATTAGAACTATGATTTATGTTAAAATGATTTTATATAATGAACTTTATAAGTTTGTTTCAATTAATAATTACAAATATTGCACTAGAACACTTTTATCAATATAAAAATTCTATAATTTAGCATGATGATATTTCATCGTATAAACAATTCAATTTTAAGTTTTTTAATATTATTTATAATTATGCGTTAGATTTTTCTTTAATTTTTCAAATTTAGAAATAGTTCAAATCAGACAAACGTGCGAACAGACTAACACAGAGCAATACATTTTTAATACTTAAGTTTTTAATACAGTGAAACTTCCTTCTAACAGACTTCCATTTTGCGCAAACCTACCTTTTTTGTTGGATTTAGCGACTTTGTTAAAAAAAAGTTCGACTGTAATTAATAACAATAAAACATTGGCAAGTCCTAGTTAATACTTATTATTTTAAGTTCACTTTCTTTTTGAACCAATGACTGTATTGCCCAAACGTTTCGGTCTTCCTCGAACTTTTAAACATAGTAATGTAACATTAGATAGAGGTATTTGTGAATAATATTAATTATGCTCAGTAGCAATAACATTTGGAGAGTTCAAAATAACAGGTACATCAGTATCAATTAAAGGAACTGGTGGATCACTTTTTACATTAACCCTTTGACGCCGGATTTATTTTTTTTCCGAATATTTATTTTTTTTCTCAAACTAACGAACAATTAGGGTTCAGGTAATGTATAAACAGAATTAAAAGTTAAGTCAAAATTGTAATTAGCTCTCCAAAGTATGGTTTCGCGGTGAAACCAGTAGGCTATAATATTTATTACACGTTATGTTATTTCTTATGGTAGTCTCGAAAGCAATTCTTCTTATCCGAAAGACACAAGCCAACATCGCATCTGAAAATAAGAAATACATAGTATCAGATGGTATAAATAATGTTTACTATCATTTTTTTACCTGGAACACGCCCATCTGGTTCTATGTGGTATCGCCGTAGTGCTGCACAGAGCACACCCTTCTGGAACTCCCATGGACAGGCATGTGAGCACAGGAGTCATAACGAATCTCCTGGGGACCGTAATCTTAAAATTATTTTGGGAACTAGAAGACAACGGCCTCCCTCTTTGAGAAGGTTTTCAGCGGCTCAATGAGACCCGCACACACGGCAATTTTAAATTCTTTTAGGCTCAATGTACCTGAGTGTTTAGTGTTTGACCGTTCTTTGAACACTATGTAAGAGTTTACCAATGATATATCCAGTAAGTACCAAAAATCCTGTGCCACCACTTTTTGATTTACGATCGACTTCGTAAATGGATTTGAGCATATCAGTTTATCAACATAACCCATATTTTTATTATAATTTGCTACTAACGATGGGCAAGCAATTTCTAGAATACTACCATCTTTATTCTTGCGAGTAGTACCTACATTTTTGTTGGGATCAGCAAAGTTGCTCAAAAAATGAACACCTTTACGATCCTTCCATTTTGAGGTATGTCAAACCATCTTTACTTACTCGCCACTCTGAATCGCCCCTTTTCATTAGGTTATCAGCAATTAGGTCTTCAGGTAGGTCTTTTCTTCCTCGTCTTACTGTGCCACAAGCGTATATCATTTCGTTCTGTAACTTTTTCTGTAGGGAGACAGAGTTAAAATAGTTATCAAAATAAATATGATGCCCTTGACCCACCAATGATCTAGTTAGATCAGTGGCAACCTGCCCAGATCCTTTTCTGCAACGTCTCCTACTTTCCCTGTGTATATCTGGAACTGACATGCAAAACCAGACTCGTCAGCGCGAATCCAAACTTTATAACCTCTTTTTATGGGTTTTAGAGGCATATACTGTTTTAGGCTGCTTCGACCTTTGAATTTTATCATGGATTCACCTATCGCCTGATTCATAGATGGCCTATAAGATTGCTGAAACGACTCGGTGAGCTGTGTTATAACTGATCTCAGTTTATATAGTTTGTCGAAATTTTGTGAATTTTTTGTTGGCATTATAGCATTATCATTCAAATATAAATGCCCCAGAAGCCTAATAAAGCGATCTCTTGATAGAACTTGAATAATAAAGTTATCTCTAATAACAAAATTTGACGACCAATAGTCACGATAACTAGGCATTTTTTTAATTCCCATCAACATATTTATTGCCAAGAACTTTTTTATTTCCGTTATATTAGTTTGTGTAAATCTTGATGCATTACCATATTTTTGTAAGGCATACAAGTTGGTCTGGAATGCAATTAGGTCGATAACCTCTATAGGAAAGATTGCAAAAAAAACTTGAGTTGCAGTTTCTAGATCGGGTGCAATATTTGGACCACTTTCCTTGTCAAAAATTTTGATGTTTTTAATGCAATTTTCAAGAGATTTTGTCCATATGGTTTTTTTTGATAACTCTCTATGCCGAATTTGTGCAAGAGGAACGCAATCCTCGCTTTCCCAGCCATCATCTTCAGATATGACAGCATCTTCCTCAATGTCCATTGGTAAATTCATTATATCGAATAAATCCTCATTTTCTGGACTGTTTGAAAATACAGTTTGTTCGTCTACCTCATTTTCGCTAACATCTCCTAATTCAGATTCATTATCTGATGGTATCTCATTGATAAAATGATATAAACCAGTTGCACTGAGTGTTTCTAAATTGCGAAGAGAATATGTTTTGTCATTTCCTGTAACAAACAAAAGCCTACTGGTTTCACGGCAATACCGACTAGTGTTACATCAATAATTTTAGTGAAAAAGTGCCTAATTTACATTACTAAGAACTACTAGACCACTACTTAGCCTTATGAAGTCTAATTATAGAGTATACATACCTGCCATCACAGTAAATAAGTAGATAACACGCTATTTATCCTCTGAAGACAACGCACGTGGTGCACCTCAAATATAAACACATAAAAATGCTTACTGGAAGCAATTACACGCGCCTACGTTGTCAGAGCTCCTGAAGCGGCCACTATAGATCACGTGATTTAGCTTGGTTTGGTCGTATAACCAGTAGTACACTGTACAGAAAATTAAAAATAGGTGGTTTTACTGTGAAACCAGTAGACGTTAAAGGGTTAATTATATTATCACAATTTTTGGACGAGATCTATGATAATGTACTATCACAAATAGTATCACTTATAATTACCTTATCAGAATCTAAGCTATCGTCACATATTGTATTGCATACAAAATTATCATAAGTATTATTAAAATTATTATCACACTCAATACATCTTCATCAGCAAAAGACACTTTGTTTTCAGACTACTTTTTACCAAGCTGTTTTATAATATCTAATCGTTTATAAAAAACAGCTGAAGACATTTCTGAACAAATTTGAGCTAATTAAGACATCTGCATTCATAAGTTGAAATTTATGATGATTAATTAAGGGCTTTTTTGGTGTGTTTTCAAACATTTTTTGTTCAATAGAAACCTGATTTTCTCCATTGCTGTCATTATTTAAATAATTTGTCTCCTAACAAGACAAAAAATAAGATCGTGTCCACTGCTTCAAACACAATTCTTTTTGAAAAAGCTGTAGGTTACAAAGTTCCCGAAATTTCAAATTATGTCGACAAGGCAGTGACATAGCAGATCAGAAGAGACACTCACAACTTGATGAAGTAACTTGCAGCAATACTTCCGAAGTTTCCACAAGGCCCAAATTTTCGTTTATCAGGTTAATTTGTTTTACTGAAGACATCAAAGTAAATTCCTTACAAACTTTTTGGAATGCATAATTTGTCAAGTATTTCTGATACATGTCTTGGGGAGAGTCTTTAGCAAAAGCCTGAGTTGAAATTTTATGAAATCGTGTGGACTGTTTGATATTCCGTTCCACTCACAAAGAAGTCAGCACAATAAAAATTTTTTTTATAAAGTGTGGAATACCTGGTGATTACTGATTTTAACTGTCGATTAATGTTTTCAACTTTGTTATTAGTCATATTCAAAAAACATGTATTATTGAATGTTAGATATAAAACCCACCGTGAGCATATCGGTTCCTAACTCTTCTCAAAATAATTAAGAACAACCTGTTAAAAATGAAAGCCTTAAAAAAATTGTTAAAAAATATGAAAATAAAACAAATAAAACCTGTTGAACCTAATCATGTTCTTTCATTTCCAAATAAATTTTATCATATTCTATTATTATAAGTTTTTGTTATGAACGAATAAGTTCAAAGCTAAATATGTAATTAAAAATTATTAATTTTATTAAACACATAAATAAAAAGTTTACCTCGAGTAGGATATGAACCTACTCGAGGTAAACTTTTTATTTATGTATTTAATAAAATTAATAATAATTTTTAATTTATCAGTTTTTGTAGCATTGTCTTGGAAACTTCACTCTGAGCAGCAGTTAAACCCATTTTCTTGTAACTAACTTCTCTATTGAAAATCTGCAATGTGTGAAACAAACAGATTTGCAGAGCTGCATTTGGAAAAAGGTTCTGAAAAGCTTGCCGCTCTTTGTTATCTTTATCAGACATTATTACACGAGTTTCAGAGCTATTTGAGTTTAAAATTTTAAACGCTTGCAGGAACCATTCAACATTCTCCTGTGATCCGTTCAGTAATACTGCAACAGCCACTACTTTTCCATATCCGTCAGAGTCTTCAACCATAATCAAATAAGTTGCAGCACGGCTTTCATGCAAACAATATGTGCCATCAATAGATATCATTTCAGGGTATGATGAAAATGTTCGTTTCATTTCTGCATCTTGAAAGTAGACATTCTAAATTTTCATTATTTTCGGTTTAAGTTTGTTAAATCCTTCAATGTAACGTAATAACCAGTTTCTTAAATGATGTGATTTTGTACAATTTTTTTATTTCCATGAGCTCTCAATACTTCCTGTGAACTCAATTTTATTTTATCAGGTAACTTCAGTCTTTGTTGTGGTAAAACATGGAATGAAGACTCGGAAATAGTATGACAATGATCTTCAGATAACTGTTTAATTTCAAAACATTTTCCACAAGTGGTTAACTTTAGAAAAATCCCAGTTTGACAATTTTGACGAAATGTTAAGGTCTTTCTGACTTTGTTTCTAAGTGTGTACGTTCTACCCCCTTTCACACAAGCAAACCTCACATATGATAGGTAAGCACCGCAGCGTCTGCCTTTGCAACTGAACTTTCGCGAAACTTCTTTGCATAGTTTTGAATTGTACAGTAGTCCCTGATCCAAAACTCTGTATGGGCAGTTTTTTTAGATTTTTCGAGTTTTTCGCAAAAACTAGCAAAGCTTGCGAATTTATCTCCAACCTTCAATATTGTCTGAAAATACCTTTTACAATATTAATCTTTTAACAAAATTATAAAAATCAGTTAATACCTACTTAAATATATGAAACTCCTGCTTATTTAATGAACACATTTTAACGACAATAAACAGCTAATCAGCTGATATTTATTCTGTTTGTCAATTTAAAATTTGATTCACCATAACGTCATGTGTGTAGCGTCGAGCGCTGCCGGCTACCATTCGCATTATTAAGCGTAGCCGGTGCCGGCTACGGAAGCAACCCCTTTAATTTAATCAATTTGTTAATTTCATTGGAACTACAATATTTACATTTGCACTACGTAATTTTACCACTGCTTAAAAATTTCGAAAAGAACGTTACGTTTTCATTGTGAATGTTACATTGGTTATTGAAATACATTAGCTTTTGATAAAGTACGTTCACATTTGAATAAGGCCGTGACTAGAGGCACGTGAAATTTGCCGAATTATAACCTCAATATGTCTAAAAAATTGGAAATAAAGAGGAAAATTCAAATTTACGGTAAACTAGGTGGTTTGTAGGGTAACGTAGCTTGGATCCTAGGTTACCCTAGATTTTAATTTCCCTTTTTATTTCCATTTTTTTTAGACACATTAAGGTTATAAATCATCAATTTTCACTGCCTTTGAATAAATGTTTAAATAATCTAAGTACAAAACAATTCTTTTATTCTTATAAATTTATAATTGAAACTATAACGTGATCAATCTCAAGTGTACTGTAGTGGTATGACAAAAATCCCTGGTTGTTAATATTGTTGTGTTTTGCAGTTGGCTGTTTTGGATTTTTAGTGTGGTTTTAGTCGTTTTAGTTTATGTCATATTATACCTTCGTTTTTCACTTTTGTATTTTCTTGAGTTATTTACAAACTGTCTATATCAAGACAAATTATATATTCTGAATATCAAATTTGTAAAAGACATTGTCATTTCATAAACGTGTACTGTAAATTTTATTTAATTATAATGAACTTATAACATTTAAATACTTAAGATTCATTGTTTGGTAATGATTTAATCCAATCATTAAATAATATTTTATTTATTTTGTTGTATTTTATAGGGATGCAGTCTAATCAAATACAAAATAGTCATTATTTAAATTAAGATAATATTTTATAATATGTATAAGTGAATGACCTTCATACAGATTTGAAACTGATCGTAGTTTTTAGTCGAACCATGCTCTAGAGTAGCTAGAGCAATATAGCTTCCTACCAACCTATCAGTGGTACCAACTTAAATATTTTGATCACGTGGTATACACATTGAGATTGATCACTCTGTACTATGTATTTCTTTACTGACTATAGAAACATCTCAAAACATTTAAACATACAGTCGAGTACAATGTATGTAGTAATCCTTTTTTAAATTAATTTTAATTATTATTTCCTTTTAGATCATTTGGAGATCTGTAACAATGTAAAATAGGATATACGAATCAAATAAATTATTAGAATTTAAAAACGGAATTTGTTTTAATATAGTAATATGCCTTTATGTATCTTTTAATAAAATCGTAACAGCTTATCAACGAATACTTTTCGAACTGTATAGATGGAAGTTTTTAAATTTTTCTGTGTATAATAATTGATTCTATCCATAACAACATATTTTTATATATGCAATGAGAGTGATATCTATTAACTTATGTGACGATGTGTATAAAATGAGAAGATTAACTTTAAAATCAAAGTTAAGATGAAATAATACCATTAAGCGTGAGTTTTATATACACATCTTAATTTTGTTTTATTAAATGAATATATTCTTTTTACGAGTACATTATAAATGTGACGTTTCTTATATTGTAAATACTAGCATGGTCCTTTAATGATAATTGATATGACATTACAAAGCTAAATTAAATCAACCAAAGTAAGTATGTTGCTATCAAGTAGATTAAAATTGTTTATATGCATATTAATATTTCATTATGTACTGTGTACCTCTCAAACCTACAACCTATTCGAAATATTTCTAATTCATACTTATGATTGAAAATAATTTTATTAGTACCGTATTCAAGTTTCTATATAAACATATGGTTCAATCAATTTATTTATATTTATATAAATGTACCTGAATACTATACTAAGTCATACAAAATTATGCTTTTAAAATACTGACTGAACTATTTTTTACCTGATGATACTGCATACTATATACTCAATATACTGTTTAAAATGACAATTGTTTCGACAACACTACTTCTTGCTCAGATTGAATATTTCAACTACATTTATAACGCTTTTACCTTCGGTGGACGGTTAGTTATTATCAAAGCGGTGAACTGCGGTTGGGCTATCGCGGTATAATCGGGTTACTCGAGCGCCAATCTAGGTAACTGGTGATATAGAGGCCTAGATTCCTCTTCGTGGAGAATTAAAAGAGTAAAAGCGGTCCAAGTAGCGTCAGTGAAGATGTCGGTCTACCAGGGTTTCTGAAGATTTCAATCGGTGTGGCTGTAATCTGATATTAAGCGGCAAACGGACGGCGAGTTGAGATTTAAACAGTTTTAAAAAAACGTAATCAACTCGGTAATGCAAACTGGAGGGAAGAGAACGTTATTTATTAATAGAAAATTAAAGATAATTGAGCAACCGCTGATAAAAGAAAATTTTATTATTAAACGGTCGTGAATAAAGAACTTCTCATAGCGTAACAAAATTGCTCACAAAATAAAAATAAATGTAATTTATTTACAAAAATATACCAAAGCTCACCAAATGGCTAACAAAAAAATTTATTCTAACTAAATAAATACGGCAGCGGAAAAATAAACAAAACGAAAATCAACTCTTAAACAAACTAAGTTCCTTTTATATGGTCAGCTACAAAAAAATTGAATCTAAGGTTTATAAAACAAACGGCCAACAAATCAGTTTAAATTAAAAAAATAAATAAATAAAATAAATTGGACGCACGGTTTAAGAATCGATAATAAAAAAATTAAAGAATCATGTATTAAGCGGCGATAATTCCCAAAATCAATGATAATGTAAAATATTACTAAAGGAAGAAACGCTGAACCATAGCAAAGAAATTAGCAACTCAAGTCCAAAAGCAAATTAATAAATTAAACTAACTAGGCTATATGTAAATGATAACAAATCGATTTTAATTATGTACAATAATTATTAGTTAGGCGGTAAGGATATATTTAAGTTTGGAACCAGATAATTAAGGAAAAAAATGATACTAATAAAATTAATCCTTTATACCATGAAAATAAGTACCGATAAGCAAACGGGTGGAAATTTACTTTATAATTTAATAAAAATATAACCTTTAATTTTTTTAATTTTAATAAAAATGTTAAATAATTAAAAATTGATAATTGGGTTAATATTACTAAAAGTTTTAGTTGGTAAATTAATATTTTTTGGTAACATTGTACTAAAATTGAATCTTTAAAAATAAGTTTGGCAACATTTAAGTTTTTGATTGAAATTGGAAAGTCGAACAGGAATAATTTTATTAAAAATGTTTTTTATTTTAAATTTTTGGTATCATTGAAAATTTTCAAAAATATAGGGCAACATTTACATTTTACTGCTTGGAACGGAAATTAAGTTAAAATTTGATTTATTAAATGTTTGTTGGACTTTAATTATCTTGGTAACATTAACGACAAAAATTGAATGCTTTAAAAATATAGTTTAACATTTAAATTTTAAATGAAATTAACAGAAATTGATTAAAAATTTATTATTAAAATGTTTAATTTATGTCTAAATTTGTTTTACATTAAAACAAATGACATTTTTTCTTTTAAAATTAAAGCTAATTTTTTTTTAATTTTCATATTTTTCCTTGATTTAATTATTCAAATGAAATTAATAAAATAAAAGGAATATTTCATTTTAATTTTTTTATAATTTCCATTTTAAAAGAAATAATTTTAAAATAAATAACCAGAAAATTAAATTTGTATTCAAAATGTTTTATATTTTTAAAGCGCATTTTAATGCCACGGTTACGGAACGAAACTTTTTTAACCAACAAAAACATAATTTATATTTTTTCAAATAAAAATTTTAAGAAAAATTTTAGTTAAATAAATAAAAGAATTCGGGGAAAAGGCAAGGCTTGCTAGTTTCTAAAATAAATTATTTTGAATTTGTAAAATTTTTTATTAAAGGTTAAAAACTTTTCCAGGTAAATTAATATTATTTTTAAAAGGAAAAATGAATTTAAAACCTTAAGAAATTAACTGAACGGTAGGTTTGCTAACTCAGTCAGAAAATAGGAACCGTAAACATTTTAAAAATGGGCGATAAATAAAAATCAGAAGTGCGTTCTGATGTGAGTCGACAAGGGTCAATCGAAAAACTAATGCTTCGACATCCAGATAATAACAATCCCTGAAAACCCGGGCACCTAAGAACCGAAGAATCACCAAAGAAAGAAATTAAAGGAATCATTTTAATGAAACAAATTTCAAAGAAAATTTTAGAAAAGAATGAACCAAAAAATAATATTGGAAAAGATGGTCTAAAAGAGAAAAGAACTACTAAAAACATATTTTTAATAATAAAAACAAAAATTATCAAAACAGGTGTAGAATTTCTAAAAATATAATATTTGCCACGGATTGGGAAAGATTAAATTTTTTAAAGAGTTAGACAAAAGAAAATTTATATAAAAAAAAAGGTCTAGTACTTTTTTTTATGACTTAAGAATCAGATTTTCTAAAAAACTTTTACTAACATGACGATTTTTAAATCTTTGTAAAAATCCCATTACTTTTTATTTAATTTCAAAAGGTTAATTTTTCATTTTTTAATAGATGTAAGTTTCAAAAAAAAAAATTTAAGATTTTTGACCAAATTACTTTTTTAAAATAAAAAATTTGTTTCTTTGCTTTTAATTTTAAAATCAAATAAATTTTGGTTAAAGTTTAAGATAATTTACTCACCTTTCAGATTTAAAGACTTACCGTTTTGGAAAATGTAAACATGTGGAATATGCTCTTTAATCGCAAATTTAATTTATCAATCCAAATGCTGGGTTGGAAAATAATTTAATAATTAATTAATTATTATAAAATTATTTTGGTAAAATTTAATCAAAAAGGCTTTATTTTATATGGGAAATTTATATAACTGGTTTTATTTAACTTTATTTTAATAAGTAAATATATAAAGAAAATGGTTTTATTTAACAAAAGGCTTTGAAATTCCAATTTGTTTATTCATAAAAGTGGGCTATATAGGATGTGAGGAAGGTCAAAATTATATTTGGAACATTAAGTTTTGAACAATTTCAGTAAATTTAAATTTTTCAAAGATTTTAATTTGAAACTTTAAATATTTATCACATGAATGGTTTAAAAATATGTGAACATTACCTTATTACAATGAGGAAAATTAAATTTAAAAATTTGATAAAAGGTTTAGTTTTATTCACAAATCACAAAAGTGAGGAAATTAGTTTGAAACATTTAGAAAGAACAAATTTCAATTGGGTATTTAACTAAAAATTTTTTGGTACTCGAAAGTGTGTTAAACAAATGGATTTTAATTAAAATTTTAACATCGCAAAGTGAAATTTTTTAAAACATTTCAACATCATAAATAAAAATTTCAAAATGGAGTTTAAATAAAATAAAAAGAATAAATTATTAATATTATTTTAAGGATTTTCAAATTTAATTTTTTGGGATAATTTCTTAAAAAAATTATAAGAGTAATTAAAAGGTTTCTGTTTTTAAAGAAATTTACAATGTCAAGGAAGAACTAAAATTAAAAATTTAACTCAAATTTTAAAAAAAGGGTTTTCTTTAAAATTAATTAATATTTGAAATAAATGGGTTAAACATTTTTTTAGATTGAATAGGTATTTAGTTAGGTGTAAAAGAGGTTTCTTAATAAATAAATTTAGAATAAGATAAATTCACAGTTTGAAGAAACAAGAGCTTGTGAGGTATCAGGAAGGTTTTTGAGAATCGTTTTCAAAAAGTAAATCCAATTATTTTAAGAAAGATGCAATTTTTATTTTAGGTTAACAATTTTGTTTAAAAACAAATTGGAACATTGTGGAACAAAAATTGAAATTTTGGAAACAGAAGGTAAAGTTAGTTTTAATTACGTTAAACAGGATTTTAAAACGGTCAGTAAATCAGACCTAGTAACAATTGTTTTTAACCACATTAAATCTAAAAGTTATTACCATATAATTTCATTATTAAATTTTTTCATTATTAGTGTTATATTTTTTATTTTTTATTTTTTTAGTTAATAAAATTATCAGTTATTGGATTATGTTTTTTTGTTTGAACTGCTATTTTAAAAATAAATTCCATAAGGAATCAAAACAGAAGAGAAATTAATTAAAATTTATATGGATTAAAATATAATTTTAAAACCGTTTTTAAAATCGAAACAACATATAAATAAATCGTTAAAATAATGCTTAATTGAAAATATATAAATTTTATAAATTAAATTAGAAGAAAAGTTTCAAAAAATTTAATTCTTAATATGGAAATTATAGACCTTATAACAACGCATTATAGTATAATGGGAAAAGTTAACGAAAATTGGAAAGCAAATGAAAACATCTTTGGGAATAAGCAGAAAATGTGAGTGAAATTTTATTTTCATAAATAAATTTTTGATTATTCTTTGATTTCCGGTATTTATGTTTTATTATTAATATGTAAATGTTTTGACAGCAGGAATTACTTAAGGTAAATGAACGGTTTATTCTCAAATTATCATTTGTTTAAACAAAAAGAAGAACCACATTTTAAGATTTTTATTAAATTTTGACACTGCATTTTAATTGTTAACAATGGTTTTATGATTAACAAGGTTTTTCATACCAACCAAATTAAATTTGAATTTAGACAAAAAACATTTTATAAAAAATAAATTTCATAATTTCACGTTAATTTAAAGAAAAAATAAATAAGGTTAAATTATTTTATTTTATTTAGAAAATAAATAAATTATTGAATTATCCCATTTAAATTAATATTTGAACAATAAAATTATTAACAAAAAAATCCTAATATTTATTTTCCCTTTAAAATTATTAAAAATAAAGTTAAATAATTTTTAATTCATAATTTATCAGTAAATTAATTTTAATATAATAATTAATATATAAAGAAGGGAAAAACCAAAGCGTGAGGACCTAAATGAAAAAGTTCCTATGAACTTAGGTAAACGTTTTTAAAAGTATAGGGTTTAAGTTTAATTATTTTTGTTTTTTTAATATCTTTTTACAATGATGTAATAACGGAGAAATTTGTATAAAGGGTTTTTACACGCAGAATTCAGACCTTAGTTCTTTTTACTGATAATCCCAAGGTTTCCGTTATTTGTCGGTTAATTTTTTTCATGAATGTCATTTTTGGTTTGTTTTATTTTTTTGTTAAAAGGTATACCTTATTGAAGCCGCTAGGACCAACTTTACGGAAAACAGAGAGAAATTATAAAAGGCCAAATAATTATTTAAAACCGAATTAAAACACCAATATTTTTCATTAATTTGGGGTTAATTGAAATTATTAATTACCTATTTCAATTCCCAATCGTTACAGGAAACTGTATGAAATTTCTTGGAGAATGAACAAAACGTTATTAGAGGAGTTCCAGGTATTATTGGACAATGCTTAATGAGGGCCGAGTATTTTTCATTCAAAATTTTTGGATAGGGATTTGGAAAAGGGATTGGTCAGGGGATGTTTGGCCAGCTGTAGTCCTGATTAATGATTTTTATTTTATTCTAAAATATTTTTTTTAAAAACAAATGAAACAACTATTAAGAATTATGGAATCCCGATAATTCCGTTAACGCAGGAATATTTCAAAGTCCTAATCCTTAAAAAAATTAAAATTATTAATACAAACAATTTAAATTTTAAAAATTTAAGTTTTTTTAATCACGTTCATTTTTATTAAAATTTAAGTTAATGTTATTTTTTTGCAAATAAGTTACTTTGGCCTTTTGGAAATTTGGCATCGGTGCATTTTTCCTTAAACCTTTCCTACCTTAAAAATATATTTCTGAAGAAAAAATAAAACAAATTTTCCAGTGAAATAATATATTAAAAAAATTAAATTAAAAAGATGGAAATGTGGGCCCCATAGTAATAAAAAACAAGGTCATATTTGAATTCGTTAAAAATTTGTTAAAAATTTGTTACTTTTACATATTGTAAAAAGAATTTAAAACAAACAAAAATTAAATTAAACCCTATTCTTTTAAACGAAGGGTTATAAGTTTCAGCCTTTTTTTTATTTTGGTCCTCTTCCTTACATAATTATTCATAAAATTTTTTTATTTTTTTAAAATATATTATTAACCAGGAACAAAGTAAGAAATGAAATACATGATGAAATTTAAGGAAGTTTATTATTTGAAAACGGATTTGAGGGGCAAAAGGTTCTATAAAGGTTTTGGAGTATAATTAAATTACTTTAATGATTTCTGGATCTTACAAAACTAAAATTTCGGAGTGAACAACCGTTATTTGGAAGATTTGAAATTGATTATTTGTTTTCAATCGTTAAATGCATTTGTGGGGATTCTTTTCGAATTTTGATTTTTTGTAGAAGAGAAAACGATTTCCGATCTTACCCAATACGACTATCCTGATTTTTATTTTGTTCAAATTGATAAGAAATACAAAGAAACACAAGTAAAATTTGATAAAATGATCTAATGAGGAATAATTTTTCAATGTATCTAGAAAAAAAAATGTTTAGTAACAAACCATGAATCAAATAAGTAAACGAGGGTTAATTTTAATGTGAAATGTTTGTTTCAAAAAACTGGCGTTTTGAAATTTCTGCCCTTCAAACGTCCCAGCATTAATAAAGTATCCCTTTTGAAGCAAGTGGAAAACCAAATTTCCATCTTGCCCTTTAGTAAGGCGAAATTTTGTTCAAAATTTGAAACCTGTGTGCTCTATCTGGCAATTAAATCTGTAAATTTGATCCTTTTGACATTAATTTGTAAGATTAAAAAAAAACAAAATTCCCAAATTATAAGTTAGATTTTAATTTCTTTTTAAAAAAATTTATTTTTATTTTATTAATTAATTAATATTAAGAGAAAGGCATTCATGTTTGAAGGGAGGAGACGATAATAATGTAAATGATAAAACGAATGAAGGTGCAAAAAAACATCCGTTTGAGTTATTAATTGCGGCTAATGATTTGATTCATTTCCCTAAAATTGAAATTAAAAAAGTTAATTGGAATAATAGGAAAAGTGAAATTATTTTTAAAATAATAAAAGTCAATATTTGTAATTTGGTTAAAAAGATTGCGTAAAGACAATACGTTTTAAGTGCTTGTTAAATTTGCAATTGATTTTGGGATAAGTGAAAAGACAATAAAAATGCCAAATTAATGAGGTATTAATAATAATAAAAAGTTTTAATAAAATGGTTTTCCTAGTCGTTTGATTTTTGGCAATGTGTTAAAGAACAATTAAGTAAAGTTTACGGTCAAAGAAACGCAAGCATTAATATCATTTTCAACAAAATAAGTAAAGGAATTGTTGGTTTTAAAAACAACGTTTTTTTTGATTTTGAATTTTAAATTTCCTCACAATTAAACGGAAAATCGTTTAATTCTGAAAAATTTTAGTTGTTTAAATGTTATTTTAAGAGGTTAAAAAGGTTTGCGTAAAACGAAATGTTTCACTTTTTGATGATTTAAATTTTTATGTATTGAAGTATTTTATTAAATGATTTCTTTTAGACCTTTTTCAATTGATGGAATTTTTATCCCTAATTACGGCCTTTTTGTTTTCTCGCCCACAAAGTGTTTTTTATATTTTGCCTTTTGGATCTTTTTAATTATGGAATTTAACCCTTTTTTTATTAAAGTTTGCATATTTTTTGTGCTTGTCCGTAGAAGCGTTTTAGGTCTTGAGGTTGGATTTGTTGGTTTGAACGGGGTTATTCTTGGACTAAAATTAATGACGGTTATTTTGGTAATAAGGTATTTTTGACCCTGTTGAGGTTAGCATTCTGATTTGAAATTTGAAACAAGAAACCTTATCTTATAAAAAAGTTAGGTTGTGTTTGGTTAAATGGTTTTGTTTTGATTTGATTTTACTTTGAATACAATAAGAAGGTTTTGTAAGAAGTTTATAATTTGTTAGGGTTTATTTATAGAAATTTGAATACAGAAAATTTAATTTAGAACATTATTTTGATTGAAATATCATAATTCTTCGGAGTTTAAAAAATTACTAATTACGTTTTCTCTTAAACTTTTTTATTAATTTTTTTCTCAGTTTTCAATATTGTTTTCAAACGTATTAAAACTGATTGCTTTACCTGCATTGAAAAGTTTTATCCTGATCGTTAAATTGTTGTTTTGAACCCTTTATTTTTTAATAAACTTTTTATAATTAAGGTTTTAACTGAATTAAAGAATCTATGAAAAAATTTAAAAAAATTAAAACCATTACCCTTGTATTGAAAGAAATTTTTGAGGGATGATTAATGGAGTTTTCTTTAGATCAAAAAAAACTTTTTATGTTTTAGTTTATGAATATTATTAAAACACTATTGATTTCCCATAATTAATTTTAGAGTTAAAATACAAACAACCTAATTACTTTATAATTATAACTCGTATTTAAATTTTGTTAAAGAATTAAAACAGGGTAAAAAATATTTATATCATCCACGAAATTTGTTTTTTAAAAATATTAAATTGTTAATAATTAATGTTTAAATTACAACAATATTAATAAGAAACCACTGTTTTGTTTTTTTTAGCTAATTACTGTAATTTTAATTTAAATTTAATAAGTAAATTTTATAAAGTTTTAAAAAGCAATCTAATTAAAAGAAAAAAACAATATATCTATATTACGCAACTCTTAATTAAAAAAGTAATATAAAAACTCTTTATTTATCAAAAAATTGTTAAAAAACAATAATTTAATTATTCATTTAAATTAAAAATTATAAAAATTTTATGTTTTTTTAGCAAAAGTTAAAAAATTTGTAATTAAAAATTAAATTTTATTAACAAAAAAAAGACCAATTTGAAAAAAATACTTTTGATATACCAACTAAATTAAAATGATAAAAATTTTTTTATTATTAGAATAGAAATTTTAAAGGGTTAACAAATTAATTTAATTAAATTTGCAAATTACATTAAACAATGACCTAAAATTATTAAAGTTTTTTTATGAAAATAATAAAGTAATTAAATTATTATTAATTTTATTAACAAAAAAATTTATGTAATTTTGCTGTTATCTTAAAAAATTCAAGATTAAATTTGTTTTATTAGAACTGATGTAAATTTAAATAAGAAAATTTTTATTAAATTTGATGTTCAATTAAAGAATTACCAATATTAAATTATTATAAGTTTTATGTTTAATAAAAAAATTTAATTTATTAACCTTTAGTTTAGAAAAACAATTTTATTCAAATTCATAAATTTTTTTTTGTATTTAATAAAATTAATAATAATTTTTTAAATTTACCTGAATTTATGTTCATAACAAAAAAATAATTAATATTTAATTTTAATGTTTAATTTAATTTAATTTTTTAATAATTTGATTGTAATTTTTTTAAATTTAAGTTTAATATAAAAAAAAACATCACAAAATTTCCATTTCCTATCTAAAAGTACATCGATTAAACATAAATTTTATTTTGTATTTAAAATTAATAATAATTTTAATGTAAAAAGTTTTTTTTAACATCCGATAGTTCTTTCCCATTTAACTCTTTTTCTTTTTTAAATAATTATTTATCCATTTCAATACAGTATAAATCCATGCTTTGCAATTTTTTAAAGTTTGCTTCTGTTAATGGTTTCGAATCTCGTTTAAAGTCTAGAAATACAGCCAAATTTTGTTATTCATATTTGGCTTCTTCCCAATTATTTATTGCTAACTGCAGGCTGTTTATGTAGAATGAGTTTTTGAAAACCCGATTGTTTTGGAATTAATATATTATTATTTTCAACAAATTCAAGTATCTGGTTGTAAACAGCCTGCTGAATAATTTTTCTACGTGCTAACATATTAATTGGCCTCATATTTGTTTCTTTGTTTATTTTGACTTTATGTATAGGTACAATGGTTGCTCTTTTAAATCATTTGGCAAAACTCCATTATTTAAAGATAAATTAACAATATTTAAGAGTGGATACCCAAATTAAAGCATTCTTTAAAGATGTTCATATTTATTTCATCAACCCAACCTTTTATTTAAATTTGAAATCATCCTTTTAACTGATTTCTTACTTCCTCAAACTTATTTATTATACTATAACTATGTTGTATCCCGTCTAACTTTAATAGGAACTTTAATCATTAGGTCATTTTAACTATCTAATTAATTTTCAACTTATTTGCTATAATACTTTTATCAGTTTCTATTTTTCCATCTTTTCAACTTATTAATTTAGTGTTACAGTTTTTTTGGTAATTCTTTTAATATATTCCATAATTTTTTTGAATTATCACACTTTGACTTCCATCATAATGTTTCATTTTCCTTCTCACAAGGTTTTTACAAATTTTCTTAATCCGGTCTCATCCCACTTTCTTTGGTCCCCGTTTGTTTAAATTCAATATATTTGTTGTCCCTATTTAATATGTTTGCTTTGTCTTTGTTAAACCTTCTTTCCCTTTCCTTAATAATTACTTTTTGGTGGTACACTCATTTAGTTTTAACTTAATTTATTCAAATATCTCTACTGTTCTTCAATGTCTTCATCGGCATATTTCCAATCAATGCTATCATTTCACTATTCAAAGATCGTAATCTGTTTTATTTATGGATTAGATCATACTTTTGTATAAGGTTCTTTTAATATTATTTTTGCCATTTATGATCGCTAACTTTTGGTGTGTCCATTATATCCTTGAATATACTTATTATTGCTTATAAGCCTATTAAAGTTTCATATATTTTGTCTAAAAACACTTTCCAATCTCTTCTTAATGTTGTATTAAAGCCATTTATATTAAAATCACCCAGTACAATTATTAATTTGCTTCATTCCCATTTCTTAATATGTTGTTAATCATTTCAATAAATTTCTATAGATCTGCAAATTGATACACTTTACTATAAAATATTTTTTCTTTTTGTAACATTTAAATTTTTAATTTACTATCACATATCTAAATAAAACTATTAGAAAATACATATGAAATAACTTGTGTGGAAAATCCACATGGGTGCAGTTCACGCAACAAGTCAGGAAAATTGAATGCCTAAAACTGGAAAATGAAATTAAAATAAATGTTTATAAATTACATCAGTAACATACCCAACCTTACTGCATTTGCTCTTGATTTCCTTAAATGCACCCATGCATTAACAATCGCTTTCATTTAAAGCATTGGCTTTTTTGCATCGAAACTGTTGGCTGTGAAACAGCTAAAATACATTTATCAAAACCATCTGATAACAGCCGGATGCAAAAAACGCCGCAATTGAACCTGAAAAATTAGAAGATTCATCGGAAATTAACGGTTTTCTAAAATTTAAAAAATTACTCTACTTGTTATGCACAAACTGTAGCTCTTCTTGTGGTGTCATAAACGGCTCACAGTTTCAATTAAAATCAGCATAACTCTTTAGACAATCTAAATGTTTTTGAATTGTTGCTCACTTAAAACCGCAAATGGATCAAGTTATTAAACCTGTTGGCTGGGTAGATTTTCTGCGTCTTCCAGATTCTAAAAGGCAATATAATGTTTCGTCCATTTCATTAAAATAAAATAATTTCAACTTTTTCACTTGATGAACCGTCATGAACAATATAAAGTTTATGTATTACCACTCGCACTATGACATTGCAAACCTTGAAAATACGAATGGTCAAGGCAGCACCACTCTTTGCATACGCTTAAATTATCCCTCGTGTTAAGCAGCAAATTTTACAGTGTTGACTCAATAACTTTAAATATTGTTACAAAATAGTTTTTATCGAAAAAAATCTTAAAAATGGATGAATTTGTTTTTATCGAAATTCTAGAAAATGCAAAGAAAAGGATGTTGCAAGACAGTCCACGTTTGAGCAAACATTTTTCCTTTAAACAATTAAGGATTGCATTTATTCAGATTTTAGACTAAACAAAGATTTTGAATATTTAAAAAGTATGAAGAGCCATACATGATACCTCCGATAAGAAACACTGACCTCAGTATTTTAACAAGGGTAAGTATTAATACAGGTATCTTCACTTTGTTTCCCTTTATACAGCTTGCACCTATATTGTGGAAGTTCAGATTTTTACTGCTTAGAATAAGATTATATTTTCAGATAAATGATGCTGATATGAAAAGAATTAATATAAATGCAAGGTATCCTGGAAGTACGAATGACACCTTTATATGGCAGAGTTCTAATGCAATGAGAAATATACATAGAGCCGAACATAAGGACTATTGTTTATTAGATACGTTATGAAAGACAAATAAATACAGCTAGAAATAAGTATAATTTCTTTTGAATTTTCTATTTTTCAGGTGATTCTGGTTACCCTGTGCGTTCATATTTAATGACGCCTATTGAACAAGAACCTATCCCAAATACACCAGAACATTGCTACAGTTTAGCCCACAGAACCACCAAAAGTATTATAGAGTGTGTGAATGGAGTGATTAAAATGCGCTTTAGATGCCTCACCAAACATAGAACTTTACATTATGCACCAGAAGTTGCATGTATAATAAACGCATGTGCATTGATACATAATTTGTATATTAAATTCAATATTCGTGATCCTAAAGATGAGGAATTAGAAGAAATAGATCTTGTTATAGGTGAAGAACATAACTTGGTTGATGAAGGTAACATAAGATGAATAAATGCAGACCTTGCAGAAGGTCGATTAGCAAGAAGATGGTTAATACAACATTTTTAAATTTATATTTGTAATCAAAATTCAATAAATAAATAAAGTTTTTAACAATTTAAACTTACAATTCTGTTACAATAACACCAAATAAAAAATTATTCTTATCATTTATTTTACTTATTCATCAATCATTTATCTATTATATTGTCACACAAAGTTTCAAACAACCCTGTTATTTGCTGATTTCTCTTTGGCTCTGACAAGCTGTTTTAAAGAAGCAAGTTTTTCTTTATAAACAGACTTTTCCCTGTTCTTATCTCCTAAATAAGTTTTATAATTTTGTAGGGCTGAAACGCTATCTGGACTTCTGTCTCTGCTACTTCAGTATGGCCTTATATCGGTACAGTTTTTATGATATCTACTATGTCATCATCTACTGTTGATAACGGATCTTCAGAATATGGACCACCCCCAGTACCATTCATCTTTCTCTTATTTGAGCTGACTTTTATTCTGGTATGTGATTGCAAGTCCTGCCATGTCTGGTTAGAAGAATTATTAGTTAGGCATTTTATTAATTGTTTTCCTTGTACATTACCTTGCGCCAGCTTTTCCAATTCTTCGATCCTGCAGGGATACTATTTAAAATTACTTATTTCTTGCCACTCTGCTTCTGTATTTTTAAATGTGAATTTGATGTGAACTTGCCACTTACCAGTTGTGGATGTTTTTTAATATTCTATCAGCATTTTCTTTTGATTATATTTATATTATATTATGGCTTTTTATCTTTTCCTTTTCCATTTTTTGTATTCGCGGTACACGTAAAGAAAACTAGGGTTAAAACTTAAAATAGTTTGGGAAATGACATTTCAAGCAGGCATGTTTTTTAAGGGGCGGTAGATTGAGACTTTCCGTCGATGACGTCATGTATGTTAGACGTCATCATTTTGGCGCCATACTACTGTAAACCCCATACACTGTAAAACATAGCAAAAGTAGATTAGGTAAACAAAACTACAGTAACCTAAAAGTAGATTAGATAAACAAAACTACAGTAACCTAAAAAAAAATTGTATGGCCGGGAATTCGAACCCGCACCAAAAGCGTTGCAAGCGACTGCGCTTCCACGACACCACCAGCGCTGTAGCAATTTAACATTGAAAGTGATATTTAAACCATTTTTAATATTCTATTCATGTAGATAAGCATGCGCATAAAAGAGCGATGATGACATTACGTCATCGACGGAAAGTCTCAATCTACCGCCTTCTTGTTTTTTGACCTAATGCGACGTTGCCGGTAATGCAATCGCATGTTTTCGATTTATCATGCGAACGGTTGCCAAGAATTGATTCTTAACGTAAACTGCGCAAATCGACCGTTGATTTAGTTTTGATACGAGTGATCTCAAGAGTAGAGCCCCTGGATAGTTGAATAATCATTACTTTGTTACAGGTCTAGTACTTGATCTATATAAGACGTTATTTATTGACGCTGAAGGTGATTACGCGTCTTGTTTCCACATAGAATACTGGGGTTGTGATTTGTGTGCTCCGTTTGATTTCGAGAAACACCTGAAATTTCTATTGAATAAGTTTATTGTCGGTAGGTATGTCGTCGTCATCACTGTCTGACTTCAGCAGCTTCTTAGTTGAGTTGACTAGAATTACATTAACATTAAATCACGAGCCCGAAATAGTTAGGCATATTTCAATACTTACAACTAATATACATACATTTTAAAATCTTATTTGGCGCTACTTCGACAGCAAGTCTTGTTTTGATTCGAGGTTATTGGGGGTTACAAAAATTCACTAGTTTTTTTTAACAAAGGCAAACGATAGCTTTATGAGAAAGGTTAATATCATGTTGAAGAGGTCTTTTGTACTGGTATGCCACTTTATTAACCCCCAAAATAAGAATGTAAAATTAAAGCATTTTGTCACCAGAAATTCGGTTATTGACTTTTGCACTAATCTCAAAGTGTGGTATCAAAGGTCGATAAATTGCTAGATAAACTGGAAGAGTTTCAACAGAAAGGATCGGGGTTCGCTTTAAGTAAAATTTTGCATTTAAAAGTAAACATAAATAATTACGTTCCCATCAGGGGCGGGATTTCAACTTATATCAAAGTTCCGCGTTCTATTGCACTCAAGAGGACCGTCGTTAATATTAAAAATAACGATGGATTTTGTTTTCTTTGGTCGGTGCCCAAGAATAGGAAGCTATCCCCATTTCGATGAGGTATTGAATTAACATTAAATTAACGGGTATAAAAAAATTCGAAAAACTGAACCGCCTATCTACAAATTTATACTGCATAGTAAGAAAGCATGTAGTGCCATTCATGATAAGTGATGATCCAACAATGCTTTTCACGCAATAAGTTTATTGGTGGTCTTCTAACGAAAACGGTATAAAGGGGCTAAGCACAACAACGGCTATTATAACTTTGCAGGTGTCAGGTATTTTGAACACCCTGTATACGTAGTGGGTAATTTTGTTTGTAATTCTAGCGATTTACCGTCAAATTTTGTTGTCAAGTTGATCTTTATGATTAAATTTGTTTAACGTGTGTTGCGACCTTTAGGAAGGGTGTGGCGAGCTTTTTTGTTTTGTTTGTGAATTATTATTCCGTAATTTAGGTTGTTTTCCTTATTATTCCCCGTTTATTGAATGCTGAGTAACGTATTATTTGTAAATAGTTGTATATAAGTCTAAATAAGGTTTATTTCGTTTGATTTCCTTAAAATTTAAAGAAAGAGTGTAGATTTATGTGTGCATGATGTCACGCTGGCGACAGTAAGACGAGTAAATATAGTGGTTCAGATTAATATTGAATATGTTGGGGTATCAAATCTTCCCCTTCCGTTTTTTTAATTGGTGGAATTAAATTAGATAAAATTTTTTGAGTAGTGGGATTCAAAATTCCAAGATGGATTTTTGGTTGTAATTTGCGGGATTCTGAAACTGATCGCGCCTCGAGTACTAGATGCCGTTTTTGTTACGCTTTAAGGGGTGGTTTAGAACGTTGATATATTGGAGCTTGTGGTGTTTAACGAACGTACTTTTGTGTAGTAAAGGTAGTTAAGCTACTTCTGAAGAGAACCTGTAAAGGGGTTTTATTAAAACTGTTCAATCACCAAAGGATTATACCTAGTGCCGATTTCGATTTGTCGTAATCAAGTACCTAGAGATCATCGTCGTGTTTTATTAGTGCTTCGGTGAACTCTTTGGTTTATATCGCTTTTGCGGATTTTAACATTAACGTTCTTGTAGTGCCTCTTAATTACCGTGCAAAGCGTGTTGAAATATAAAGAAACTTTCGCAATATATTAAAATTATAGTTATTTAAATCAAGTTATTAACCTTTTGGATTGTTAGTGGAAATAAAACCAGTTAAAAGATAAAAGTTAACAAAAATTGACGCACAAATTATTATTTTAAAAGAAGCTTTTAATTAATGCAGTAACATTTTAACGCGATTCAATCAAGGAATCGTTTGTGTATAAAAGAACAATAGTCAACATTTCATTCATCATTTTGTCAGAGCAGGAAGATTTCATTTCCGTCATAGCAGTCATTTATCATTTTCTATTGTTTAACACAGGGAGGTGTAATTCTAGACCTTAAGGTAATATAAGATTGTGTTTTTTTATTGAATATTTTCAAGATTTTTTGTGTGTTTCGAACTATTTTTTTTGTGTTAACGAAGGTTTGAAAGCGGTGTCGTTTTTTTTGTTAAATTAAGTTGTTGTTTTAAATTTATTTAGTGTAATTAATTATAGTTCTGACGCTCCGCCTTCACACTTTGTTAGTTATTTTAGTATTAAAGGGCAATTGACCCTGTAGTAGGTGGTTTATAATCCACGAAAAAAAAATATATATATATATATATATATATATATATATATATATATATATATATATTATTAAACCATTTAGAACGGCGTTAAGCAGCATTCTGATCAGACATCCTGTCGCCCATTAAGCATTTGTATTTTTTTTTATTTATACGCATTATCGTGTTTACATTTATATTTATCTTATTTTTTTATTTTATTATAGCTTTGTTAGGTTTTATAAATGTGTTTTAATTCTGTGGAAACCCTTTTGTGTTACATAAAAGTTCTTTTTGCAAATTGCAAGTTACCGGTAATTTAGTTTTAACGTAACGAAGTTAGTTTTTTTTTATTATTGAGTAATAGCGTTGATAATATTTAGTGTTCTATTTGATTTTTAGTTGAGTATTAATTCATTCAGAGTGCCTTCAACAAAGGTGATTGTTTTTTTGTTTTTTTTGATTATTATTTAATGCCTTATTATTCACACTGAGGTGTAATAACGTAACTTTATTGAGTGTTTATCACGCTTTTATTTTACAGGCGTGTAGTGCGATTTTGAAGCCCGATTTCAGGTGGTTTACTGAGTTGCTGTCCAGCACACCTGGGATTGATTGCGGATAGGTAAGCGTATGTTTTTTGTACGTTATACACGCTATGTACTCGTAATTTTGGAACGACGTCTCTTATTTTGACTACCAAACATTCTGGCGCCCAAAAAACCGACTGATTTCGTTTTCATCCCTATTTTGACTTACGTACGATTACTATTCTGGATGTGCAAAATTTAAACATCATACCCACACCCAACACGCTGGCTAGTCGGGGCAAAAGCCAATTTTATCTGTAATCCCGTTCTACCACCCGTTTATACCGTTACAATGGATCAAGAACATATCAGTGTTTTGTCCTCCGACTTTCTAATCAGGTCACAAACATTGTTTTACCGGACGAGTGCTTCAACTAGTGATAAAACGGGAAATTGTGCACGAATAAAATTACATTTCTGTTTATTGAATAGAGTGAACTTGATAACTTAATTAAAAAGTTGTAAATATGTAGGATTGTAAATAGCGAATGTATAACTGCTAAATCAACTTGAATCTTTGCCTTACCGCCACACGTCAAAATGTATATACTTGATTTAAGTAGGCCGTTATTTAATGTCCACAATATTTTAGGTAATGATAGAACTTGTCGTTTGTGATGGACGACGCTGGCCATTGAATATGCCAACTCTAAAGCTCTGGAAATTCTTTGGAATATATGCAAGGAACAGGATATTAAGTACCCTTTTAGGCCGTCCGATGACCTTCGTCATAAACGAGCGCACGAATGGTTGCTGGAGAATTTTCGAAAGGCGTGGAAAATCCAAATGCACTCCTTGGATGGACCAACGGGTCATTTTGGCATCCACCGAACTGAGCGAATACCAAAAGACGTTATATTTAGTCTCAAAAATGCAGGTAAAGAAAGATATTGTTAAAAAAACCTTTGTATGGTAAGATGAAATAAAAAATTATATATCAGTATGCTGAGTTTTTATTTATAGTTAAATAGTTACAATAATATGCTTATAAAACTACATTGTCATCATCGATTCACCAATATTCGTTTAATCTCAACCATTTTACGTACACTTTATCTTCTTACATCGAATGACCTTTTCCACCAAATACACGTTCGGATATTTAGCCTTTTGCAGTTTCTGCCCGTAAAATCTACCTAGTTTAGGTGTCGTTTTCATATCTTCTAGCAAATATGTCACCGGGTTGGTTACGCGTACTTTAACAATCTTGAAAAGTTCCCTCGACCAATTTGGTATATAACCTTTAACAAATATGCTTTAAAATTTACTAATGCGAACTATGTCGCCCAGCATGAATCGATCGTTTTATTAAAGATTTTGAGATTCGAATATACATTAAGGCTTGTTAGCACTTACTTCGCTAGGTTTCATTCCGATCGTTCGTGTTTACGATTATTGTATCCTGTCGTTACTTCCTCGAGAAGTCCTCCAATCCATACGTGTTTTCCGCGTAGCCCAAATTGTCGATAACTACCAGTATGATTTGTAGCCTTTATTATGTGTGACGTTAACAAATTCAGCTAAATCGGCTTGCCATAGATCATCGAACCTTTAATAATAGTGCGTCTACGAAGGAAATTTTTGCTGCCGGTTTATGTAATTCGTTTACCACTTGTTTCATCCTCTATCAATTTACTTAAAGTTTCCTTAGTTGCATTCTGCCTCTATAAGCGACTTCACTAACTGGAGACAAAACTTGGTAGCTTTTATTTATGGCATCGGTGTCTTCTTAAGAATCGGCCACCTGTCTTAAGCGGTTATGGAGTATAATGTCACTTAAGCGGTTTATTTAAATGGAACCTCGTAAGTTGATAGTGCTGTAAGGTTAGCGCATCTTGCCGTTCGATGGAATCACATTACTTAAACGCTTATTTCCACATTGAGCTTATGGTCGGTAAACGAAATTGCGTTTTAGTATTTTATGGAATCGAGCGTGGACATGAGAACGTCCAAACTTGTCCATCGTAGCACAAACTATAGTTGACTAAACAAAATTTTGGACAGTTTCCAAATATCCATCTTATATAGTTCTTCCACTTGATATAATCGTTGACGCGTCCAGTATTACCGGACATTTTTCCGCCCATAGGACCCAAATCTTGAATCAATTCATGCACGTTTTTTAGTACTTGTATTCAACCGGTCGTCCAATTTATTTGAATACTGTAATTCGCCCCCTTTTTTACTTCACCTCCGCCTTCTCCAGTAAGGGTTTAATTATTCCTATATATTTTTGGCACGCATACCTTTAAATTGTTCATCCGAGATGTTATCGCGACGAGGCTTAAGATCTGTGTTAGTTTGATTGCCTTCGCAGTTATTAACGTTTGTCGGGTTCATTCATGATGATTATGTCATAAACCCTCACCAGTGTCCCGAATTTTTAACCAAATTTTTCATCTATCTTTTGGTGTCTTATTCTACGTAATTTCAATAGACTGCTACGTGGTCGTTTTGTTCTGTTAACAGTTCATTTGGATTGATTTTACTAAAAAGATAGCATTGGTTGCATTCAGAGTTTGAGTCTAAAACAATAGAAAAATATTTTACATACGTCTGCGTTAGATACCCAAAAATTAAACACACAATCTACATTAGATGCAACTTTCGGATCTTACCGAAAGGAAACCTGCAAAAGTATTACATGAGATTACGTTTCATTCTCAGGTTATTCTAGATGAAAGTCCCGAAATACTCAATCTTTAAAGTAAATACCGACAAAATAATTAAGTAAATAATTTAGTAGACTTTGATGAAAGTGAATTTCACAGTACGCTTAGAACTAAAAAACATGGGTCTGAGAATTAATCAAAGCAATTCCAAATTCATATAAAGACATCATTACAGTAAGTCATTAACCTTAATCAATCAATGAAGAAATAGCCTTAAATAAAATTCAATGGAAATACTTAGTGATGCTGCGAAACTTGTTTGAAGGAATTTAAGAGTTATATTATTACTGTTCCATTTGTCAATGGGAGTTATATGAGTTACCCTTTAAAACAAGCAAGCTCAGCATATGGCCAGTAAAACGTCAACACAACTGGGAAAACCACGTTGGATAATTGTGGTATTCCAACAAGGTAAAATACACAAAGTCGGCAAGGGCAGGAAATTTTGATCACATTAATATCAGAAACCTTAAAGTACATCTTAATATGAGTATTATCCATATAAAGCAATGCATTTGAACTTCACCTAACCAATACACATCCGCCTATCACAATTTTTTTGAAATTCCGATGTGATTACTATGGTGAAGGTCATAAAGATGCATTATTCAACTATTCCGAATTCAAATCATGTCCAGTATTTGTAATAGACTGCTTACGATCGATAGAAATAGTGCCGCACTGAAAAATTGAGTAAGTTTAAATTAATGTTTATAAAATTTACTTATGCATTTACCTGAATAATTTTATTTAACGATTTATGTGTTCTAATAATTTGTGCCACATAAATAAATAGCAAACAAATTTAAAATCAATGTTTTGATGATATTTTTGGCTTTGTTGTCCTCTTCTGCTAATGTTTTAAGGATTAAAATTGTTCCTTTTAACTGTGTCAATAATGAATGCACTGCATTATATTTGTTTCCCATCGGGTAGCTGCATGGTTTTTTAAGGAAATCGATGTATTACATTTCAAAAGATCCCAACGTCTTATTGATTTTGAGAAGTAATTATAAATTACATTTATTAAATCAAAAACTTTTCATTTCCACTGAAACTTCTGTAGCATGCATTCCAACTAAATTTAACGAGAGGGCTGAAGAAGGTACGTAAAACGTTAAATTGTTTTCTTTTATTAACCTGGTTTGGACCCCTTTTATGTGACCTGACATATTGGTCCCATTGTCATAGCACTGGCCTCCACAATCTTAAAAATCAAGTCCATCCTCTGCAAGGGCTTTTAGGATTTCTGCAGAAAGCCCTTCACCTGTTTTTTCGTTGGTATTTATGAATTTAATAAACCGTTCTTGAATTATAAATTTTTCCGTTTTTCAAGTACCGAATTATTTCGCACATTTGTTCTTTTTTGGAAATATCAGATGTCGAATCGAACATAATTGAATAGTATTTTGCTGATATGATTTTCAAAATAATATTGTTTTTAACATTACTAGACAAAAGGCTAATGAATTCGTTTTGTACGTCTTTAGAGAATATTTAGTTCTTGAATACTATCCAAAGGTGTTTTAAAATCGGGTCGCTAATCAGGTCCATTAAATTTATAAATATACCACAATTATGGTGACCGATTTTATCCGTGGAACCTCGCAATGCCAAATTATTCGTGGCGCAAAATGTAATGCAGTTTAAGACTGCTTTCAGTGTATGTTTCCACCATTCTCATTCGTTTTTAATTTCTTTAAGTAATGCTCCGTCTATAGTTTCACCCGATTTTAATCTTTTTTTCTAAATCTCTCCAAGCCAAAAAATTGTTTCGATGATCTGGAGAATTTTCATGGTCCGGAATTCTAGGATTCAAATGCTTCCAATCATTGAATCCTTTACTTGAATCGGTTAAAAAATTTGACGTTTTATGAATATCAAATAGCATGCAAGGAAAACAAAATATTTTATCACAACCTTCACTATAGATAAGCCAAGATCTGTGTATTTTTTCACCATTTTTCAAAGTTTTGGTAAACGATTCTTGTGAAAAATGACGCCTCCCTACATCTTTGATTATAGTGTCATTCTGTCCTTGCAAAGGTCTACATTTTGAACTAAATAATAATCAATTACGGGCCAAGTATTTGGATTATTTAAATTTAATTTATATGCATTCGATATTTCAGGTTCAGATAAAATATTTGAGTCAACAAAGAAGAAATGTTGTTTGTAGATGCAACTTGTTGATTTTTACTACAATTGTTGGTATCTCAGACGCGGAAGATTCAGAACATTCTGGTCTTTGGTTTTGAACATCCAGTTGCTCATCAATTATATTATTTTGCGCATCATAGGATACTACAGTTACTACATTTCTATTTAGAAATGTTTTTGACATCGTGTTGCGTTTTAGCTTCATTTTCCTACGGGCTTTCTGGTTTCGAAACTCAGATCCAGATTTTTTTTTTTTGATCCATTTAAAAATAACAAACAAAAGGAAAATAAATTTGCACTAGAAAACAGTTTTAACCTTCTGATACGTTAAATATTAATACATATTTAAAATAAGTCAAATAGCCAATTGCCGCTACAGAAAGGCGACTTGACCGAACTGAAATTTGGTTACAATTTACATCCGGCCGAAATGAATACTCGCATACCCTTTCGACTGGTTATAATAAAACAATTTATTTATTATCGTTGAAGTTGTGTTCTAGTGACGGGCAAAATCAAATGATTTCAATAATCGAAACTCAGTGAAATTTACAATGGAATGATCATTCGAATGATTTCATTTCGAAAATTATTTCACTTGGGCCAATCTCTCGTTTCTTAGGGAACACGAGTTCTCAAATCTCGCATTGCCAAGTCGGCTAGGTATAATCGGCAATCGCCACAGATGTATGGGATAATCTAATCTCTTACTCCGCTGCACGCTTGGCTACCGCCGAAGGAGTCGGCGATGGTTAAAAATCATAATTATTATTATGATATCTAATTAAACTGTCTTATCAAGGTGGTTGCAATTTTTTTCCTTTCATTTGCGTTAAGTTTAAGTTTAGTTTCACCATAGAGCAAATAATAAAGAGATTCAACGCCATAGGAATCAGTGTAACCGCCGTAATGTTGGTTGCATACATAAATGATGAGAAAATTGTTAATAAATGTACTAAAACGCCTTAAGGTTGTAGTCAAGGCGACGGATTAGCACAATTTTACCGAGCGATGTATTGTCGACGTCGAGTTTGACAATGTTGCCGTCACACAGTACAGAGTATAAAGCTACATATCTTATTGACCTACAGTGGTCAATGTTTACACATAAAACCCGTTTTTTTGTATGATAGTTTTTATAAGCACATTATTTTTATTAATAAATTTTAAAGTCTGCAACATAATATCTTTTATTTTATTTTGCCCCAAATGTTCTTTATACGCCCCAAATGCGGGCGTAATGTGGTCTTTATAAGGAAATGTCATTGATGCTAAAGCATGATTGGCAAACACATGACATGATATATAATAGCAATATCACAGTATCTTAGTAACAACAAATTATCCTACTGTCGACTTTTTAGCCCTCGCTTCGCGTTGGGCTTTTAACATTCCCTCGAGCCATAATCTTCTGATTATGTTAATACATAAATATCTTAAAATATCAGTTATTCCATTTTTAATCAATGAAACAATGTTTAATTATTAGTCACATTTTTTAATTAAAAAAACACAAAAGGTAATAAACTACATACAAATATCTACAAAATGTCACTTATTAGCTATTTTGTTAATTTTTACTATATTGACCAGCTGTTCGGAGATCTTGCGACAACCACTTAAGGTACTTATTTAATATACAAAATATCAAATTTTAATGAAAATAAATTATTTCATAACATTGATCATTTTCATTAAACCACTCTGGGACATTTTTTTTATGCTATCAATATTTAACATTAACAATTTTGTTTGAAATTTTTCGATATTTTATAGTTATTAAAATATTTTACAAAAATCTGCAAAGTAATTGTACTACGTTGATTACTAATGGCGTAGGATTTTAAATGTGTTACAGAATCAGATTTAAATCCTTTCTAATAAAACAACTGATTCCTGTTACTAATTCTTTCATTGGTACACATTCTAAGGAGCACTTTTCACAACCACTAGATCTTTTTAAAACCTTGTACACTAAATATCCCAAAATACACAATTGAGCATTCCTCTAAAGTAACTTTGTTGTCGTTTATGCTCAAATCTAGACAATACGTGCAATTCTACCATAATCTCGTCTCCACTAAGGCACATTTGACTAAGGTCGGAACATCCTTCATCTACTTGTTCATCAGGTATGACAAACTCTTCATTTGACGTAGCATTATCCTCGAACGTTATAATTTGATCTTGGTCAATTTCACAGTTGGAACTTTCGGAAGGAGTCTCTAGTTTAATAAACATATTGAATTTGCCGTCCCTTTAGGGTTCAAAATTTTTAATCCTCAACTGGGTTTTCTATGGGGTCTTGGTTTAATCTGCTAGCCAGGAGAAATTTATAATTTTCGTTTTTAAGTTCTGCCCATAAATCTATAACTACTTGGATAGGGCAAGTCCTTGAAAACAATAAATTCCAGCTTTACTTGATTGTTATTACCGTACACTTTCCAGGACTGTACCCACTTTAATGCTTCCGCAAGGAAACTCTCAAAGTTTTCTGATTTAGCAGAAATCGCCAACGATACGGATTCCGTTCGTATAAGGAACGGCTATTTAGAACGTCAAACAAGTTGTTCATTTTCTTTAAAAATTCAGCGGTATGCAGGGCGCTGTTACTTTTAATCTGCATGGTTCTTGCTGCGGTACTTATTAATGCACTCCAGTATTAGAAAATAATTGGATATTTCACAATTTTTGAAAATTGTTGGGTCTAATATGCGAATAACTGATTTTACAGCGGCCCTAGTAGTGGTAGACGATTTGTCCAAGAAATAAGCCTGTTCAATGTCAATGAAACTTTCCCATCGCTGTCGTAAATGTCTCTGCTGATTAAGTTATTTCCCCTTTAAATAAATGGGGAACATCATACATAAAACACTTTTTGTTGTTGACAAGGAAATAAGGTCGGTCTTGAGTAACCCTAATTCGTGAAATGTAGTCCGGTTGGTTGACGCTTGATCGCAAACTGTAACCCGCACATGCAATCCAATAGTCTGTAAACGTTCCAACGCTTTAATAATTTCAAAGTCTCCTGTTTTTAACAGAAGAAGATAAATAATAAGCTACAAGTATTTTCCATTTATGTATTAAACCCCCAATAAATACTAAAGCTTGGGTTGCTATTTTGTCTGAGCGCCCAAGATGACCGAAATCTTCAAACTCTTCAATAAGATCCTGGAACATTATATTCCAAGTTTTTGATGCTCATCTCATCAAATGAAAGAACACACTGTTTTTCATCTTCTGTCATATATCGCACCTTGATGGCCAATTTTTCCAGAAGCCCCGTTTCGGTTCCTGTAGCTAACTGGGAAAGTTTCAACCAAGATATTATGGTTGTTTTGGAAGGAAGAGTAAATTTTAAGGTATTCCTCATAAAAATAGATGGATGGTGATTTATAATAAAGACTTAAAGCCAGTTGTTTTTCTGCTTCCTTCCATGGGTTACCACGTTTACGGTACAGCTGCATGTTTATAAAAACACGGACACCTTTTGATTTTTAATGACACTAAATTCGCGCTTGCAGAAGCGGCTGTAATATTAACAACCTTCTTTTTTAATCGCAGAATGACGGCGTTTTTGATGCGTTTCCGTTGTAATTTTTGTATGCGTTGCTTGTAACAGGAGACGGAAATTTCCCACCTCGCTTTTTTGTTGGTGTTTGCCTAGCCAACAAAGCCTATAATATTTAAATAAAATTAAAGTTAGTGATATCCCATATCTATGAAAAGTAAAATTGAAGAGATTTAATTCTCACTAACGGGAGCCACAAATTAATAACTATAATTTAATTAATTGATGTATTTGTAGTCAAGAAATTGTTATGACAATGGTTTACTAACAACAAAAAACTGTGGACAATAACGTTTATTATAAAGCTACTAAAAAAAAATCTCTAAAAGCGTAGATATGAATATTATAAAATATGCAAGATTACCAAAAAGTAAATTTACCTCTATGTTTTGCGTATTTTCGTAAGTAGTTAATCGCTCGGGAGATTGGGAAGTATCTTTATAAAGAAATGTGCAGAAATGCCAGAATCTGGATTGGAATTTATAACATTTTCTAGGTCCGTTCTTTGTTAACGTCAACTTTTCCGGTGACTTCATTACCCCATTTCCGCTATTATGCAGGTTTTGCAACAATTGGCCAGATTTATAGTTCACAGGTACCGCATCGTGAAAAGTCTATTTTATTCACATTCACAAAATGTTTATCTAAGAAGTGGAGGGCAAATTTTTTTCATGCAACTGTTCATTGGTTAAATAAAAAAATTAATTTACAATTATTCAACCAATCAGTTTTTCGTTCATTAGTTGGAAAAAATTTTCAAATTAGTTTTACGTGTATGCGTACACTTTAAATAAGCACAGAAGGCCATTTTAACAATAAAACAAATTATATCAACCTAAACTCACTAAAGAACCAACCACTTGAAGCTACAGTTATAAACTAATAACTAACATTGTTTGAAATTGTAACGTAATCATATACTTTTAATCCTTTAATTATTTAATTAATTAACATTTCCAATTGCTATATGCACACGAATAGGCGAGCAAAGTACCTACAATCAAAAAATAGATCTTTCAATAAAATAAGTAATTATATTATATAAAATTATAAAATAAAATTATATAAAACACGGATTCAGAGGTAATGACTATTCGTTAAATTAATATTTATAGAGCGCAAGGAATAACAATTTTTTAAGTAGATTTTAACAATATCTAGTTTATTGTATATTAATTCAAAACGGGCATTTAAACAATTTTCTGTTAACTTTAAACATGGCCATCCTAGACTTCAGGTAAAATTAAAGAAACCTGCAACATTTATCTCTGAAACGGTAGTTTTAATTTCTTGCCCGGCCCTGGGGTCAAAACTTTAGCCACGTTGTAGTCGGGCAACTTGAAACCTACCACATGTTCTTTCACAGCATTGAACTTCTTTACCTTATTTGTTCTATGGTTTCACTAAGGTCAAATCAATCGTGCAACAAGTCGATTTCGAAAATTGAAATTAGTAATTGGTAATAAAAAATCTATACTTTGGAAGTTTCTTTATAAAATCGACGGATCCGTCTAATGTGGACTGTAAGCTGTGCAAGAAACGTTTTCTTTCCATTTTGTACATAACATTTTTGTTTAGTCATATATACTGAATCTGACATGTAATTTAAGAGTTTGTTGTATTTAGAATTGTGCTAGGTATACTTTCAAACATTAAAACTTGAAAAATAATTATTTTTAATGTTCGTTAATGTCGAATGATTGAATAAAATTTAAATAAATCGAAATGCGCGCTTTGATATTTCTAAACTAAACACGGCGCAAGCAAAAATAACCCGTATGACAAGGTGCGATAGGTTTACAAGTAACCTGTTACGGTAACTTTAATTGGTAACAAAATTTATAAAGCCAAGGCTCGGTGATTCAGTGCTAGTAGGCATTGGGGTGGGTTAATACAGTTAAATAATTATACATAATATTATATACAGAAATAAAATAAAATAATAATCAGGAAAAATGGACGCCACGTACTTCCAAGATAGTTATATTTATAATTTACCTTAGTTCGAAATACGAAAAACTAAATAAATCATAGAAAAATTATCAATAAATAGACACAATGGGGTCACAAAATTATAATCGCCATCAAAACAGATAAATGGTCTAAATGGTAACATAAATTTGACAAGTAATAGAGATACCCGTAAGGATTTATTAATAAAAAAGGAATTAAATATTATTTTAATATAACGTTGAATGATTGATCCAAATTACCTTAAATTAATCCTCGAGCAACAAAAAAAAAGAGGAAAAGTGATATTAGTTACGTTAATCTTACAAAGTTTTCAGAATTCGGTTTACCCAAGTAAACAAGCGATCAAGTATATCAATAATCTCACCTGAAAATAACTTCTTTCCGGTGTCGTTTCCTTGCGCAAGTAACGTGCGAAATTACAGAAGCTAAATGGGAAAGAAAACAATAATAATTCGGACCTTAAACAATAGGTTGGCCCTAGAAAATGGATACATTAATTACTTGATTGACAACAAATTCGAATACTGAAGGTACACTAATAAATTAGGTTACAATAGGCAAACACATAGTTAAAGGTAAAGTGGTTTACAATATTGATAAATAATTGAAACTTAAACAAAATTATGAATTTAGAAAGAAATCAAATAAGCAAATAGTGACAGTGAAATTTTCACGTATAAATTAAGACTATAAAAGTAAGATAATAATTTATTGAAATGACTAAATTTTAGCTAGGCAAGTTATCTAATATTAAAAGTAAACAATTACTAGGTAAATTCGTGTGAGCGAACAGTAGTTTTCTTTATAAGTCATTAAATTAGAATTTCTTCAGTCGTAAGAAAAATTCAAAATGGCAGCGGTGTTATTTTTCTATTGACGACGCTGGATCAACTCGAAGTGGTAGTGGGTAGGTGATATACGTAGAGGGAGAAAAATAAGCGAAAACGAAAAGGGAAATAAACGCTACGAAAGAAAATATAACATTAAATGACGGAATGATTCACAAAAATTACTGGCCTTGTAAGTTGGTAACCACAAGCGTTAAAATTAGATAAGGAGAAACACAACACTCTTGAACGCTTAAAACCGTAATAATTATCACGTAACTTAAGTGACGCGAACTAGCATTAGGTTCGGCACAAAAATTAATTATTCATTGATCGAGAAATCCGGAAAATATCCGTTTTATTTTTAATTAGAAAATCATGTCAATGAATCGCGGTTCAAGTGAAGCGAAAAAAAAATCCAACTCACTTTTTTTTTGTGTACCTACCAACCACGGAAACAGAAAACAAAAAAACGAAACTAAAAGCGGAAACAAGGGTTCGAGATTAACGAACGCAATCCACCAATGAGAATCAAGTAGACTGCAAACGTACGCTATCCGACAGTAAAGAAAAATGAAAACAATTTATTCCATAGAATAGCGATCCTAGAAATGTGACCAAATTAATTAAGATAACGTTACAAACCCAAATATGGCGTTCCGACTCCGACTGTTTTATCTTGGTTATATTAAAATAAAAGATAAATTATTGTTTATTACATTCAACATTTTATTTGCTACCGCATCCTACAACAGGTTAAGTTCCATTAATTATACAAGGTGACGCTACAGTGTTGTCACACTTTACATTTTTACAACATCTCCCCCACATTGTGATCTCCCCGTCAAAGATAAACAAAACAAATTTCCCACAGTTAACAAACGTAATCCTTAAATCTAACTGGTCGTCTAATCATACGCTTAACTTTTCCCGGTTCACTTTCACTGTTATGATTTTCTACTGTTTCACTCTCATTCTTTTCTTTCTCACCTTCACTCAAATCCAAGTCTGATGTCTTCCTATTTACTCTAGTTTCAATTAGCGACTCTCTCAAGCAGGGACCAGAACCGAAACTGAAAAGAATCGGAACCGGTACCGATTGATTTTATTAGAACCGAAACCGGAACCCAAACCTTTATTTATATTTTATTTAAAACCTGAACCGGAATCGTAACCCTTTTATTTTTACAGTAATACCGGTATTTTTAGGTTCCCAAACACTCAAAATTTACGCATTTATTATCACTGTATCGAAATGGTGCTACTTTAGCCACTTTTACGGAGTAAAAATTTTTGTTGGCGTATCCTTTTTTTAATCTGTCCTGTCTATGGTAATGGTTGGCGTTGGCGGTAATTTTAATTGTTACTTGCATAAAAAATCCTCATTTTTTTATGGTTACTTGTTAGTTCTCGGTTCTCGGGTTTGATATTTAGATTGCTTAGAAATTTAGAATGGGTAGAACCAAGACAAACCCCGTGCATAACTATTTTAGTTACGACAAGATAAGGGACTTAGGAATATGCAATCTTTGTAAAACGGAAATACAGGTACGTTACCTAAGCTGTGTTCTTTCGCTAAGAATTCAAATCATGATTTTCACATCACGATCCTATAATCAAGATTGAAATTGGTTAACAAGAAAACAGCAAATCACCTGTCTTTAATCGGATCCGGAACATAACTATAACCTCACATTTTTGTGTTTATCTTTTCAATTGTTGAGTAAAACAAAACTGAAAATTTCTTGAAAAAAAAATGGATATTGTCGTAACCCAGACGTACCCTATCATGAAACGTGTAATTTGAACTTGTTCGCATTAATGCAAATTCAAGAGACAAAACAATAGCTAAAGGATGCATTTGACTGATAAGATGCTCTTACTAATTGCTTAAATTGATGTCACTGAGAATGATGCTATTCCGGCTAATGTTAGGCTTACTCCAATTAATAGCTTAAATCTCCCTTACTGGCCGTGATTAAATAATCAGAGTTGATTTACAAATCTGATCTAGAGCTCGCAAAATTCTAACCTGATTAAACAAACAGTGATCGTCTAGGGGGCAAATAACCTACGTTGTGTAATGTGCATGAGATAGGGTCGGATGAGGTTAATCTGTTGCATAAGGTGGCAAGGTAATTCAATAAAACAAAACTACAATTGAGATGAACGAGTTGCGCTACCTGGTGATTCGCTCGTTATCCTATTTACATCGGGAGAAAAAGAATCACCAAAAAAACTCCCTTTATTCCTATAACTTGAGGAGTGCTTTTTAAGATGAATTTTTATAGGCATATAACGGTAACAAGAGAGACGTTTGTATAGATATATAGATCATTTGGATCAGCTTTCTGATTTTATACCTATGATCGTTTGTGTTTTTATCACTATAAATAATTTAAATGAGTAGGTAGAATGACCTTTTCTGTGTAATTTCACAACCAGGAAAATCTTTTCTTTTACTTACATTATCAATGTAGGTTATCCTTTTAAGCTTTCACCAGCACAAATGTTTAAATACTCCGATTTATCGATTAACACAAAAACAAAGAAAAGAAGATCTAATTAAACAAACACCGAATCGATGTCAAATCTTACTAACGCACGCTTTGAAAATTCTGATCAAAACTCCTAATTCTAAGCACACCAACCCTTTTATTCCTCACCCCTATTTTCCATATCAACTAACAAAAGCAATAAAAATATTTCGTGTGAACGCTTTTGAATTTAATTATGAAAAGAAACATTAGTTCCAATTAACATGTGCAATCAACCGTAGAAATCCTGTATTTAAAATATCACATTTCAATCCATGAACAACTTATGCTTTGACCGCGGTGTAATTTTTTGTATAATACTGACATTTTTATTTTCAAAACGCATTTATAAACATCGTTAGCAATTTGTCTTGCCCTTTCGATAAATGCAGTTGAGCCTGCACCTGCAACTTAAAACCATCTGGTTGCGGGCCACCCTTAGTTAAAATGCTACCCAAATATGTGTTCCAAAAAAAAAAAGAAATACGAACCATTCTCACATAACAATTATTATATAATAACTGTTAGTAATTATCTTTTGCTATCGCGACAACAATTTTAATCGGAATATTTTCAATTTATTCATCAAATTTTCGTAGTGTGCAATATCGACTATTTTATTGTGGTATGTAACCTATTTAATAGACAAAGTAATTGGATTATGCCTTAGTTGTTGATTTTAGAAAAGTTTAATTGATGTACCATTAGATACATTTGATAGTAGCAGCAGTGATAAAGACACAATGGCACAAGTCCATAAAAAAATACGTGTTGCTAGTTATATTGAAACTACGGTACAGAAATATTCTAACAATGAGTTTCGAGAACATTTTCGTCTCCACAGGAGCACTGTGAATGAGCTTATAGGTAGGCAAACTATTTTTCTAAATTTTAGTACATCTTTTAAATGACGTATTAGTTACAGGACGATATGCAACAGCATCTGCTACAACTCATAAAGGTGGATGGACATCAGTAACCACAGAAAAAGCCATGTTAGCTACAATATGGTATTTAGCTAATATTGAAACTTTTAGACAGGATGCTGATAGATTTGACATAACCAGAAGCTGCGCTTATTATACAATAAAAAAAGTAGTTACTTTTTTAAGTTCGTTGAGTAACGAGTACATTAAATGGCCCACTGCAGATGAGGCCAAAACAATAAGTCGTAGATTTGAGAAAAAAAGAGGTCTAAAAAATATCATAGGGGCTATTGATGGATCGCATCTAGCTATTCGGAGACCTATGCACCATGAAGGTGATTATGTAAATAGTAAAGGTTACCACAGTGTCATTTTGCAAGGAACTGTAAATGACAGAATGTATTTTATTGATATATGTATTGGAGAGCCAGGCTCCTTGCATGATGCGAGAATGCTTCGCAAAAGCAGTTTGTACAGAAGTGCAATGAGCAATTCTGCCAATCTGTTTTTTGGTGAATATCAATTAATCGGTGACTCTGCATATCCAAGATGTGACTGGCTGTTACCACCTTATAAAGATATTGGCCAATTAACACAAGAACAAATAGATTTTAATTATGCCCATTCAGCCACACAGATTATTGTCGAACATGCCTTTGGTATACTGAAAGGCAAATTTCGACGCATAAATAAGTTCGATAATTTGCATTTACGGTTTATTAATAAATGTATATTAAGTGCTATTGTTTTGCATAATATATATATATTTTGAAAGATGTGGATACAAATATAGAATAACTTATATAATATTACAAAAAACATACACTGTATAAAAAACATACTATTGTTTTTGTTGTAAATAACGTTCTAATAAATCCAGTTTTCGCTTTTCTACTTCTAGTTTCTCTTTCTCCAACTTCATCTTTTCATCATGTCTTCGTTGTTTGTCCTTATAATAGTTTTCTTTTCTTTCTTTAAACGTACTTTTTAGTTTTAGTGTTTCACATGATGCACTAGAAAGCTCTGTAGTACTTGTTTCAATGGAAGTTCTTGGGATGATGGATCATTAGGGTTCTCTAAATGAATGTATTGAATAGTTTAAACAAATTACCTTTAGAAAAATAATTACCAATTTCTTTAAAATCAGCAACACCAATTTCCAATGTTAATGATGATTTATTAGATGGTTTATCTCCTAAAATTTCATCAATGACTTCAAAGTACTTGTAATGTACAGAAGATCGTCTAGTTCTTTTTTTGGGCCTTCAGGAGATTCAACCACTTCCTTTCGCACTTTTCGGCAGATCTCTAAAATAAAGACATTGCACAAATAATGCACATTAACTACCTATTTGAACGTATTACATATATTTTTCTACTTTGTAATTTTTCTGCAATTATAACCCATACAGACCTTCTTTTTTTAGCATGTTTAAAATCACTAACATGTTCCTTATATATATATATATATATATATATATATATATATATATATATATATATATATATATATATATATATATATATATATATATATATATATAATTAAAGTTTCATTTTCATTCCATACTTCCGATGAATCTGCATTTTTTTGTTCATCTGCTGGACTGATTAATATGTCACCTTCCTCGTCCTCTTCCTTATCATTTTGCTGCGCATAATGGAGCATACTTGAATAAAATTCATCATCTATAATGAAAAGTGTATCACGTATAATAAACACTCAGAAAAAAATAAAAGTTACCATGTTGCAAACGCTGATGGTCCTCTTTACTGACAACTACTTGGTAGGATTTATTATTTTCAGGGTCATGTAATTCTACAATGATACCTACTTTCTACCATATTTTCTTCCCAATTATTCATTTTCACGTTTAATCACCTAACCTAACCTTAGATTAAAGTAAAAACAAAACAAATCATGATCCCTTGATCGAATCGCAAAAATTCAATGATTCAGAGGGGCAAGGGAATTACGGATCACGATTGATTTGAACAGAACGCTGTGCGACAAAAAACACGATCTGTCGGATCAAACACCTTTGGATCCACTTTTACAGTGCGAAAGAACACAGCTCTAGTTACTTATTTTCATTATATGGACATGGAGGTGTTAGCATTAGCATATTATCAATTAATTTATAATTGTATGCGTACTTGTGAGTTGTGGCTAGTCTTGTATTACATTTGTTTATAGGGTAATCATGCAACAAACCTGATGAAGCATTTCAAGACTTTACATTTGAAAGAATTTAATGAAAGTCTTGAAAAACAAGTTTCCAATTCTCAAAATGTGCGCTACAATAAAAAAAAGCAAAGACAAATAGAAGATTTATACAACGTTAAAATACGAATGTCTGAGCAATTATTAATCAGCTCATGTATTGAAATGGTGACTGTTAATGGAAGGCCATTTTCTGCAATTAATGATTCTGGATTTCGGAAAATTATTGATCCAATAACAAAAGGTCTGCATATGAAAATGCGATTGACGTCGGAAAAAATGAAAAGTTTAATGTCAGATGAAGCGTCACAGCTTAGGAAAGATATAGCTGCATCAATACAAAATAAGTTAGTGTCATTAAAAATAGATGCTGTTACTAGATTGGATAGATCTTTCTTGGGCATTAACCTACAATTTATTGAAAATTCAAAAATAGTTTTAAAAACAATTGCATTAGTTGAACTCACCGAAGCACATACAGGTTATATTGAAGCTAGAATTGAAAGTATAAAAACTAACAAGTATATCATTTTCAGGGGAATATTTGAAAGAAATAATTTTCACTGCTTTAAAATCTTATGGTATCAGTCGTGAGAGTATATATTCAATTACCTCAGATAATGGGGGCAATATGCTGAAAGCTATCAAGTATTTAAGAGGCGATTCTGATTCAACCATTAATCCTAAATCTGATAATTGTGCTGAAGCTAACAAGTTAGATGGTCACACAAACATTTTAAATTTAAGTTTTCTAGAAGGATTAGATTCAAATGATATTGAAATAGAACATGAAACTGACAGTGATGATGAAGATGAAGATGCAATAATGAGAGAAAACACTACAACAGAATACTTGCTTGAAGAAATTCAGAGCATTTCTGGAAAGGTAAACGGTGAATCAAGATTTGCACCTATAGGTAAGTTGTTCGTTGGGTAGATTGTTATTAATTTATTACCTACCACAGTGTTGTTTAGCACAAGTGTTTTACACAAAGATTCTGTAAGATAGGTACTATAGGTACATACTTAACACGTTCACAGTCCACTGTACATTTTAAAATAATACTCGTCACGTCCACGTTTAAAATGTTATGCCCCACATATGGGGCATAGGATGTTATGTTATTAAAATTATTAGTCCTACGTCTTATGAGTCACATATGGGTCATATCTAACCTCAACTATATCGATTACAAACGTGGTGTAAAAGTAGTTGTTTTTAGCAAGTAATCGTTTAAAATGAATCGAAATAAAAGGAAGTTAACAGAACAGGAGTTGGAAAATATCGTTAATAATGTGTCAGAAGTAAGTTCTATTTCCGGAAGTGATTTCGATTCGGATGACAGCTTGCAAGATCCTAATTACAATGTTGACTATACAGAAAGTTCTTCAGAGGATGAAAACTGGGATGAAGGTGAATTAAGTGATAATGAAGAACATAGTGACGATGAACTAGATCATTCGTTTTGGTCAGAAACTGTTCTTCAATTTGGAAGATTTCAGTTTACTGGAACTTGGGGTCTACAATTTGAAATCACGCCTAATATGCAACCTATAGATATTTACAATTTATTCCTGGATGAAGAAATAATCGCTTTGATGGTGCTTCAGACTAACATATACGCAAAAGAAACGCCGTGTTCGATCAGCTCGTATTTCTCGATGGCATGACACATGAATCAGAGATGCGTTCATTTATTGGTAAGTATTCCTACGAATTACTATACAAAGTTTGAAATAAATTATTATATTTAGGAATCATTATGCTAATGGGTCTAATAAATTTTCCTAGCATTGAATGCTACTGGAAAACCGATCCACTTTATTACCATGGCCTGTTTCATAAACTTTCCATAAAATATAACCGATTTGCCTTGTTGTTAAAATGCTGGCATTTTCACGATAACAAAGATCCCTCTATCAGCCGATTATCAAAAATTGACAACTTACTTGATCTGATACGAAAAAAATTTAGAAATATGTATGAACCTGGGGATACTATTGTCGTGGATGAAACTATGATTCCTTTTCGGGGCAGGTTAAAGTTTAGACAATATAATCCATCTAAAACCCACAAATATGGTATCAAATTATTCAAAATTTGTACTCCAAATGGATATACATGGGATTTAAAGGTCTATGATGGTCAAGGATAACAATTGCCGGTAGCACCGTTATTAAAGTAGTGGAGGCTTTATTAAATGTTGGACGTCTATTGGTTACCGACAATTTTTATACAAGTACTAAACTTGCTAAATATTTATATGAAAGGAATACTAATTTCTTAGGAACAATTCTTAGGAGCAGATCTACCAAAAGACATAATTATGCAAAATTTAAAGAAGGGTGAAATAGCAGCAAGACAAAAACGTTATATTACGTTTTTAAAGTGGAGGGACCAACGAGATGTGTACATGCTCTCAACTTGTCACGATCAAAGGTTCAACATCTGTGGAAAAAAACGAAATGGCGAGGATAAGGTGAAACCAGCTGCTGTAGTAGAATACAACAAAGGTAAACAAGGTGTCGATATTTCCGATCAGTTATCCAGCTATTATACCTGCATTCGTAAATCTCTTACTTGATACAAAAAAATAATAGTAGAAGTTGTTTGTGGAACAATGATAGTTAATACTCTTATATTGTATAATTCCCAATTCTCTGCAAAGGACCAATTAACTATGCTGCAACTGAGATAATCCCTTATAAAGAGTTTGCTAAAAATTGATCATTCTAACATCGGGGTGTCAAATGAGACACGACAGAATATGGACAATAAAATGCAGCATAAACTAGAAGAACTACCAAGAGGCTCAGATAAAAAAATATGCAGGAAAAGATGCCACGGATGCTACACAGAATTGCGAGAGAGTCTCTCGTGATCAGAAGCCGCAAAAAGGACAAAAAACGTGAATACAATTTGTCCTGGTTGCAATCAAGCCTTTTGTGTGGCTTGTTTTGCGGAAAATAATTAATTTATAAGTTTAATTTACATTTTTTACATGAAATTTAAATCGTCATAAGTTCGTGTATTCTAAGCATAACTCAATAAAATTTATATCAAAATATAGGTTTTTCTTTCCTCTAACATCCTATTAAGAAACAATGATTCGTACTGCCACGTCCTACGTTTAATCGAGCTATTTCTATCCGAAGATTTGTGACCCATATGTGGTTCATGGACGTGCCAGTAAATGCTTCGATGACCCACATGTGGGTCATAGGACTGTGAACGTGTTAAATGTGAGTTAAAGCTGCTAAAAAGTTTAATTTTTTTATTGATCTCTTCCAGAAAATTAATTCTGAGATTAGTTCTTATAATATTCTAATAATAATATATGTGTTATTCCAATATGGTGCCTATAATACCGGGTGTGGCATATCCTTGCTGTATTTATTACAGCGAATTTTTTATTTTAGGTGTGATGTGCAGCTCACACATTGCAATTAGCGGTTTCTGATAGTTTGAAAGAAGATACAAATGTGACAAAAATAATTTGTAAAGTGCGTCAACTTGTGAAGAAATTGAGAACTCCTACGTATTTGTATTTAATAAAGAAACAACACTTAAAAAAACCTATTGTAGATTTTCTTACCAGATGGCATTCAACAGTAGATATATTAGTAAGGGTCAACGAGCTAAAAAGTTTTATAAACGACCTTTCAGATAGTGATCTAAAACTGAGGCAATTTAATTTGACTAGGCAAGAATGGGAAAGAACAAATGCTGTTATTGCAGCGTTGATGCCAGCCAAAATTTGTACAAAGTTACTACAACAAGAACAGTTAATCCCAAGAGACTTCTATGGCCACTGGTTAATGTGCAAAATTAAAACTGAAACCATAGGCACACCATTTTCAAGAACAATTCTTCAGAATTTAAATAATCGTGAGAAAAACATTCTTTCAAATGAAGTTTTAGTAGCAGCTATATTTATGGACCCAAGATACAAATTGCTTTTAAATGAAAATCAAACCAATCAAGCAATTGATCATTTGCGTAAATTGTGGACTCAAATACAATGCATAAAACAAAATTTTCATGTATCTATCGATAGTGTCTCACAACTGACTGATTCATCTACTAGTCCTGTAACAAGTGAGTCATCAGATGAGCTTGATTTATTACTAAAAGCAAAGGAAAAAAATTGTAGAGCTACTAACAAGAATGTAATCACTCCCAAAATAGACATTTTATTGATGAATTATAAAACAGAATAAGAAAGAATAAACCGAAAAACAGATATTTTAAAATTTTGGGAGAATATTAAAACTGTTCATCCAGAACTGTTTGTATTAAGCCAGATTGTACTTGGTGTGCCAGTCACACAAGTAAGTGTTGAACGCCTATTTTCAGGTTTAAAATTTATTTTATCCCCATTAAGAACAAACATAGCAGCACAAGCATTACAAGATCAACTTCTTATTAGATCAAACCGTTTATTTGAGAAGAAATCAAAAATCGAAGATTCGAAATAGTATGTATACATACTATTCCGAAACTTCGATTTTTAATTTATTTAATAAGGAAGTATTTATATTACACTTTCTAATATTTGTTGTGGCAATACTAACACTTCACCTTTAGTTATCAATAATGACAATAATAACACATTGCCTTCTGTCAGTTCTGTCCCTAACATGTCAGATTCTGAAAAGAAGAAAAGAGGTTCAAACAACAGTGATGAATGTGATGCTCCCTTAAAAAGAAAGAAGCAGAGTAACATACGTGAGTTTTGTAGAAAATAAAATGTCAAAATATCTTGCATATCTGTAGTTGCATAATAAATATAATAAGTAATTAAAATTTATTTTTATTAATAGTACCTATATTATTATACAAGGAGAAAAAAGCAATTATGTGAGTGCAAAAATTACTTTTCCCCTGTGTATAATACAATATTATATACAAGGTTTAGAAAAAAATTATTTTTTATTCAAATATGAATGACATTAAGCTTTGTAGTAGAATCTAAGCTTATGAAAAATTATATTAACCTACATCAACTCAATGGTTTATTTTTTACACCTACTTTTTATTTGAACATTCACTAGTTTAAACATTACAAAATTAGTTTTTAATTTTTTATGTTGACAATCAGTACAGAGCTAAAAATACTTTTGAAATCAGAACCGTTATAGAACCTGAAAATTTAGGAACAGGAACTTTTGTTATATATTTGTTTAGAACCAGAACCGGAACTGAAACCCATATTTTGGAAGTAGTGAAATTATAACTGGAACCGAAACCTTTATTTCAAAAAGGTTCTAGTCCCTGCTGATAAGTCACTTACTCAGTTGCTTCGTTTATCAACAACAAATATTGAAGTTAATATTGATGCATTAGTTAGTGAAAATCAACATCCTCAAATTTCTCACAAATTTTTTTTGTAAGTAGATATTTTTTTGAATAAATTACAATAATAATACAAACGCGTTTTTTCTTTATTTACCATACCTATTAAAACTAACTGATAAAGTTGCATACGAAATATTTTGTAATGCGGCCCTCCAAAACGCTTTTTTTTTAAAGCGGCCCTTAGAGCACTTGCAGTTGGACAGCCCTGTTAGCTCATGCATCTTGATTTCTTTCCTTATGTTGTTTTTTTTTATTTTGGATTGATATGGATACGGTGGTTAGCAACAGGAAAATAAATAAACATTATATTTGAATAAAAATATTTTCCCAATTGCATTTTATTCTTACTATTATTAATAAAGAACAATAGAATCCAAAAAGGAAATATTGTTAATCAATTGATATCAATATATCTTTATAACCCTATAAATTGTCAAGGTGTTAATGTAATACTTTTAAACTTCCCGCTATTTACTTTCAAGGTCAAGATAGAGACAACACAGAGACGTGTAACTTAATGTATAATTCTTGGCCGCAATAATGCATTGGTCAACTGTAGTGGAAAGTGAAAGTAGGTGGCGGACATGTCGATTTAAAAATGAGCGGGAGATATAAATGTTTTCATTTACCTTTAATATTTTATTGCTTTTATCATTGAATAAAGAAACTGAAAGACAGTATTAAGTATAATATGTAATTTATTAAAAAAATATACATATATGTGCATACTTATACATTACATAGTTTTACACACAAATGAAAAATAATTGATCTGTTGTAAGCTTTTACATAATTTACTGAAATAATTTTATCGATAAACCTCTTGTAAGAAGTTCGTTTTAGTTGTATAATTGCTTAGATTATAAAAAGGTACAGATACACCTTTCCATATACGACCGTTATTAAAACACTGATGAGAGAGTGTACACAATATGTAATACTCGCACATCCCTTAATGTTTTCGTGTATATATAGATATTATAGATTTTAATTACTATGTTAGTTGTGGTGTTAACAATTAGACAACATTGCATTGCAAACTACAATAAATAGACTGAATTACGCTATTACACTAAACATAATGATTCGGGCATTTTGAAGCGAATATAGACTCTACAATAAACATTCAGTTTTCAGTTGTTAGGAAATATTGGGGTTGCATACTTACAAATTTTCAATCAAGGAAATACCACTAAATATAATCTAATGTGGTCCTAGTACCAATTATAATAAGCTTACACTTCTATTTTTTAAATTTTAGTTTAAATCTAACTAACACACGCACGTTCACACAAGATATTTAAAATAAACACTAAATAGGAAATAGTAACTTATTAATAAGATTAATAACAAAATGTATACAAAATAACCTACAATACGAAAAAGTTCAATGTACGAAACACAAATGATAAACACAAATGACAAATTGACAATTCATTTTATTCATTTGACATTTTTGACAGACCAGGGAATTACTACAGTAGCGACATCACTAATGCTTTTTCGATTGAACAACAAAGATACACTTATAGATTTTTCTTGTAGTTTAACAAGGACACACAATACAACTAAAAGCGAACAAAATTGCCTATGGAGTTACACGTCTCTGTGTTGTCTCTGGTCAAGACTAGAAACCTTTCCTGTCTAGCTGCACGTGTTATTTGTGGTTCGATTTTGACGAGTTATTCGCTGCCTTATCGGTATCGCGTTTTCTGTATATAAAATGTTTTCGCGGTGTTTTCTTCTTTAATATTTGTACTAGAAATGGATGTTATCGATAATTTATTAAATGTTAAAAAATGTATAAACTACACCCACGAAGAAAAAATTAAATTAAAGCAAGGCAGACGTCCATTACCAGCTATTTCCATCGAAAAAGGAGGCTCAAGTCGTGGTAAACAGTACAAAAGACAATTTAATCGTGAATTGTACTCAAGAAACATTTGGTTATGTGGGTGCAACAAAAAAAATGTCCCTTGTGTACTTTTTGGCGGAGATAAAAATTGGACACAAATTTGAGTGACCGATTTAAAACCTTTGAGTCAAAAAATAAAGAAACATGAAACGTGCCGACACCATTTTCATAATGCAATAGAATTTGCTTTATTAGGCACAGTAAGTATATGGGAACAACTAGATTCCGCCTATTTGGTAAATATTAAAAAAATATAACGAAAAGGTGACAACGAATCGGTATGCTTTGTCTAGCATTATTGACTGCTTTAAAATTTGTGGAATATTTGAAATGGAACATCGAGGACATGATGAGACGAATGTCTCAAAAAATCCGGGAATTTTTCGTGGTCTAATAGATTTTAGCGCAGAGCTTGACAAAACTTTGGCTGATCATTTAGAAAAGTCAAGTGTTTAAAGAAATTTCAAAAGAAATTCAAAATGATATATTGGACTGTACTTTTGAAGTGTGCCAGTACAGGATTTTGGAAGAAATTTGTCAATCTCCATATCTGACAATCATGGTAGACGAAACAACTCATGTGTCCGCAAAAACGCAGTTATTAGTAATACTTAGGTATTCACAAAATGGCGAACCTGTAGAAGGTTTCTGGACCTATCTAAACCCAGTTACTGTCAATGCAGAGGCTTTCACGCAAGATATTTTACATGTTCTAAATGCAAATACTACCTGTCACAAAATCAACCAAAAAAGTAATTACTCAAAGCTACGATGGCACAGCAGTCATAAGTGGAAGGCATACTGGAGTCCAGGCAAGGATTAAAGAGAAGTTTACATATGCCCATTTTGTGCACTGCTATGCACATCAATTGAATGTAATGTCTAAAACTGCTTCTAAAAATTCACAAGTAAGGCTTTTTTTTGGAAACTTTCAGGAAATACCAGCTTTTTTTAGAAATTCTCCACAACGTGTAAATGTACTGAACCAACTATCTCAAAAAATAATTCCCCATAGTCTGCCAACCCGGTGGAATTTTAACATCCACACTGTAAATATAGTTTTTGAACATCGAGAATCTTTCATAGAATGTATGGAGAATATAGAAAACTCTTTTAATAACGAAACTGTTGGTAATGTCGCGTCATCTATCACAAAAATGCTCCAAGATGCAAATTTTATTTTCTGGATTACCTTTTTCCGTCGTGCTATGCCTCATGTAGATGTTCTTATTACGAACTACAAAAAAGACAAACAGATCCTGTAGAAATAAACACACAAAATTTTTGAGCAGAAGGTGATGTCAATAAGAAAAGCAATACCTGAAGTCGTTAGCCAAACTTCTTCATTACGCACTGAGCCATTTCCTACCAAAAGAATTCCTAGAACCGACAGTAAATTAGATCATCGTGTTGCTGCTATAGAAATCTCCGATGTAATTCTGAAATGTGTCGATTCCCATTTAAAAGTAATATCTACGGCTGTTTTATTCTATTCTAATACATTTGGGGAATATTGTGTATTGCTTATACAAGCATAGATAAAGAACGTCTGAAAATTGAATAAGCAGTAATTTATGTCATAGCAGACTGTATGTCGATAACAGGAACAGTGCCGTTTTTAACATTTTTAGTCCAAAATAATTTATCAGGGCCATTTTACGAAACCAAAAGAATATTCGGAACCCTTATAACAATTAAATTGACGACTGCAGAGGCTGAAAAATTATTTTCTACTTTAAAACAAATTAAAACTTTTTTACATAATTCTATGACCGGGAATCGTCTAGTGCTGCTATCAATGGTATCAATTGAAAAGGCAATGATTCGTGAAATTTCAAATTTTAATGAACAGGTTACAAACAATTTCGCTTCCTAAAAGGACAGAAGAATTAACTTAATTTATAAAAAATGAACGTATGCTCAATAACTACATAGTTTAGATTTAAAGACATTCTTCTTGACATTTATTTGTAGAAACTGAGTTTTTACTTGCTACTCAAATCTGGTAAGTTTAGTGCATAACCTCTATATCTCTAACTCACAACCCGCGACTGCCTCACCCTGCAAAAACGTGGCATGCCCCCCCCCCCCCTCTCACAATAAAACTAAACTAAATATATAAACCTTTTTGTTTATGTATTTAATTTGACATTTGTCAACAAATATTTCAAAATTTAATTTTTTTCTAATTTTATGTAAACGATCACAAAAAATTTTGATCGCAACATGTGCCAAACTATAATTTTAGTATTTATTTAATTTTTCTATCAAAATCAACCTAAACCCTAACAAAATTAGTATTACTGAATAGGTAATTTTAATACCTTTCAAACGGGATGTCACTTGCCATAAGGTACTATTTAAAATTATTGGTCACTGTGGCCCTGTGACGTCATATATGACTATTACGTCACTCGTCATGACTAGTTGAGAACCTTATATCCGTTTATATACACCCTCCAAATTAGTATAAGTAAAACCGTTTAAGAGATACAAGGGGGGGGGAGGGAAATGTTGACTAGCACTGTATATATTATATATATATATATATATATATATATATATATATATATATATATATATATATTTGGAATTTGACAATAATGATACTTAATAAGAAAAATTGGTTTAACAGGTGATATGTGCTTTTTTCTCGAGCGGCCATTTTGCGTGAAGTATGAGCATTTTAAGAAAATTCTATTTTTTCTGATTCTTTCTGGCTTCTATAAGAGAATTTTTGAATATAATATATTTCTTTACCTGATAAGGCAATTATTTGATGCAGATGTATTAATCACTATGCCGGACCTATAAAAACGTTACTTCCTCAAAAAGGGGTAAGCTATATCGATTTATTCGATTCACATTTCTGTCAGTGTTGAGATACGATAAGCCTCTAAACCGCTCTACGCAAGAATTAAAATTTAACCAGATTGTGTTAACCCATCAGTTAGAGCTCGCACAAATCTAAAGAGGTAACGCAAGGTTATACGATTAAAACTACGATCACTGACCTAATCTTATTTGTAGCTTTGTCATATTCATCATATTTGTATCTTAGTCACGTATTCGTCATATTCGTCAAGTATTCTTCCAGTATCTTTCGACTCTCTTTTAATACTTACAAGACACCTTTTTGTTATTGTATTCAGTTTATAGGCGCTCTCATTGTAATTATGTGGCCATTAAAATGTAAATTTACGTTAGAGTAATGGTGTGAACTGAACAGGCTTCTCCAATATTACCTGTAATTAAATTGGGTAAAATTTTTGTATTATGTTGTATAACATAGGCAAGTTTAATTTGGAACATTTTGAAATTATAATTTTACTGGTTATTTAGGAAATATCATTTTATTGGTGATACATGCATTCTTCTTTTCATGTTAACGAAAGATATTTCAACGAACCAATTGGGGAGGGGGGGGTTATGTCATGTTAAAAATTAATCAATTTTACCTTTTTATATTTGTTGCAAGTTAATATACCGCGACTTGCTCACGTCCTTAAAGTTTTTGATATATGTAAATGAAGTGAGTTTGCATGAAAAACATTTTTTTTGTGTATGAAGAATGTAACTTTGTGTAAATGATAAACCACTGGAATTTTTAACGAAAGAATATCTGAATGTTGTAAAAATATTTTCATGTTGAAAGCATTAAATTTGGTTGAAAAATGTTTTGGAACAATTTTTATTGCAACGGCACTGGTAAGAGACTACTAGCTTGCCACTGGTCTTTTTCCGTTGTGTACAAAAGAACTCGGATTAAAGAAATGGTTATATACGTATGAGTGAGTGAGAGTATGATATATTGATTCTGTATTAATGTGCAGTAAGAAATCTGTATAAATATTTGTGTTTCCAGAAATGTTATAATATTGTGCAATAATGGAATATTGAATGCACGTTCAAGAATGAAGTTGTTTAAATTATGCGGAAATAGGATTCGCCCACATGCGAAATGTTCAGAGGAAGTTCAATTATGGTCTGTATAATGTACAGAGTAAATATAATTACAATTAATGGTTTTTTCGGAAAGTTGTGAGTGAATTTACAAAGTAAATTCTTCTTACTTTGCATAGCGGTGATTCAGTTTCAGAATTCCCGTCGGTAAAGAAACGCACGAATTACGCTTTTGTGATAGTTGAATTTTTATGCTAGCGCGAAGAGATAGGTAATATGGCGGGCAGAAGGGATATAAGGGAGAATTTAATAAGGGAGTGACAGTGAGAGAAACGTTCTGTGAGAGCTTAAGTAAGGGCGGTCGCGCGCTCGTTTTTGGAGGAACCTTAGAATGGTCAGTGTTGGACTTTGTTTATGAAAGTTCAGCAGTACGTATATAAGCGATTTCAATAACCCATAAGGGGATAAATCATATATGGACATTCATAAATTAATAGTTTAAGTGTGAATTGAAAGGAGATAATAGTGATTTCCTCACAAGAAATTTAAAAATTGCAAACGCAGATTTAAAATAACACAACGAAATATTTTGTTGACAGTGTTCAGCAGTAGAGCGTGCGATAATAATAAAAAGAAAGCCTGAAGTAACGCTTTGAGTAACCAAATTAAAGTTTGTCAATTTAGTTAAGAGTAGTGGTCATCATTGATATTGAATGAAGTACATGTGTACAATCGTTAGTAATATAAATCGATTGTATAAAGGCAACTAAGAATTTTAATATTTATTTGGAAACATTTATTGTGATACGTTTACGTTGAAGGGTAAACGTTAAAGCAAAGAACCCATATGAAAAACGAGAGTGAACGACAGACAACTGCGCTCGCGAGTGTTGCAGCCTCGTGCATTAGCGAATACGGCCGTCTACTGTGTTTTGTGCCAGTGTGGGTGCAAATTTAAAAAGGATTACTGAAGCAGGTCATATGGAGTTCACTATATCACGGATAGAGGATTAATTAACGTAAAGTGTAACTAGTTTTAGGTTGTGTTTAACAGATCCAAGTACGATTATATTTTGAGTTCATTTTGCTTGTTGAGTTAACAACTTCGTATTGTAAGAACAAGGGCAATCGAACTTTATCTGTTTTGATGTGTTTAGTATATAACATTTTGGGGGAATTCTTAATCTGTAAGAATTGATTTTTCTTGCTTTTTGAAGCCACGTGTTTGTACATTTTCACAATTGCAAATTGGTTAATATATATTCATTATTTCACTTACCTTTGTTGTTTATTTGTATCAGCTGAGATGCAATTTTAGTATTAACCTGTGCACATTTACCTAATGGATTACATCTACTAATAGTTGAATTAATCTTTGCATATTTTTGAGCTTAATGATCGATCTGAAATTGCGTAATGAGCCAGATATATTACAAAATTTAAGTACTTTGAATTATTTTAGTTAGAAATATAAAGTTATATGTATATGAGGGATGCTAAAAAGTATTTAAATTAACATTTTATGACTTGGAATTTTCATATGTACGGGGTGTGTTAAATAAGTTTACGACGACCCGTGTATTTCAAAATTTTCTTTAGCTTTTGGATAAATTTCTTTTCAAGTGTGATTGAACTGGAGTGGTGTATGATTTTACTGAGTAGGCTGCAATCCTACCTTTCACAGTCAGATAGGATTAATTTATCATCCCGCATAAGACTATTTATTTTCTACAAATTTAAGATTGTGGTGGCGCCTAGAGACAATTTTTCCTGAACTGAGCATTGTGAATTGTAGATTTATGGCAAGTGTAAGGTGTTTGATACTACCTTTCAAACATTTTACTCCTTATATCGACCCCGCCTATTTCCACTGTAGCTGGCTTGGCAACCCGCTTACTTCGATAAGCCTGCACGACGCCTAGTGCGGTTTGAACGTGTAAGAAATGTAAAAGACAAATCAGTTCGTTTTGGATATTTTTCCAAGGTAGTGATCTTTAGCTTCCATTGTTGGATCAAATTGAGCTAGTAGTTGAAAGATTTTTAAAAGAATTTCATTATTAAAATCACAAAGTTTGTCACTGGTACTCCCAATAACTTTTGAATTTGTGCCATTCTCGGTTACGGTTACCTGATCGACAGTATCCTTGTAATATAGGTTTGAGTGTGTTTCAGCTTGGGACCACTCTGGGTTATCAACCTCTTTTTTCTTAATTCGTAGTTAATTCAGTAAATTCTCAGTCTGTTTATCAATTCGTGATGCTTTTCGAATCTTTTTCTTTTGTACTGAGCACTGGATAGCTTTTTGCGTTCACCTGACTCTAAAATACACAAAAAATTATTAACAAAGCGTTTTAATGCTCAATCACCGTAAAGGCTGTTAAAGTCAGTAGCTAATTAATGTGAATTAACCTTTACTTCATTTCGCACTCAATATATAAAAGATAAGAGTACGGTTTCAATTATAGAATGAGTACGTGAACCATAAAGAAAATACTGATACTTTACATTGTATCCTAGGTTTTTGTGGAACTCTTACCACTAGAAGATAATTTTTTCGTTGAAGATGATTACTTACTTTGCTACAAGCTTAAAAGTGGAGGAGGAAATACATTTTGAATAAGTTTTAAAATAAAAAAATACCTGTTACGAATTCTGTCACGCATCAATAATATTTTCAGATCAAAATTCACTTATCAATCAATACACATTACAAATTGCGGTGGTTATCTACAAAGTTACAACATGTACAGGTCGTAGGTTCAAATCCTACTCGAGTTAAACCTTTTATTTATGTATATAATAAAATTAATAGTAATTTTTAATGTATTTATTTGTTTATAGAATATAGACTACAAACAAATAAATACATGATTGTAATTTTGTAGATAACCACCACAATTTAAAAACAGAAAAACAAGATATCATTGCACTCTTTTCGGATTAGTCACGTCTAGATATTATAACGTACTCCTAAGATAGTAAGTATGATATACATCTTTGTTTGTTACTAGCATATATATATATATATATATATATATATATATATATATATATATATATAGGGACAAGAGTAAATAAGCTTGTATTCTTTTAGTGGGCAAATTGAGATATATTAGAGTATATTTACACTGCATTTTATTAAGTAATGTATTAGACGAGTGAAAGCAATTGATTTTGATTTAACGAAACAGGCTTGGTGGAATTTGCACAAGTTTGTTTAATAATAAAGAGGAATGAGCTATGTAAGGAGGATGTGAGGAAGGTCAGAAGGAGTTATATTTGTGAGTACGATTAAGATCGTAGAACATATTTCAATAAATTCACAGTTTATTCAAAGTATTTTGGTATTTTAGAAACCTTACAGATGTTTATCGCACGGATTAGGTTTATAATTATATGTAGAACATGTATCGAGTTAGTTACAATTCGGGAAAGGTTTAAATTTTAAGAAAGGTTTATGGTGCGGACAAGGTTTAGTTTTCACTCACAGATATAGTGTACAAAAAGTGCAAGAGAAGCGGTAGTGCGTTATAAACATTAAAGAGAATATAAACAACATTTTTACATTTGCATATTTTACATATAAATACTTTTTGTGTACAAATTCTGCAGAAGTGTGTTTAACAATATGGATTTTTGAGTTGACAAAGTTTTAGACAATACAATAAAAGTGATCAGTGTTGATGTTGAAGATAGTTTTAACAACATCTTAGAATAACATTTTAAGTAATTTGGACGTTGTAAACGCAAATTATGAGTATAATTGTATAAAGTTAGGTTAAGTTTTAATTTTAAGGTTTTTGCAAATTTATAGTTTTTATAGGATATTTAAGCATAAAATAAATTATTACAGTAATTATTAGGAGGTTTCCCTCGTTTTCACGTAGAAATTTACATTGTACAAGCTATATAAACATAAAATTATAAAAATGGGGTTAACTACATAAATTTCCAACTTGAAAAAAGAATTTTCCGTTAAAATTAAAATATATGTGTTTAAATAAATGTATTCTAATACAGTTGTGTGTGGAATTCTGCACAGATTCCAATTCTGTTATCAAAATGTAAATCCAAATTATTTTAAGAAAGTTATGGCATAATTTGTATTTTAGTTAAGTTTTCAATTTTGTTTAAACCACGCAGAGACTTGGTTACTTCGTTTGTATGGTACAGAAAAAGTTGAAATTTTTGTAGCTAACAGAACAGTATAAAATGAATTGCTCCTGAATTCTCGCTCTCTTACTCTTACTATTTTTAAATTTTTTGAACAAAAGTCAAGGTGTTAATAGTGTTAGTGTTAATATGTAAGTTTTAAGTTACGTTATTATCGGAAATTTTGAAACGCGGTTAGTGAAGAGTCGAGACATCAGTAACAATTGTTTTTAACCTACGATCAAACTTAAAAGTTAGGTTACCGATATAATTATCAATTATAATAAATTTTGCTTCGATTCAATTTACGTGTTCAAATTTCGATTGATATGTTTTTGTTTTTTGTTTATTTTTTTGTCGTTAATAAAATTATTCAGTTCTCTGAATCGATGTTTATTTTTCTGAAGCGACGTATAATAATTAATAAACGAATTTCCATAACGGGATCTAAAACAAAAGTGAAATTGAATTAAAGTTATATGAACCTAAAATAAATTTTTAAATCGAAAATTTTTATAAGCATTTAAACCAACAGTTAAATAAAATACAATTTAAAACACAGTGCTTAGTTGATGCTATTTAAGCAAATTTACGGTACTTCACAATTACCACCAAGAAAAGTCGTTCTTCAACAAAGTATACTTGAATCAAGTATGGAAATATATGCAGCACCACTTTGAACAACAGGCCAAGTAACATCAGCCACATATGGGAAGAACGCTACCCAAGATTAATATGGAACCAGCCAAATGAAAACATCATTGGAGAATACGCAGATACACATGTGAATGAGATTTTATTTATCATAACCCATAAATTGTTTCCATTATTCGCGTAATTTCCTGTATTTATGTTTATTATTTATATTTGTATATGTTTGTGCAATAACGGTATAAACATCTGTAAAGTGAATGAATCTTTATTATTACCAACATTTCAATTTTAATTACAACATAATTAAACTCACATATTTAAGATTTTTCTATTTGACATTTTCACAGGCTGCATTTTAATTCAGTTAAGACGCTACGCATGCGTTATTGTGCAAGTTTAACTTAGGTCTGTTCCACATACCATACATTTATTATAATTGGGAATTTATTTAACAAAGAACATTTCATGATTTCACCATTACATTTAAATGCATTCAAGTTTACATTAAAGATTAAATTATTTGTATTTAATTTGCCAACAAATAAGCGTAAAAGATAATTGAACTCTATCCCCAATTTTGAGATGTTGAGCTAGTTCGGTGCATATCAATTATATGAGATAATTTAATTATCATAACAATTATCCCAATTTAAATAATAAATAAATAATTCTACATTACAATTATATATATATATATACACACAACACACACACACACACACACACACACACACACACAAATATATATATATATATATATATATATATATATATATATATATATATATATATATATATATATATCATGTATTAATAGGCGTTGTTATGAGATGAATTTTGTTTAACATTCTGTCACAGTTATTGACGGCTTGAATGAGTGATAATATCCCATAACTTGATGTATCACTTCACTAATATTCCGTTACAATTACTTTTGGACTTATTAGATTACAATTCGAATTTAATTTCTCCACTTTGTGATATCTACAAAGAATCATTTATTGCTTTAATATTTTTGCAAATTTTTGGTACCCCTATGGGCTCGCCTCTTAGTCTCATTATTGCGACAATAGTGATGGAAGAACTATTAAACTTCAGTATACCTTTGTTATCATTTAAACTCCCCTTCCTAAAGAAATATGTAGACACCATAATCTGTGCCGTACCAGACAATAAAATTGACGAAATCAAAAATATTTTCAATCAATTTAATAATTACTCTCTTCTTGGACACCAGACTAGAACAGCTAACAATATAATTGACATTCACTGATATCAAAAACCAATATGTTCAGGTCACTACATTAATTACTTCTCTTACAAAAAATTAATATCACAGGAATTAAAAATAGAATCATAAAAATATCTCATCCAACTTTTATCCAAAAAAATTTAAATAAACTGAAATGAATTTCGATTAAAAATAATTATCCATTAATCTTTATCAATAAATTAATCTTTAATACAGAAACTCAACGAACAGTTGTGAAGAGCCCGGTTATCCAGAAAGAGAACAACACCAGACATCGTAAATTACCTTTGACTAAAAATTTAACACCTAAAATCACAAATGTATTTAAGAACTTCAACATAAAAATTAGTAAACATAATGTAAATCGGTCAACAAATTGTTTTCCAAGGTCAAAGATGCCAGTCCTGTGTTGCTTAACTCTAACGCCATCTACCAAATTCCCTGCATTGGTAGCACGGAAGCATACATAGGACAGACGTCACATTATGGTGACACAACACAGAAGTGATTGCAAAATTGACAAAAAAAAACTTATTTCAATAATGTAAAAATTTTAAATTTTGAAGAGGTATATAAATCTAGACAATTACTAAATAACATCCTGTACATCAATAAGTTAAATTTACCGCTTTTAATATATCTCAGTGAATTAACCTAAGTAAAATAAATGTAACCACTTGGACAGAAAAATTCTATCAGTGTAAGCACATGTTGCAAGTGTGACAAAGTTTTAATTTTATTTTTAAAAATGTAAACAAAATTGTAATATCATTACTCATTCAATTGAAAGTTCGTAAAAAATGATATTCAAATCTGTAATAAAATACAGGGTGTGCCATTTTAAAAAAATGGAAAAATACATTGTGCATAATGAACCTCCCTGTATCTATAGAGAAAAGTGCCTACAATCTGAATGTAGAAGTTAAAACATTGGAAAAACAAATCCCAAAACTTTACTCCGATATCTTTCAAAATGGCAGAACAGGAGCTTATTTAATTAACTAATTTTTTGCATAAAAATGTCAGTAACTTAGGAACCCATAACACTTTACATCGTTTTGTTCGGAATGTAACAGATAATTAGTAATTTGTTGTCTAGTATCACGCTAGAAACAAAAAAAAACAAAATAAAAATTGCATTTTCCAATGCAACACAAAAATGTCAAGACATTAAAATAAAATGGACGACATTTTGAGAAACTTATTGAATTAAAATACTTTTAATTGCTTTTGTTTTGTTTAATTGGTTTTTGTTCTTTTAGCATTCGTATGTTAAATAGAATATGATTAACATAAAATTAAAATAAAGTATTATTTTGCGTCCTTTTCCTTATTTTTCTATTACATGGCTACTGCGATATGGCAAAAGAAAATCACCAATTCTGTAAAACGGCAAAGATATGTGTATTAACAAAATCGAAAGAGAAAAAAAATCCGAGTCTGTCTATGTAAAAAAATATATACCATTTCTATTTAAAAAAAAGTTATCCATGATTAAATTTGTACCTCAGTAATTGTTCTTTTCATAATATTTTATTGACTTGTTCATGCCCTATCGAATGGTGAAAACCGTATGTCCACCTATTTTACTTTGCGAGATATTAGTCATTTTGAGTATGCCGCAAACGTAATTTTTTGTTAGAAACGTGAGATAACGCCGAAACGGTGGACTGTAGGTGACCTGTATACTAACAAAGCGCCCCTCAATTTCTACAGGAAATTCAAAAATGTAATAATATACAGGGCGTTTCATTTAAAATAAGAGTAGAATGCTGTGCAGCAAAGTTGAACACCCTGTATACATGCAAATGTGTTTAGGCTATATAGCTTGAAAAATAAGGCAAAGTTCGGTTTTGTACTATTTCTTTACAACAAATATTAAAGATGCTAAAAGGAATGCCCGAGCGATGTCGGACCCGGTATACGTGATATACACATTAAATAGTTTAGTAGAGAACTGTCAATCAGTGTGTAATACAGTGTAGTTCTCGGTGTAATAAGAAAAAAGGTTTTGGATTAATTAATACCTTAAGAAATAAATTACCCGTGGAGCTACATATACCTTAGTACAGTTACTGTGGACCGAGTACCCGTTTATGAGAACGATTATCTTGCGCGACAGAGGCATTAAATGGAGAAGCGTGTAAAGAACGCCGATATTGCATACTCAGGCAATGATCTAAGACATCGCCATATAGGGACAATGCTTTGCAACAAAATTGAATAGATTTAGTATCCTGCATACGCAGTAGTAATGGGACACCTTCCGCCATCTAATGGAGTTTTGACGCAAAGCGCCCATGGGCCGGTTTTCCACCCTTATTTTACAATCCAGTGTAGACCAGGTTTTCCACCCTTATTTTTACCAGCATATTACGTAGGACGTGTATTTCACCCTATTTTTACACATACCACGTGTGAGACCGGATTATTCCACCCTTATTTATTACGCTTACGTGTAGGACGATTTCACCCTATTTTTGCACATCACGTGTGAGACCGCATTTCAACCCTAATTTTGCACATTCACGTGTGAGACGATTTTCACCTATTTTCAACCCTAATTATTTTTATAGCGTACAGTGAGACAGGATTTTCCACCCTTATTTTTACACATCCACGCGTGATACCGTGTTTTCAACCCTAATTATTTTTACTCGCTTACGTATAGGACATTATTTTCACCCTATTTTTGCACATCCACGTGTGAGACCGTGTTTTCAACCCTAATTATTTTACTCACTTACATGAGGACCGTATTACCCTTATTTTTATTATTTCTTTTAGTCTTATGCTGTATTAAGGACCTTTTGACAGCTAGGACTTTTGTAACGTGAGGACTGTCTGGTCTTGGCTGTATAGGGGTGGGCTGTAATTGGCTAGGGTTGGAACTTAGGGCTGGTCTAGTAATCTTAGAGTTTGGTCTTGGTGGTGGAGCTAGGGTTGAGTCAGGTTGTGGTGGAGCTAGGGTTGGACTTGGGGCTGTATGTAGAGGTGAGGATAAGTCTAGGGTTATTTCTGATGGTATTAAGGTCCTTCTGGTAGTTTACCCTGGAGGCAGACCGCATACAATATGTATAATTAATAAGATATTATTATTTAGTCTATTGCTTTAAAAGGGTTAAATGCTATTGGAGAAAACGTTTCTAAAGGAGATGAGATAAGCAGATAGGATTGATCTTGCGTGGGGAATTTGAATGACAGTAAAATTTAATTATAGAACACTTATTTTATTATCGTAATTAAAATCCTCAGTGACTATAAAAATTACTGCCATTCAGTAATGAAACAAAACATTTTTTATTAAGTTAATTACATAACAGTTTGTCTTTTCTAAAACGCATATTAAAACATAGTTTACCTGCATTGAAATAATATCCATACGTCCGTTAAAAAATGTTGTACGCCTTAATATTTTTAAAGAAACTTAATGCTTGTGTTTTATAACTGTAATTAAAAATCTGTAAATAAATAAAAAGGTTAATACACATACCAGCTCTTAACGTTTTTAAGGCACTTGATGGTCGCCGATTTGTGTTTACTTGTCAACTAAAACTTTCTAGTTGTGAAAACTCTATTAATCACTATAATTAGAATGTAAATACACAAACAACCTTTATTATCTTTATGCACTTATGCACGTATTACCTTTCTCTTAAAATAAAATGTTTGAAAATATTCGTATTGTACACAAATTGTTTTTATAAAAACCATATTAAATGTTTGGAATGTTTAAAATTCATAACATTTTGTAGTAAGATAACCTACGTTTACTAATTACCGTGTAATTATATAACTTTGTTTAATTTAATAATCTAAAACCAATATAAATAATATAATTTCTAAAAAATATTATTAGAGTTGATATGCGTTTTATTTCAAGTAATTGTTTTCAATATATATAAATGTGTAAGTGGACCTGTATTATTTGTTGTAACCTTCTATTACATAATTCAACTTATACACGAATTAATAACGACCTCCACTAGTTTATAACACAATCGCTATGTAGCGTGTTTTTATTTACACCCGTACTTCTATAAACTATTAATGCTCCATTTTAATAGGGTGATCAACTATCTGAAAAGGTTTACTGTTAAAGTATACGATGAAGATCGTTTAAGCAAACCTTGTATTATTCTTATATACGAATGATATTTCAAAAAGTACTAGTATAATTAACATGAAGGTTTATAAATCTACATCCAGACAAGGAAACAGTTTTAAACACAAAGAATTTATCTGTAACAGACATGCTATTACATGACGTTTACAAAATGGTTATTAAAAATGTTTTCTATTAATACTTGTAGACTATATGTTTATCTATACGAAATTTTATTCCAGCATACCATTCTACCTTGAAAAATTGTTAACCAGAGAAACAATTTTGAACTCAAACAACTGTTACCATTCGTCAATGTAGATAATCCAATGTGGTCTGGTTTGTCTGAGGGTCCGTTTTACGATAACGCACACGTCGAGGTGCGTGTCTTAGTTGATTAACAATACAAGTCAAACACATTCTTATTTGGCTTCGATTTCAAGCATCTAACACTTTCATACATCTTTGTGGATTTTTTATCAGATGGGATTAATAGCAATGTCAACTAAACGTTTTAAAAAATTTCTAATTTGAAAATAAGAGTGACGTAATCTAATTTTATTTGAAATTTCATGGAGAGTATCACCATCATCGAAATTTTGAGATACTACCATCTCATCGTCTTCACCTTGAACGATTATATTGTAACCTATAAAGCAAGCTAATAACCTAATAGTTTATCAGACATTATTACATGGACATGAGGTTAGTCCTAAATTAAATGGTTTCAACGCTGCTCTGGGAATGCTGTACACTTAAAACCTTTAAGTCTGCTCGCCGAAGTTGTACCGTATTCACTTTCTTCAATTTTATCTGCACTCTGTTTCGAAGCTGTAGTACGTTTTTCTAATACATAAACAGAATCTTCAATACTGTGATACGTGTAGCAGCAAAACACATTAGCTAGTTAGTTTCACCTCTATATTACTTTACATGCAAGCCTGATCTTATCATAAATAAATACATCTGTCAAAAAGCTAATTAAACATAACTCCACGGCCAGGTATAGCAAGCAACGCTTCCAATTATAGCTCTTAGTCAACACAATAGGGCCTACAACAACTACATACGACTAGCACTGCTTTAGCACGAGGATCAAACGAAAAACACGCACGCACTCACGTAAGCACGTTACACGCACGCACGCACGCACGCAGCTCGCACACGCTCGCACGTACCACGCACGTGCGAACGCTCACGTACGCACGCACGCTCACACGTACGCGCGTTCGCACGCCCGTACGTACGCTCGCACGCACGCACGTATGCGCGCGCACACACACACACACACACACACACACACACACACACACACACACACACACACACACACACACGAGAGCGAAAACACGCTAAAGCGAAAAACTTGTAAACTTGCAAACATGAATCAAGACGGTGGAGCACCGCTAGAAAAAAACAGGTTTATTAACAAAACCGAAGGAAAGCTTAACGTTTTGAAAATATATTATTATTATTATTATTATAAACAACAATACATCATTATTATTTAATAACATGCTTTATCGGTTTTCTTCTTCTTCTTGAACCGTGAGTCGTCCTCATCATCATCATCATGATTTTGAGATTTGCCCTTCCCTACTCATCGCTCTTCTTTCTTCTTGAACATCATCTTGGATGTGAGATACACCCAGCTCAACCACGTCATCGCTTTCATCATTATCTTGAACGGTTATGTTGTAATAGTTTATTAACAAGTCCGTAAAATCCTAATGTCCGCTGATGTTGGCTCATAAACAGGAGAATACATTATAGTAATGCTCACTGAGACAGTTACACTTTAAAGAGCGAAACACACGAGAAACGAGAACGCAGCTAGCCTTTGGTTTTGTGCGCAAGCGTGCTCGTCAATGTTCGTAGAATCGGACATCTTCGGGTTATGTCTGAAGTATTGACCTAAACACTCTAACATAGCCCTGGAGCATGTTTATAAATCTAAACGCCTCTTTATGGTCGAGGTATTTTCCCTAAGACGCCAGAACGCAGCTAACCTTTGGTCTTGTGCGTAAGTGCTCGTCAACGTTCGGTAGAATCGGCATCTTCGGGTTTGTCTGAGTATTGACCTAATCACACTCTAACATAGCCCCTGGGGCATGTTTATAAATCTAAACGCCTCTTTATGGTCGAGGTGTTTTCTCCTAAGACACCAGAACGCAGCTAGCCTTTGGTCTTGCGCGCAGACATTAGTGATTTTACGGACTTGTTAATAAACTATTACAACATAACCGTTCAAGATAATGATGAAGGCGATGACGTGGTTGAGCTGGGTGTATCTCACATCCAAGATGATAGTTCAGAAGAGAAAGAAGAGCGATGAGATAGGAAGGGCAAATCTCAAAATCATGATGATGATGATGAGGACGACTCACGGTTCAAGAAGAAGAAGAAAACCGATCAAGCATGTTATTAAATAATAATGATGTATTGTTGTTTATAATAATAATAATAATAATATTTTCAAAACGTTAAGCTTTCCTTCGGTTTTGTTAATAAACCTGTTTTTTCTAGCGGTGCTCCACCGTCTTGATTCATGTTTGCAAGTTTACAAGTTTTCGCTTTAGCGTGTTTTCGCTCTGTGTGTGTGTGTGTGTGTGTGTGTGTGTGTGTGTGTGTGTGTGTGTGTGTGTGTGTGTGTGTGTGTGTGTGTGCGCGCATACGTGCGTGCGTGAGCGTACGTACGGGCGTGCGAACGCGTACGTGTGAGCGTGCGTGCGTGCGTACGCGAGCGTTCGCACGTGCGTGTGTACGTGCGAGCGTACGTGCGAGCTTGCGTGCGTGCGCGTGCGTGCTAACGTGTGCTTACGTGAGTGCGTGCGTGTTTTCGTTTGATCCTCGTGCTAAAGCAGTGCTAGTCGATTGTAGTTGTTGTAGGCCCTATTGTGTTGACTAAGAGCTATAATTGGAAGCGTTGCTTGCTATACCCTGGCCGTGGAGTTATGTTTAATTAGCTTTTTTGACAGATGTATTTATTTATGATAAGATCAGGTTTGCATGTAAAGTAATATAGAGGTGAAACTACTAGCTAATGTGTTTTGCTGCTACACGTATCTCAGTATTGAAGATTCTGTTTATGTATTAGAAAACGTACTACAGCTTCGAAACAGAGTGCAGATAAAATTGAAGAAAGTGAATACGGTACAACTTCGGCGAGCAGACTTAAAGGTTTTAAGTGTGTACAGCATTCCCAGAGCAGCGTTGAAACCATTTAATTTAGGACTAACCTCATGTCCATGTAATAATGTCTGATAAACTATTATTATTAGATTGCTTTATAGGTACAATATAATCGTTCAAGGTGAAGACGATGAGATGTAGTATCTCAAAATCTCGATGATGGTGATACTCTCCATGAAATTTCAAATAAAATTAGATTACGTCACTCTTATTTTCAAATTAGAAATTTTTAAAACGTTTAGTTGACATTGCTATTAATCCCATCTGATAAAAATCCACAAAGATGTATGCGGCAGAAGTGTTGAGATGTTGAAATCGACCAGCCACAAAGAATGTGTTTGACTTGTATGTGCTTCTAATCAACTACCCAGACACGCACCTCGACCGTGTGCGCTTATCGTAAACACGGATGCAGACAAAAGACCAACATTGACCTCTATCTACATTGACGAGAGTGGTAACAGGGTTGTTTGAGTTTCAAACCTACTTGTTTCTCTAGGTTAACAATTTTCTCAAGGTAGAATGAGTATGCTGTTGTGAAATAAAATTTCGTGTATAGATAAAATTCTACAAAGTAATTAATAGAAAACATTTTTAATAACCACGTTTTTGTAAAACGTCTTATGTAATAGCATGTCTGTTACAGATAAATTCTTTGTGTTTAAAACTGTTTCCTTGTCTGGATGTAGATTTATAAACCTTCATGTTAATTATCTAGTACTTTTGAAATATCATTCGTATATAAGAATAATACAGGTTTGCTTAAACGATCTTCATCGTATACTTTAACAGTAAACCTTTTCAGATAGTTGATCACCCTATTAAAATGGAGCATTAATAGTTTATAGAAGTACGGGTGTAAATAAAAACACGCTACATAGCGATTGTGTTATAAACTAGTGGAGGTCGTTATTAATTCGTGTATAAGTTGAAATTATGTAATGAAGGTTACAACAAATAATACAGGTCCACTTACACATTTTATATATATTGAAAACAATTACTTGAAATAAAACGGCATATCAACTCTAATAATATTTTTAGAAATTATTTATATTATATTGGTTTTTAGATTATTAAATTAAACAAGTTATATAATTACACGGTAATTAGTAAACGTGAGCAGTATTTCTTACTACAAAATGTTATGGAATTTTAAACATTCCAAACATTTAATATGGTTTTTATAAAAAACAATTTGTGTACAATACGAATATTTTCAAACCGATTTATTTTAAAGAAAGGTTAATACGCTGCAGTAAGTGCGATAAAGATAATAAAGGTTGTTTGTGTATTTACATTCTAATTATGAGTGATTAATAGCTGTTTTACACAACTAGAAAGTTTTAGTTGACAAGTAAACACAAATCGGCGACCATCACTCAGTGCCTTAAAACGTTACAGAGCTGGTAGGTGGTATTAACCCTTTTATTTATTTACAGATTTTTAATTACAGTTATAAAACACAAGCATTAAGTTTCTTTAAAATATTAAGGCGTACAACATTTTAACGGACGTATGGATATTATTTCAATGCAGGTAAACTATGTTTTTAATATGCGTTTTAGAAAAAGACAAACTGTTATGTAATTAACTTAATAAAAATGTTTTTTTTTGTTTCATTACACCTGAATGGCAGTAATTTTCTATAGTTCACTGAGGATTTTTAATTACGATAATAAAATAAGTGTTCTATAATTAAATTTTACTGTCATTCAAATTCCCCCACGCAAGATCAATCCTATCTGCTTATCTCATCTCCTCGTTAGAAACGTTTTCTCCAGTAGCATTTAACCCTTTTAAAAGCAATAGACTAAATAATAATATCTTATTAATTATACAATTGTGTGCGTATGTGTCTGCCTCCGGGTTAAACTACCAGAAGGACCTTAATACCATCAGAAATAACCCTAAGACTTATCCTCACCTCTACAGCCCCAAGCTCCAACCCTAGCTCCACCACAAGGCCTGACTCCAACCACCCAGACCAAGACCCTGTTCCAATCTAAATACAAGCCAAGTGTTCAGTTGTTCAAGCAAGACAGACAGTTAATTTGTAAAAGTCCGTGGATGTGCAAAAATAAGGTAAAAAATTAAAAGCAACATGTGTATAAGGTTGAAAAATGTCTCACACGTGGATGTATAATTTGAAAAAACGTCCAAGGTGTGTTGAAAACGGTCTCACACGTGGATGTAAAATAAGGGTGAAAATCCGTCTCACACGTAGCGTGTAAAAATAAGGGATGGACTTTCAATCGTGAATATATAATAAGGAAAAATGGTGAAATAACGTGAAATATTAAACAGACCAACGTTTAAAAATAGTCGGCGCAAACGTCGATGTTTAGTACAATAACAAGCATTAAACGTTATAAAACACAAAAATCATGACACCCCAGAATATTACCAATACAAAACGTAGAGTTGATACCTCTTCTATTTGCAGCATTAAAAGGTTCTTTTGAGCTGCAATTTGCATTACTGACGCATCGTCAAAAACGTTATAAAAGAAACGTCATTCAGAAGAAGCAGGAAAAAGAAAAAAATTCCTACTTTAGATATATGTATATATATATATATATATATATATATATATATATATATATATATATATATATTACCTGTACTGGGCCGCTTACATCAAGCGTAATAGACATATTACATATTTTGATAGCATGGGACATATTAAGCCTTTAATCCACTATTTTCAAAGTGATGGTAGCAGAAACACAAATGGTTAGAACTTTACCAAGGTTCAACACTTCAATATAAAGAATCGCGGTCAGTTAGTCTTACGATTTATATATAACAACGCGTTTCGCTTGTAGTCATAATGTCGTACACATTTACATTTATTGGTTAAAGCAGTAGCTTGCAAGGTAACTTTAACCCACCGATTTTCTTGATTATAAGTCGGAATATGTAATGGGTTGATTAGAATCCTTTAATACTATACAAAACGTTACTTCAAAGAATAACCAACTCAATTTGGGAAAGATAGAATTACAATACCACCAGTGTCATACGAAGTCGCGGATTTGAATAGATATTAATGAGACAGTGAAGGATTCTGGAGGATTTATTAATTTACGAGCGAATAATAATACTATGAAAGCAATTATGAAAGCAACATGACATTTACTTCAATTTCGAAAATTTGGTAGGACCTATGTTAGATTTAATAAAACAGTTTACAAGGATGAAAAGTGTATAGGTACCTAATAATCCTATTAACATTATCAAAACTAACTCGATAATTATCGAGTGCAATATAACAAGTGTGGAACGTGCAAAATCGATATCGAATACTTTCTGGTCGATTTAAAAATTTTATTTGATTAGTACTGTTTGGTAAAAGCAAAATTTATCTGTAGCCCGAATAGTTAGGATTGTTATTTACTTCGGTTTACTCGTTACTTCTCTATCAAAATGATCTGAATTTTCTGTATTTACTACCTTTACCGTTTATTATAATTGATTAAATTATTTCTTTGTCGGATTTATTACTACTACTACTAGTGCCATCTATACGTGGGTTCTGGTTAGCTGTAAATTCTTCCATTTTGTAGTATGTAACCAGTTCGTGGTAAATAATCACTTATAGCTCGTCTTGAACAACGTTATCGAAATAAATTGCTATTATACATCTTACATTATTTCTAGCTTTTTCTTCTGCTTTCTCTTCTCGTCTGTTTTCTCTTCGTTTACTTTACATAGTGGTGAACATTGAATTTACTTTTGAACCTATCATTAGTTACACGCTGCGTTCCGCAGTGATAACTACAGTATTTACACAAAAGTGCCTTTAAATGGATCATATTCAAACATGTTTACCTTTATTGCAACTTCGGTGTCATCTTGATAGCCGAATTCATTTAACTAACGATTTCACTAGTATGAAACTGTTATAAACTGCTCCAGCTATTACCTAATATTTGTGCCGTTGACAACCAAATTTAAAGCAATTCTCACTGAACTTGTACATAAAACATCCAGTGTTATTTTAGCCTTTAGCTTCCATTTTGATATTATCTTATTTACTGTTTACGTTGCCGTGCACAGTAGCAGTAACTCAAAGCATGATTTGTATATAGCGGTTGTCGATGTCGTATTATTTATACTATCTGTGTTATAAAGTTTATTTTATTAGGGATAAGAGTGTTCAGATCAATGGTCTCGAATTAGAAATTGATTAGTGACTGTATGCATGTTAGTATATGAACTGAACAAGCTCCGAGTATTTATATATTTGAATTTGTCATTGTTAAGGGGTTTATGCTTGGATATTGTGAAACGAAAACAAGTTGAAGTGTTACCTTTCTAATGTAAACTAATGCGGTTATACATGTATATGTTACGGTTAAAGTGTTTACTTGGTTGGTTTATACACTAACTGGATAGTATATAAACTATCCAAATGACTGGTTATTTTGATGGAAAATCACATTTCTACTAAAATAGCTATGATTATTGGTTAGTATATATACTATCTAGCTAGTTTACAAACTAACCAAGACTTCTGGCTAAAGTACAAACCACAAGAAAAGTATACAAATTAACCAGTGTTTTGGCTGGTTTTACAAAATAATTAGATAAAGTGTGAACTTAATGTTCCTAGTAACACATAATAACCAACTCGTTGGCTAGTATATAAACTAACAAATTTCATTTTGGTTAATTTAGTTGAAGACAGTAAAATAATTCTTTATCAAAATAAAATTTATTTGTGCATACGTACAAATATTTGTAATTGCTACTTAAAAGTAAGTAAAACAAAAGTGAAATAAAAATATTATTTGTGTAACAAAACGATAATAGTGAACGTTAAAACATTAAAATAACAAAACAAAATATTATAGACAATTGCATATTTTTTATTTGTGCAACTCTTCTTACATTGACAGCGCACATAGCCTTGGGTTAAACCGGACTGAAAATTTTCCTACAGCACTTCGTAAGGTTATTTCAGTGTCTGTCTTGACATTTTCTAATTTTATGAATGATTGTTTGCATATTTCGAATTCGTTGCGAGAATACAACTGTTTAAGAACACCATGAACAGTTCCAATTCGGTAAAATTCATCTTCTACGCTCATTATAACGCCCAATATGTTTCTATGGTCTGACCGACTTCGGTCTACGTCTGAAATGGGCTCTCACCGACATGCCTACATTTCCTGGTTTAAATTTCTTCCTAGAAGTTTAAACCATTTTTCCCTTTTAGACTTTCGTGGCATGCGTCTCTTATCACTTTAATATTGTTTTATTCTGACAATGATCACATACGTTTTGTGCAGAACATAATATGCATTTCTGCGACGATGATAATTCATTGAGAGCATTTTCCGTAGTTTCAATACCCGAGAATACTACCATTTCTTCTTGACGTAAAACTGTGGTTTGATTGTTACCTCGAGTAAAACTGAGGTTTCATTGTTATTTTCAACTAAAACTGAGGTTTCATTGTTGTCTTCGAGTAAACATGGAGTATCAGTATTATCATCAAGTATAACCAGCTTAGCATTTTCAATTAAACCTGAAAATGTTATGTTATACAGTGAAATAGGCTAAGTAAGATACTTTATACGTACCCAACGACTCTTCCACAGCCACTTCATCTTCAACGGTATATTATTTGAAGAATTGAATCTTCCATTTTCTTTTCGGCATTATAATAATGTCTCTAGTTCTTCTTCTGTGCGTATATTTTATTTTTCGATAGAAATGGGAAGGTTATTTAAACCATCTCTACACTTTACGCCATATAAAGCCTCATAAGGACTGCGTCCAATTGAAAGCAACTAAAACATTTTGAATGAAGAGAAAAGTACCAATGAGACCAGATATAAATTTTAAATGACCACCGGCTCTTCCATTATTCAAAGACTGGCCTACTCACCGATTTTTTGAAATTGGACAATTTTAGACCTTCGCTCCATTTTTCTGAATTATTATCTTTCATCCGACGCTAACTTGTTCTCTATGTCCTGATTCGCCCTCTCAACTGAGCCTTGTGATTGCGAATGTCTCGGTTTACCATGTACAGGTTGTCCCATTTTGGTTGTCCTCGCAGGGTATCTCAGTTATTAGCAAAGATACAGCGGTTGCGAACGTTGGCTACTTTTGTGAAACGAAGATGACACAAACATAATTACTCTAGCTCTTCTCATTTTTGAGATACAGGGCGTTTTTGAAAAAGTTGCATTTGAGACAGCCCCGTATCTCAGCTATACGATAACTTATAGAAAAAGTGAAAAGTGTTCTTTATATAATTTTTCCGTAGAATGCAGTGCTGTTTTCAGAATGAGTATACGGGGTCAGGTCAAAAGTTATCGGGATCAACTTCATTTTTTTTAAATGGGACACCCTGTCTATTTTCTCATAATTAAATTTCTCTTGTTCTAAGCATTTCAAATATGTATAGCATTCATCATTTTTTTACAAATAGCGCAGTATTTCAAATTATTAACTGGATTTGTTAGTGGCCTTTGGTACTGCAATTGTTTTACCATGGCAACTTCATTTTTTTGACATTTGTCAATATTTGCAATGATTGTTGAGATCCTTATTGTTAGTAAAGTTTTCAATATTCTTTTCGTTATTTTGAATTTTACAAAGTTTCAAACCATGGCGAATAATTTAGGGTACGAGAACTATGAGAAATTAGATATGATTGGGGTTTATTACCAAACAAATTTTAATGCAAAGCGAAGGAAATATATTTTGAAATATTTACTGGAATGTTAGTCATCATTTGAGTTAAATAAAATGTGAATATTATAGATTTCCGGAAGGCAACCGTGTAAAAAACATTCATTAGGTTAAAACAAAATTTGGAAAATCACGGATCGTTTGAAAGGCCACGCGCCAAAACATATAGAAAAGAAAACAATAATGAAATAAATGTCCTTGCAGAGGTCACTGTTAACGAAAATTATACGTCTTGCAGAAAAATAGAAGAATGGGCATTTCAAAAACGAAAGTATCAAAATATTTAAAAATACCATTATAAACCATATATACCTCAAGTCATCCACCACTTGCATCCGGGTGATGCTCAATTGCGTATCGATTTCTGTAGATGGTATATTCAGAAAAGTGAAGAAAACGTAATTTTGGTCGTTTAGTTATATGGTCGGATGAAAGCCATATAAGCTCCGCTGGAATTTACAATCGTGCAACGAATCGTTTCTGGTCTAACGAAAATCGGCATGTTACCGTGATCCGTCAGCAGCAAGGCAGGTTTGGGTTCAATGTGTCCTGTTTCATTTTAGGAGGCAGATTAACATTTTACATGTTTGAAGGCAATTTGAACCATCAACGATATTTGGAAATTTTGGACATTTGCCTTCCAGAATTGATTGATGATATTCCGTTAGCCCAGCTAAGAGAGGTTTATTTTCAGCAAGACGGGGCACCTTGCCACAATGCAAGACTAGTAAGAGATTACCTCAACACAATGTTTCAAAACCATTGGATTGGTAACAATGGACCAGTTAATTGGCCAGCAAGGTCCCCAGACCTATCAATTTTAGATTTTTTGTGAGCTACCTTAAAATAAAATTCATCAAAGACGGTATGAAACTCAAGAAGCTTTGATGAATGCTACAAGAGAAGCCTTTGAAGAACTACGTTTAAGACCCTATTTTTATTAAGATCCATTCAAGAAATTCTTCGGAGATGTAGGATTTGTCTTGACCATAATGGTCAGCAAATTGAGCAATATTTATAAAATTTTAATTCTTCTTATTTTCGTTTGTCTCTAAATTTATAAATAAATACATCCAATATTTATATGAGTTTCAAATCAACAATTCTGGAAATAAAATAAATTATTTTGCCGAAATTTGTATCTTCTTCAATGACATATAATTACATAATGATGGTTTTCTATATTAGGCACAAAAAAACAATAGAAGATTACGAATTCAAAGCCTACTAAGAAATTCAGTTAATAATACAAAATACCACGCTATTTATCAAAATAAGTGATAATTGTTATATATATTTGAAGTGCTTAGAACAAGAGAAATTTAATTATGAGAAAATAAACAGGGTGACCCATTTAAAAAAATGAAGTTGATCCCGATAACTTTTTGACCTGACCCCGTATACTCATTCTGAAAACAGCATTCTACGGAAAAAATTATATAAAGAACACTTTTCACTTTTTCTATAAGTTATCGTATAGCTGAGATACGGGGCTGTCTCAAAATGCAACTTTTCAAAAACGCCCTGTATCTCAAAAATGAGAAGAGCTAGAGTAATTATGTTTGTGTCATCTTTCGTTTCACAAAAAGTAGCCAACGTTCGCGAAAACCGCATCTCTGTATCTTTGCTAATAACTGAGATACCTGCGAGGACAACCAAAATGGGACAACCTGTACAATGTGGCAGTCAGGCCACCTTCCGACTAATTCTTCAATAATCTAAAAATCAAAATATATTACATAATAATATTGGAAAAATACGTACTTGGTTTGCAAATTCTCGGCCGTTGTCGCTTTGCAACACGCAAGGCTCCCTAAGTCGGCAAATACCTCTAATAGGTGCTCAGCTACTTCTCTAGCCTGCTTTGTTTTAGTGCCCTCAACCTGACGTATTTGGTTAGGTGGTCTTGATAAACAAAAATAAATTTGTAGTCACCATCCGGTCTAGTTTGTAAGTCGATGAGATTGATTTGGCATCGAGAGTTTAAATGATTTGAAACAATTGGTTTAACAACAATACGTTTTTAGTCTTGTTCCGTTTGAGCTGACAGTTTTCGCAAGTTTTAATGAACAATATCACCATTTCCTGCGTTAAATTATAATACTTTTCATTTAATAATTGGGTAGTTGCTAGCCGACCACCATGCCCAGTTCCATGATAGGCGGCTTTAATGGCATCATAACATTCGCTTAAACGTAAAATAATCTTTCCAGATTTTTTATGTAAAATTACATAGGATGATTCGATTCTCTGCAAATCATAAGTATTTATCACATAATAATCATTCTTATTACTACTGTCAGGTCCAGTTTCGCGTAATCTCTTTATACGTTGCAAAAGTTCATTGTAGTCACTATCATTCATTAATTTTGAATTTTGCGATTTTGCTCGAAACTTCCAAAAGCAGATTTTCAAATCGTTGGTGGTGGTTCATTTTAATAACAGATTTCTTATAAATTTCACAAGACACGAAAGTAAACAATAACACACACACACATAGACATAACCACACTTTTCTATTATATTAACCAAATGGAATTGGTTAGTTTACAAACTAAACAACTTGATTAGTTTACATACTAGCCAACGAGTTGGTTATTATGTGTTACTAGGAACATTAAGTTCACACTTTATCTATTTACTTAGATAGTTTGTAAACTAGCCAAAACACTGGTTAATTTGTATACTTTTCTTGTGGTTTGTACTTTAGCCAGAAATCTTGGTTAGTTTGTAAACTAGCTGGATAGTATATATACTAACCAATAATCATAGCTATTTTAGTAGATTTTCTATCAAAATAACCAGTCATTTAGATAGTTTATAAACTAACCAAGTAAACACTCTAACCGTAACATATATATATATATATATATATATATATATATATATATATATATATATATATCCTTTTCAGGATTACGTTTTATGAAAGATCTTTCAGCGTAGCAGGGAGAGGATTACTTTCTTTCATTAAATTAGCTGAATTGGCGAAAGGTGAGTTTATCGCCCGTAAAATCTCGCGACTTACCCTCGTCACTAATCATTCTGAAAATGTGATAATTTAATTATGAAACTTTAGTATTTCACATTGTAATAGTCAGATAAGACTACACTTATCTTTGGGGTTGGGGTAAAATTTCATGTTGGGTTAGGCATGCACTGTTATTATTAGATATTAAAATTTAAAAGATTATTCATTTTGGGAAATTTATAAATAAATTTACGTTTGTTGAGGGTCGTTTATCTGTTCTTCCTGTTTCTTCTCTGGTTCAAACTTTACAGGGACTCTCTTCCAAGAACTAATAATTTATCTTTGCTTTTTAAAGCTTGTGGCGCCTTCTTGTCTGTTCTTCTTATCTTCCTGCCTACAATTTCTTTCTCGTTTTATAACTAACCTAACCATCTATTTACTCTGTATTAACATTTCAAAACACCACGCTATCCGAGTGCTTTGCGGTCTCAGGACCGTTTGGATGGCTACTAGTGGAGCTAACTAATTCCTCTCCATTTTATGTGACGTGGTTGGTTAGACACATTGCAAGTGGAAGACTTAATACACATACTTCAATGTTTTGCCAGTGTACCAGTCAGTAGTTAGGATAGGTGTGCTGGACCAGTTCAAGGTCACTCGCCCTCTGGTGGTGAAAAACGTAAGCTTTTGGAGCTCTTTCAAGGTCAAAGTTTAGGCGGTAAATTTAAAATGTTGGAGCTGGTCAAGGTCAAAGCTAAAAATAGAAGTTGCAAGGTAGTCATAAATCTAAAAATAGTTTTCAAGGCCAGAGGTTATTGACTTGCGGTGGTGTCATATAACATTTCTTAGAAATATAAAAAGGTCAAGGTGAAAAGCTAAAAATAGAAGTTGCAAGGTAATCATAAATCTAAAAATAGTTTTCAAGGCCAAAGGTTATTGGCTTGCGGTGGTGTCATATAACATTTCTTAGAAATATAAAAAGGTTAAGGTGAAAAGCTAAAAATAGAAATTGCAAGGTAATCATAAATATAAGAATAGAATTTTCAAGGTCTACTCCACTTGAAGGTCACGACGACGATGACGATCTCATAAGCTATGCATAAAAAGTAGGTCATGAGTTCATTGAAGGTGAATACTCCACTTCAAGCTAAAAATAGAAATTGCAATGTCACCATCCTCATCATATTACAAGGTCACTCTGCGGTCAAACGTTTTGGCGGGAAATTTGTATGTCCAGGTCAGAAGCTAAAAATAGAAACTGCAATGTCATCATCATATTACAATTCTTAAAGTCTAAAAATAGTGTGGTCAAAGGTTATTGATCTGTATATCATAGCTAAAATGGTCGGTTCATGTCCTCACTAAAAGGTGATCGCGTTACAGCTAAAAAGTATAGTGACAGCATCATCGTTGAGAGTAGCTTATGCGCGTAATCAGATATGTATGGTAATCAAAGAGATGGTTCATATCTGCACACTAATGTAACATAGTGGGGTCGTTTAGAGTAACAATATAAGAAAATAGTGTAATGGGTAGTGAGTGTTGTGTAAAACATGTGGATGGCATACGCTCAAGAGCAATGGACCAAAGCAACTGACCTGAGAACAGCGGTGGAACGCTTGAAGCAAGAATTTTCGGCATTAGTATTCGATGCCGAACATGAGGCGGTTTACGGGCGAGGTGATTATAGTGAAGCGGAGTGTAACGTCCTAGTGAAAAAGTATGAAAAAGGAGTAACGATATGTGAAAAGTTTTAAATTTAAAGAAAATATGTAGAACATGTTTTGTAGAAGAACTAAAACTGTGCAATTGCATCAGTTTTGCAACGATGTAAAAAAATGGACAGCATCTCCTGATGGTAGCAGTTCATCCTCATCAGATGCAGATTAGCCTATCGATACAATTATCAAAAGCACTCTCCCTCTACATTATGATGTATATATATATATATATAGGACAGTTCCGGTGTCAACTTGAACATAAAAGACTTGGAGGTGGGTACAAAATATAAAGTGATTGATATGAATACCATCGACACAAAGTATGGTAAACATATTATCATTGAAACCCAGAACTTTAAGTGCATACTTACCTTAGGATTTTATGAATAGTTCAAAAAGAAGATCGCATTGAAAAGTTTAAGCAATATCTGGTTGAGAATGACGCATTACCAGCGCCGGAACTGTAGGAAAGACGACTAATTTAACATTTCTGTAAAAATAATAATAACATATATATCTATGTATAATTGTTTGGAAATAAATTATATATTTTTGTTGCAAAAAAAAAAAGTTTTTTTTTGATTAAATGAAGGGTATATCATAATGAAGAGAGCTGCTATTGATGAGACTAAAAAATGTAGCGTATAATAATATGGTGTCTGCAGCTATATTGGCTAAGCTCTTCAAGGTTAAAATTTATTGGTATCATATTCATACCAACCAATCTTCAAGGTTAAATTTTATTGACAAGGTATTGAGAAGGTATCATATTACAGTTCTTATGCTAGACTCTTAAAGGTTCTTAGGAATAGCAAAATAAGCATTCTTAACCAATGACGCATGTAACCGACTTTGTGCATACTCGGTATTGCTCGGGTATCCTCGTGGAGTCTACCCTTCTATATAAGTTTAAATTTTATAATCACATATCATTCGCTTCAACATCATGTTTTCTAAAAGTATATATGTTAAAGCACTGTTTTTGCACATTAAAATCGCTTACGTATTTACTAGTGTGTGTAAACCTAACCAGAAAATCAGTTCTATTTGTTTAAATGTAGCATGTAGAAATACTGCACGATTGAATTAGCGCATATACAACGCGCTAACGAAGACAACCAGACAAATATAGAAGTAATGATTGTTATAATTGATGTGCAAGGATTCAAACAGCAAGAAATATATTTTCACCTAAGGAACTAGCGATATATAATGGAGAGCAAATTGCTCATTACGTATTCAATTTCCATGGCACACCTTGGATAGTGAATTTCAAAAGCAAGCTAATTGGTTAATTCACAACCACCACTTTATCAAGTGGGAATATGGATATACTTCTCCACGTCTATTCCTCGTATACTTAGTGGTTGCATATCAACAACATATGAGGTGTACGTTAAAAGGCGAGAAAGCTGATTTTATTCAAAAATTTTTAAACAACGCATTACGGTGTTTGAAGAACAACATACTTTACCCAAACTTCATCCATGCTGTTTTTTCATACACAAAACACTTGTCACTGTGGCTCATATATACCATTTATATGAAAAATTGTAGTGAAATTCTAATAAAGATTTATTAACTGACATATCTTATTCGCATGTATTACCTCAACGCTTTTATGAGTATTTCAAAGAAGAAGAAGAAGAACTAGATAATTTAAAATGTTATCTAAGAATAAACATTTGTGTAAAATTTTATTTGGATAATGAGAACCTAAACTGCTTTCGGTCTACCGGAAACAGATACTTTCTGAGCTACCTGTTTTTGAGAAACAGCTACCTGGTGTCCCTATCATGTCTTGTAGAAAGTACTTGACCGGATTCGTTAGACGTACTTTAACAATCTTGAAAAGTTTACTAGACCAATTTGGTATATAACCTTTATCAAATATGCTTTTAAATTTTGTTCAGTAGAACATTGTAATCACCGAAAATGTGAATAGTATAAACTTTGATGCAGTCAGCTCAAAAACAGATACCTATTTTTTCCAGCAACAGGTAGAAACAGCTCAAAACAGCTTCCCCGGTTTCCGAAAACAGCTCAAAAACAGACCTAAAACCGGTACCCGTTTCTCAAAAACAGGTAGCTGTTTCTCAGAAGCGGTATCTGTTTCCGGCAGACTGAAAGCAGTTTAGGTTCTCATTATCCAAAAAATAATTTTACACAACAAATTTTTTCCTCCATATTGCAGGTTTCGCAACGGTGGTGGTTGTGGGGTGTTGCTATAACCGTGGTTGCTGGCGTTTATTGGATAAATACATGACGTAAAGTTTTCAGATTTACATGCTTTTGGGATTAGTCCCTTAACCTTATTTAAGTTAACGAACTATTCACACATATGTTTGATCATTACCCTTATCATTTCCGTTTGTTTTACCAACGTTAACATAACCTATATGTATATAGGTTAACAAACCGTTGTCACATATGTTCATTCATTACCCTTATCATTTCAGCTTGTTTTGTTAACGTTAACAAACCCTATACGTATAAAAGTTAACAAAATCTTGACACGTATGTTCGTTCATTGTCCAACAAATTGTAGAAAGTACGTAACCGGATTCGTTAGACGTCAACAATCTTGAAAAGTTTACTAGACCAATTTGGTATATAACCTTTATCAAATATGCTTTTAAATTTTGTTCAGTAGAACATTGTAATCACCGAAAATGTGAATAGTATAAACTTTGATGCAGTCAGCTCAAAACAGATACCTATTTTTCCAGCAACAGAAACAGCTCAAAACAGCTTCCCGGTTTCCGAAAACAGCTCAAAACAGACCTAAAACCGGTACCGTTTTTCAAAAACAGGTAGCTGTTTCTCAGAAGCGGTATCTGTTTCCTGCAGACTGGAAGCAGTTTAGGTTCTCATTATCCAAAAAAAAATTTACTACAGCAATGAATTCGGAAAATTATGATCATTTCACAATATATAGCTGGATTCTAGAAAACGTTGAAAAGGTCAGGGATTTCAAGGCGAACGGTTAGGTTGAACAAGCGGACCTGACTCAAGTGGCTATCAGTTAAGTTTGAGGACTACATAAACACTTTAGGCCTAATATGTATGTATCAGTATGTTTTTATTAATAAATAATACAAATTACAATTGGTCTTTTATTATTATTATCCTTACAGAGATTACATTCTACGTTAGTTCCTTAAGTACACTATATTACAATAAGTTATATTCATAGTCGGTACCTATACAATCAGGACATTTATATCCGTTATTAAACCAGTAGTGATGCTTTCTACAGTAATTTAAGTGTTCCAAAGTGCTTGTTGTTCTTACCGGCATCATTGAATTATAAATGAGCTTATTGCCTTACAATAATATGCTTATAAAACTACATTATCATCATCATCATCGATCCATGAATATTATTTTAATCCCAACCACTTTACGTACACTTTATTCTTTTTACGTCAAATGACCTTTTCCACCAAATACACATCCGGATATTTAACCTTTTGCAGTTCCTGTCCATAAATAGGTGTCCCTAAATTGGTGTCTTGTAGCAAGTACGTGACCGGATTCGTTACACGTACTTTAACAATCTTCAAAAATTCACTAGACCAATTTGGTATATAACCTTTATCAGACATTCTTTTAAATTTTGTTCAGTAGAACATTGTAAACACCGAAAATGTGAATAGCATAAACTTTGATGCAGTCAGCTCAAAAAACAGATCCCTATTTTCTAGCAACAGGCAGAAACAGCTCAAAACAACTTTCCGGTTTCCGAAAACAGCTCCTTATATTGTTACTCTAAACGACCCCCACTGTTACATTAGTGCAGATATGAACCATCTCTTTGATTACCACACATATCTGATTACGCGCATAAGCTACTTTCAACGATGATGCTGTCACTATACTTTTTAGCTGTAACGCGATCACCTTTTAGTGAAGACATGAACCGACCATTTTTAGCTATGATATACAGATCAATAACCTTTGACCACACTATTTTTAGACTTCTAAATGTAATATGATGAGGATGGTGACATTACATTTCTATTTTTAAAGTGGAGTATTCACCTTCAATGAACTCATGACCTACTTTTATGCATAGCTTATGAGATCGTCATCGTCGTCGTGACCTTCAAGTGGAGTAGACCTTGAAATTTCTATTCTTAGATTTATGATTACCTTGCAATTTCTATTTTAGCTTTTCACCTTAATCTTGACCTTTTTATATTTCTAAGAAATGTTATACCACCGCAAGTCAATAACCTCTGGCCTTGAAAACTATTTTTAGATTTATGATTACCTTGCAACTTCTATTAGCTTTGACCTTGACCAGATCCAACATTTTAAATTTACCGCCTAAACTTTGACCTTGAAAGAGCTCCAAAAGCTTACGTTTTTCACCACCAAAGGGCGAGTGACCTTGAACTGGTCCAGCACCGGCCCTATCTTAACTACTTCAGCCGGATATAATATTAGTGAGTCCCTCATTTACCTATAAATACATCCACCATTTCAACCATAACACTCAAGATATTAAACCAAGACGGAGATCTCATTAATTTTAACGGAGGAGTCATAACAAAGGACTACATTTAAAGAAAATATGGCGATGCAGTATAACACATATGCATGTAACCAGAGCAAGTCAAACTATAAAAGATCGAAGTGTGGTAACGCGAGAGCAGGGCAGTTAAACCAGTAGTTAACATAGGTCCCTACTAAGCTTAAGAGCTCTTACGATTTGAATCACACTCTTGAGCAATAAAAATAACTTTGCGTTTCATGCTCGACCGTCCGGGTATCGTGAACTTCGCCGCTTTGAAGTTAGACCTGTCACTGCTTGCATACGGATTATACGAAGAAACGGTCGTCAGGAAGAAGTGCCACAGCCTAGCAGCAAGCAGCAAGACATACAGCAATAAAATCAAGGGCACAAGAGTAAAAGAAAATCCAGGACACCGCCAACCCCAGTATCAATGTAGGGCAGCAGTAGCAGTTAATAAAACTTATTTTTATTAAACTTATTTTGTTAATTTTAACTTATTATTTTATTCTAACATTTGTTTTCCTCCACTTCTATTGGTTCTCATTTTCAAGCCTTTTTTCTCGGCGTGTGAGGCTGCACCTCGGATACCCAGCCTTCCGTTAAAACAATTATCTTTTTCTTCTAATTTAATTTTCTTTAATTTTACAGTCGACATGGCGAAGCACGATCGAAACCGTGAAACACTTATGGTTGTATCCTCAACCCCAACGCAGCTCGTCCTCCTACACCCATACACACACACACACATATGCCACACCCTTACTTCGCCACCACCATCCGCTCCCGTTCACACTCAAACGTCTCCTAGATCTACACACTCTTACATATCTACACGCTTCACCACCTCCGCAAAACCTACACACAAACCAATACCGGCACAGATCCACCCTGTTACCCGCACCCCCAATCCTAATCTTACCAGGCCCAAATCCTCCCGATATTGTATCCGCAATATCCCCAAGTCGATTACTACAAGGGAAATCTTTATTTAACTCCTTACAATCCCTCAACATTTCCTGATTGAACATTCAACCATAACCACACCTGTCTTCTTGAGACCTCCTCTCCCTTGCCGGAGGGTACACAGATTAGACTTCGACACCAGTTCGGCGAAGCCACCGTTACCCTGTCCCAACTCTCCGGTCCTCGTCCTTCCAACACCCCCTAGACCTCCCTCCTTTTTCTCCGTGATTCGTCGCGTAGATAAGGGCAACCTAACCGAAGGTATGTGCGATCAATGTCCCACTGGTAAGCAAGGTCGTTTGCATCACCCCAAGGCCACCAACACACTCACATCACTGGTCCGCATCATCACCCTTCCAAAGTAACTCTTGAGTACCTCCTCGCACGCGGTGTATCCTTGCTAACCCAAGGTGTAACAACTGGGAAGCCACACCCCCTAATTCTTTTATGTGGCGGAAGCGACGTGAACATTCAGTTCCCCGTCGAAGACGGCAACCCTCGAGCTCATCCTGTCCTCTGAAGAGTGTGACTCGGAAGACACTGCACATCTCAAACCCATACCCGACACCGAGCCCCTTTTCATTGAACACTTTTTTCAAACCCTTACACACACCGTTTCTGTATGCTTCCTTACCGATGAAATAAGATCATTCGTATCCTAGACTCGTTACCTCGATCCTACTTCCAACGGAGCACCGCCGCCTGTGTATCCGCCACGCGGACGTCCGTATACGAATATTTTCAAACCGATTTATTTTAAGAGAAAGGTAAATACGCTGCAGTAAGTGCGATAAAGACAATAAAGGTTGTTTGTGTATATTTCTAATTATGAGTGATAGCTAGTTTTACACAACTAGAAAGTTTTAGTTGACAAGTAACACAAATCGGCGACCATCACTCAGTGCCTTTAAAACGTTACAGAGCTGGTAGTGTGGTATTAACCCTTTATTTATTTACAGATTTTTAATTACAGTTATAAAACACAAGCATTAAGTTTCTTTAAAATATTAAGGCGTACAACATTTTAACGGACGTATGGATATTATTTCAATGCAGGTAAACTATGTTTTTAATATGCGTTTTAGAAAAAGACAAACTGTTATGTAATTAACTTAATAAAAATGTTTTTTTTTGTTTCATTACACCTGAATGGCAGTAATTTTCTATAGTTCACTGAGGATTTTTAATTACGATAATAAAATAAGTGTTCTATAATTAAATTTTACTGTCATTCAAATTCCCCCACGCAAGATCAATCCTATCTGCTTATCTCATCTCCTCGTTAGAAACGTTTTCTCCAGTAGCATTTAACCCTTTTAAAAGCAATAGACTAAATAATAATATCTTATTAATTATACAATTGTGTGCGTATGTGTCTGCCTCCGGGTTAAACTACCAGAAGGACCTTAATACCATCAGAAATAACCCTAAGACTTATCCTCACCTCTACAGCCCCAAGCTCCAACCCTAGCTCCACCACAAGGCCTGACTCCAACCACCCAGACCAAGACCCTGTTCCAATCTAAATACAAGCCAAGTGTTCAGTTGTTCAAGCAAGACAGACAGTTAATTTGTAAAAGTCCGTGGATGTGCAAAAATAAGGTAAAAAATTAAAAGCAACATGTGTATAAGGTTGAAAAATGTCTCACACGTGGATGTATAATTTGAAAAAACGTCCAAGGTGTGTTGAAAACGGTCTCACACGTGGATGTAAAATAAGGGTGAAAATCCGTCTCACACGTAGCGTGTAAAAATAAGGGATGGACTTTCAATCGTGAATATATAATAAGGAAAAATGGTGAAATAACGTGAAATATTAAACAGACCAACGTTTAAAAATAGTCGGCGCAAACGTCGATGTTTAGTACAATAACAAGCATTAAACGTTATAAAACACAAAAATCATGACACCCCAGAATATTACCAATACAAAACGTAGAGTTGATACCTCTTCTATTTGCAGCATTAAAAGGTTCTTTTGAGCTGCAATTTGCATTACTGACGCATCGTCAAAAACGTTATAAAAGAAACGTCATTCAGAAGAAGCAGGAAAAAGAAAAAAATTCCTACTTTAGATATATGTATATATATATATATATATATATATATATATATATATATATATATATATATATTACCTGTACTGGGCCGCTTACATCAAGCGTAATAGACATATTACATATTTTGATAGCATGGGACATATTAAGCCTTTAATCCACTATTTTCAAAGTGATGGTAGCAGAAACACAAATGGTTAGAACTTTACCAAGGTTCAACACTTCAATATAAAGAATCGCGGTCAGTTAGTCTTACGATTTATATATAACAACGCGTTTCGCTTGTAGTCATAATGTCGTACACATTTACATTTATTGGTTAAAGCAGTAGCTTGCAAGGTAACTTTAACCCACCGATTTTCTTGATTATAAGTCGGAATATGTAATGGGTTGATTAGAATCCTTTAATACTATACAAAACGTTACTTCAAAGAATAACCAACTCAATTTGGGAAAGATAGAATTACAATACCACCAGTGTCATACGAAGTCGCGGATTTGAATAGATATTAATGAGACAGTGAAGGATTCTGGAGGATTTATTAATTTACGAGCGAATAATAATACTATGAAAGCAATTATGAAAGCAACATGACATTTACTTCAATTTCGAAAATTTGGTAGGACCTATGTTAGATTTAATAAAACAGTTTACAAGGATGAAAAGTGTATAGGTACCTAATAATCCTATTAACATTATCAAAACTAACTCGATAATTATCGAGTGCAATATAACAAGTGTGGAACGTGCAAAATCGATATCGAATACTTTCTGGTCGATTTAAAAATTTTATTTGATTAGTACTGTTTGGTAAAAGCAAAATTTATCTGTAGCCCGAATAGTTAGGATTGTTATTTACTTCGGTTTACTCGTTACTTCTCTATCAAAATGATCTGAATTTTCTGTATTTACTACCTTTACCGTTTATTATAATTGATTAAATTATTTCTTTGTCGGATTTATTACTACTACTACTAGTGCCATCTATACGTGGGTTCTGGTTAGCTGTAAATTCTTCCATTTTGTAGTATGTAACCAGTTCGTGGTAAATAATCACTTATAGCTCGTCTTGAACAACGTTATCGAAATAAATTGCTATTATACATCTTACATTATTTCTAGCTTTTTCTTCTGCTTTCTCTTCTCGTCTGTTTTCTCTTCGTTTACTTTACATAGTGGTGAACATTGAATTTACTTTTGAACCTATCATTAGTTACACGCTGCGTTCCGCAGTGATAACTACAGTATTTACACAAAAGTGCCTTTAAATGGATCATATTCAAACATGTTTACCTTTATTGCAACTTCGGTGTCATCTTGATAGCCGAATTCATTTAACTAACGATTTCACTAGTATGAAACTGTTATAAACTGCTCCAGCTATTACCTAATATTTGTGCCGTTGACAACCAAATTTAAAGCAATTCTCACTGAACTTGTACATAAAACATCCAGTGTTATTTTAGCCTTTAGCTTCCATTTTGATATTATCTTATTTACTGTTTACGTTGCCGTGCACAGTAGCAGTAACTCAAAGCATGATTTGTATATAGCGGTTGTCGATGTCGTATTATTTATACTATCTGTGTTATAAAGTTTATTTTATTAGGGATAAGAGTGTTCAGATCAATGGTCTCGAATTAGAAATTGATTAGTGACTGTATGCATGTTAGTATATGAACTGAACAAGCTCCGAGTATTTATATATTTGAATTTGTCATTGTTAAGGGGTTTATGCTTGGATATTGTGAAACGAAAACAAGTTGAAGTGTTACCTTTCTAATGTAAACTAATGCGGTTATACATGTATATGTTACGGTTAAAGTGTTTACTTGGTTGGTTTATACACTAACTGGATAGTATATAAACTATCCAAATGACTGGTTATTTTGATGGAAAATCACATTTCTACTAAAATAGCTATGATTATTGGTTAGTATATATACTATCTAGCTAGTTTACAAACTAACCAAGACTTCTGGCTAAAGTACAAACCACAAGAAAAGTATACAAATTAACCAGTGTTTTGGCTGGTTTTACAAAATAATTAGATAAAGTGTGAACTTAATGTTCCTAGTAACACATAATAACCAACTCGTTGGCTAGTATATAAACTAACAAATTTCATTTTGGTTAATTTAGTTGAAGACAGTAAAATAATTCTTTATCAAAATAAAATTTATTTGTGCATACGTACAAATATTTGTAATTGCTACTTAAAAGTAAGTAAAACAAAAGTGAAATAAAAATATTATTTGTGTAACAAAACGATAATAGTGAACGTTAAAACATTAAAATAACAAAACAAAATATTATAGACAATTGCATATTTTTTATTTGTGCAACTCTTCTTACATTGACAGCGCACATAGCCTTGGGTTAAACCGGACTGAAAATTTTCCTACAGCACTTCGTAAGGTTATTTCAGTGTCTGTCTTGACATTTTCTAATTTTATGAATGATTGTTTGCATATTTCGAATTCGTTGCGAGAATACAACTGTTTAAGAACACCATGAACAGTTCCAATTCGGTAAAATTCATCTTCTACGCTCATTATAACGCCCAATATGTTTCTATGGTCTGACCGACTTCGGTCTACGTCTGAAATGGGCTCTCACCGACATGCCTACATTTCCTGGTTTAAATTTCTTCCTAGAAGTTTAAACCATTTTTCCCTTTTAGACTTTCGTGGCATGCGTCTCTTATCACTTTAATATTGTTTTATTCTGACAATGATCACATACGTTTTGTGCAGAACATAATATGCATTTCTGCGACGATGATAATTCATTGAGAGCATTTTCCGTAGTTTCAATACCCGAGAATACTACCATTTCTTCTTGACGTAAAACTGTGGTTTGATTGTTACCTCGAGTAAAACTGAGGTTTCATTGTTATTTTCAACTAAAACTGAGGTTTCATTGTTGTCTTCGAGTAAACATGGAGTATCAGTATTATCATCAAGTATAACCAGCTTAGCATTTTCAATTAAACCTGAAAATGTTATGTTATACAGTGAAATAGGCTAAGTAAGATACTTTATACGTACCCAACGACTCTTCCACAGCCACTTCATCTTCAACGGTATATTATTTGAAGAATTGAATCTTCCATTTTCTTTTCGGCATTATAATAATGTCTCTAGTTCTTCTTCTGTGCGTATATTTTATTTTTCGATAGAAATGGGAAGGTTATTTAAACCATCTCTACACTTTACGCCATATAAAGCCTCATAAGGACTGCGTCCAATTGAAAGCAACTAAAACATTTTGAATGAAGAGAAAAGTACCAATGAGACCAGATATAAATTTTAAATGACCACCGGCTCTTCCATTATTCAAAGACTGGCCTACTCACCGATTTTTTGAAATTGGACAATTTTAGACCTTCGCTCCATTTTTCTGAATTATTATCTTTCATCCGACGCTAACTTGTTCTCTATGTCCTGATTCGCCCTCTCAACTGAGCCTTGTGATTGCGAATGTCTCGGTTTACCATGTACAGGTTGTCCCATTTTGGTTGTCCTCGCAGGGTATCTCAGTTATTAGCAAAGATACAGCGGTTGCGAACGTTGGCTACTTTTGTGAAACGAAGATGACACAAACATAATTACTCTAGCTCTTCTCATTTTTGAGATACAGGGCGTTTTTGAAAAAGTTGCATTTGAGACAGCCCCGTATCTCAGCTATACGATAACTTATAGAAAAAGTGAAAAGTGTTCTTTATATAATTTTTCCGTAGAATGCAGTGCTGTTTTCAGAATGAGTATACGGGGTCAGGTCAAAAGTTATCGGGATCAACTTCATTTTTTTTAAATGGGACACCCTGTCTATTTTCTCATAATTAAATTTCTCTTGTTCTAAGCATTTCAAATATGTATAGCATTCATCATTTTTTTACAAATAGCGCAGTATTTCAAATTATTAACTGGATTTGTTAGTGGCCTTTGGTACTGCAATTGTTTTACCATGGCAACTTCATTTTTTTGACATTTGTCAATATTTGCAATGATTGTTGAGATCCTTATTGTTAGTAAAGTTTTCAATATTCTTTTCGTTATTTTGAATTTTACAAAGTTTCAAACCATGGCGAATAATTTAGGGTACGAGAACTATGAGAAATTAGATATGATTGGGGTTTATTACCAAACAAATTTTAATGCAAAGCGAAGGAAATATATTTTGAAATATTTACTGGAATGTTAGTCATCATTTGAGTTAAATAAAATGTGAATATTATAGATTTCCGGAAGGCAACCGTGTAAAAAACATTCATTAGGTTAAAACAAAATTTGGAAAATCACGGATCGTTTGAAAGGCCACGCGCCAAAACATATAGAAAAGAAAACAATAATGAAATAAATGTCCTTGCAGAGGTCACTGTTAACGAAAATTATACGTCTTGCAGAAAAATAGAAGAATGGGCATTTCAAAAACGAAAGTATCAAAATATTTAAAAATACCATTATAAACCATATATACCTCAAGTCATCCACCACTTGCATCCGGGTGATGCTCAATTGCGTATCGATTTCTGTAGATGGTATATTCAGAAAAGTGAAGAAAACGTAATTTTGGTCGTTTAGTTATATGGTCGGATGAAAGCCATATAAGCTCCGCTGGAATTTACAATCGTGCAACGAATCGTTTCTGGTCTAACGAAAATCGGCATGTTACCGTGATCCGTCAGCAGCAAGGCAGGTTTGGGTTCAATGTGTCCTGTTTCATTTTAGGAGGCAGATTAACATTTTACATGTTTGAAGGCAATTTGAACCATCAACGATATTTGGAAATTTTGGACATTTGCCTTCCAGAATTGATTGATGATATTCCGTTAGCCCAGCTAAGAGAGGTTTATTTTCAGCAAGACGGGGCACCTTGCCACAATGCAAGACTAGTAAGAGATTACCTCAACACAATGTTTCAAAACCATTGGATTGGTAACAATGGACCAGTTAATTGGCCAGCAAGGTCCCCAGACCTATCAATTTTAGATTTTTTGTGAGCTACCTTAAAATAAAATTCATCAAAGACGGTATGAAACTCAAGAAGCTTTGATGAATGCTACAAGAGAAGCCTTTGAAGAACTACGTTTAAGACCCTATTTTTATTAAGATCCATTCAAGAAATTCTTCGGAGATGTAGGATTTGTCTTGACCATAATGGTCAGCAAATTGAGCAATATTTATAAAATTTTAATTCTTCTTATTTTCGTTTGTCTCTAAATTTATAAATAAATACATCCAATATTTATATGAGTTTCAAATCAACAATTCTGGAAATAAAATAAATTATTTTGCCGAAATTTGTATCTTCTTCAATGACATATAATTACATAATGATGGTTTTCTATATTAGGCACAAAAAAACAATAGAAGATTACGAATTCAAAGCCTACTAAGAAATTCAGTTAATAATACAAAATACCACGCTATTTATCAAAATAAGTGATAATTGTTATATATATTTGAAGTGCTTAGAACAAGAGAAATTTAATTATGAGAAAATAAACAGGGTGACCCATTTAAAAAAATGAAGTTGATCCCGATAACTTTTTGACCTGACCCCGTATACTCATTCTGAAAACAGCATTCTACGGAAAAAATTATATAAAGAACACTTTTCACTTTTTCTATAAGTTATCGTATAGCTGAGATACGGGGCTGTCTCAAAATGCAACTTTTCAAAAACGCCCTGTATCTCAAAAATGAGAAGAGCTAGAGTAATTATGTTTGTGTCATCTTTCGTTTCACAAAAAGTAGCCAACGTTCGCGAAAACCGCATCTCTGTATCTTTGCTAATAACTGAGATACCTGCGAGGACAACCAAAATGGGACAACCTGTACAATGTGGCAGTCAGGCCACCTTCCGACTAATTCTTCAATAATCTAAAAATCAAAATATATTACATAATAATATTGGAAAAATACGTACTTGGTTTGCAAATTCTCGGCCGTTGTCGCTTTGCAACACGCAAGGCTCCCTAAGTCGGCAAATACCTCTAATAGGTGCTCAGCTACTTCTCTAGCCTGCTTTGTTTTAGTGCCCTCAACCTGACGTATTTGGTTAGGTGGTCTTGATAAACAAAAATAAATTTGTAGTCACCATCCGGTCTAGTTTGTAAGTCGATGAGATTGATTTGGCATCGAGAGTTTAAATGATTTGAAACAATTGGTTTAACAACAATACGTTTTTTAGTCTTGTTCCGTTTGAGCTGACAGTTTTCGCAAGTTTTAATGAACAATATCACCATTTCCTGCGTTAAATTATAATACTTTTCATTTAATAATTGGGTAGTTGCTAGCCGACCACCATGCCCAGTTCCATGATAGGCGGCTTTAATGGCATCATAACATTCGCTTAAACGTAAAATAATCTTTCCAGATTTTTTATGTAAAATTACATAGGATGATTCGATTCTCTGCAAATCATAAGTATTTATCACATAATAATCATTCTTATTACTACTGTCAGGTCCAGTTTCGCGTAATCTCTTTATACGTTGCAAAAGTTCATTGTAGTCACTATCATTCATTAATTTTGAATTTTGCGATTTTGCTCGAAACTTCCAAAAGCAGATTTTCAAATCGTTGGTGGTGGTTCATTTTAATAACAGATTTCTTATAAATTTCACAAGACACGAAAGTAAACAATAACACACACACACATAGACATAACCACACTTTTCTATTATATTAACCAAATGGAATTGGTTAGTTTACAAACTAAACAACTTGATTAGTTTACATACTAGCCAACGAGTTGGTTATTATGTGTTACTAGGAACATTAAGTTCACACTTTATCTATTTACTTAGATAGTTTGTAAACTAGCCAAAACACTGGTTAATTTGTATACTTTTCTTGTGGTTTGTACTTTAGCCAGAAATCTTGGTTAGTTTGTAAACTAGCTGGATAGTATATATACTAACCAATAATCATAGCTATTTTAGTAGATTTTCTATCAAAATAACCAGTCATTTAGATAGTTTATAAACTAACCAAGTAAACACTCTAACCGTAACATATATATATATATATATATATATATATATATATATATATATATATATATATCCTTTTCAGGATTACGTTTTATGAAAGATCTTTCAGCGTAGCAGGGAGAGGATTACTTTCTTTCATTAAATTAGCTGAATTGGCGAAAGGTGAGTTTATCGCCCGTAAAATCTCGCGACTTACCCTCGTCACTAATCATTCTGAAAATGTGATAATTTAATTATGAAACTTTAGTATTTCACATTGTAATAGTCAGATAAGACTACACTTATCTTTGGGGTTGGGGTAAAATTTCATGTTGGGTTAGGCATGCACTGTTATTATTAGATATTAAAATTTAAAAGATTATTCATTTTGGGAAATTTATAAATAAATTTACGTTTGTTGAGGGTCGTTTATCTGTTCTTCCTGTTTCTTCTCTGGTTCAAACTTTACAGGGACTCTCTTCCAAGAACTAATAATTTATCTTTGCTTTTTAAAGCTTGTGGCGCCTTCTTGTCTGTTCTTCTTATCTTCCTGCCTACAATTTCTTTCTCGTTTTATAACTAACCTAACCATCTATTTACTCTGTATTAACATTTCAAAACACCACGCTATCCGAGTGCTTTGCGGTCTCAGGACCGTTTGGATGGCTACTAGTGGAGCTAACTAATTCCTCTCCATTTTATGTGACGTGGTTGGTTAGACACATTGCAAGTGGAAGACTTAATACACATACTTCAATGTTTTGCCAGTGTACCAGTCAGTAGTTAGGATAGGTGTGCTGGACCAGTTCAAGGTCACTCGCCCTCTGGTGGTGAAAAACGTAAGCTTTTGGAGCTCTTTCAAGGTCAAAGTTTAGGCGGTAAATTTAAAATGTTGGAGCTGGTCAAGGTCAAAGCTAAAAATAGAAGTTGCAAGGTAATCATAAATCTAAAAATAGTTTTCAAGGCCAGAGGTTATTGACTTGCGGTGGTGTCATATAACATTTCTTAGAAATATAAAAAGGTCAAGGTGAAAAGCTAAAAATAGAAGTTGCAAGGTAATCATAAATCTAAAAATAGTTTTCAAGGTCAAAGGTTATTGGCTTGCGGTGGTGTCATATAACATTTCTTAGAAATATAAAAAGGTTAAGGTGAAAAGCTAAAAATAGAAATTGCAAGGTAATCATAAATATAAGAATAGAATTTTCAAGGTCTACTCCACTTGAAGGTCACGACGACGATGACGATCTCATAAGCTATGCATAAAAAGTAGGTCATGAGTTCATTGAAGGTGAATACTCCACTTCAAGCTAAAAATAGAAATTGCAATGTCACCATCCTCATCATATTACAAGGTCACTCTGCGGTCAAACGTTTTGGCGGGAAATTTGTATGTCCAGGTCAGAAGCTAAAAATAGAAACTGCAATGTCATCATCATATTACAATTCTTAAAGTCTAAAAATAGTGTGGTCAAAGGTTATTGATCTGTATATCATAGCTAAAATGGTCGGTTCATGTCCTCACTAAAAGGTGATCGCGTTACAGCTAAAAAGTATAGTGACAGCATCATCGTTGAGAGTAGCTTATGCGCGTAATCAGATATGTATGGTAATCAAAGAGATGGTTCATATCTGCACACTAATGTAACATAGTGGGGTCGTTTAGAGTAACAATATAAGAAAATAGTGTAATGGGTAGTGAGTGTTGTGTAAAACATGTGGATGGCATACGCTCAAGAGCAATGGACCAAAGCAACTGACCTGAGAACAGCGGTGGAACGCTTGAAGCAAGAATTTTCGGCATTAGTATTCGATGCCGAACATGAGGCGGTTTATGGGCGAGGTGATTATAGTGAAGCGGAGTGTAACGTCCTAGTGAAAAAGTATGAAAAAGGAGTAACGATATGTGAAAAGTTTTAAATTTAAAGAAAATATGTAGAACATGTTTTGTAGAAGAACTAAAACTGTGCAATTGCATCAGTTTTGCAACGATGTAAAAAAATGGACAGCATCTCCTGATGGTAGCAGTTCATCCTCATCAGATGCAGATTAGCCTATCGATACAATTATCAAAGTACACTCTCCCCTCTACATTATGATGTAGATATATATATATATAGGACAGTTCCGGTGTCAACTTGAACATAAAAGACTTGGAGGTGGGTGCAAAATATAAAGTGATTGATATGAATACCATCGACACAAAGTATGGTAAACATATTATCATTGAAACCCAGAACTTTAAGTGCATACTTACCTTAGGATTTTATGAATAGTTCAAAAAGAAGATCGCATTGAAAAGTTTAAGCAATATCTGGTTGAGAATGACGCATTACCAGCGCCGGAACTGTAGGAAAGACGACTAATTTAACATTTCTGTAAAAATAATAATAACATATATATCTATGTATAATTGTTTGGAAATAAATTATATATTTTTGTTGCAAAAAAAAAAAGTTTTTTTTTGATTAAATGAAGGGTATATCATAATGAAGAGAGCTGCTATTGATGAGACTAAAAAATGTAGCGTATAATAATATGGTGTCTGCAGCTATATTGGCTAAGCTCTTCAAGGTTAAAATTTATTGGTATCATATTCATACCAACCAATCTTCAAGGTTAAATTTTATTGACAAGGTATTGAGAAGGTATCATATTACAGTTCTTATGCTAGACTCTTAAAGGTTCTTAGGAATAGCAAAATAAGCATTCTTAACCAATGACGCATGTAACCGACTTTGTGCATACTCGGTATTGCTCGGGTATCCTCGTGGAGTCTACCCTTCTATATAAGTTTAAATTTTATAATCACATATCATTCGCTTCAACATCATGTTTTCTAAAAGTATATATGTTAAAGCACTGTTTTTGCACATTAAAATCGCTTACGTATTTACTAGTGTGTGTAAACCTAACCAGAAAATCAGTTCTATTTGTTTAAATGTAGCATGTAGAAATACTGCACGATTGAATTAGCGCATATACAACGCGCTAACGAAGACAACCAGACAAATATAGAAGTAATGATTGTTATAATTGATGTGCAAGGATTCAAACAGCAAGAAATATATTTTCACCTAAGGAACTAGCGATATATAATGGAGAGCAAATTGCTCATTACGTATTCAATTTCCATGGCACACCTTGGATAGTGAATTTCAAAAGCAAGCTAATTGGTTAATTCACAACCACCACTTTATCAAGTGGGAATATGGATATACTTCTCCACGTCTATTCCTCGTATACTTAGTGGTTGCATATCAACAACATATGAGGTGTACGTTAAAAGGCGAGAAAGCTGATTTTATTCAAAAATTTTTAAACAACGCATTACGGTGTTTGAAGAACAACATACTTTACCCAAACTTCATCCATGCTGTTTTTTCATACACAAAACACTTGTCACTGTGGCTCATATATACCATTTATATGAAAAATTGTAGTGAAATTCTAATAAAGATTTATTAACTGACATATCTTATTCGCATGTATTACCTCAACGCTTTTATGAGTATTTCAAAGAAGAAGAAGAAGAACTAGATAATTTAAAATGTTATCTAAGAATAAACATTTGTGTAAAATTTTATTTGGATAATGAGAACCTAAACTGCTTTCGGTCTACCGGAAACAGATACTTTCTGAGCTACCTGTTTTTGAGAAACAGCTACCTGGTGTCCCTATCATGTCTTGTAGAAAGTACGTGACCGGATTCGTTAGACGTACTTTAACAATCTTGAAAAGTTTACTAGACCAATTTGGTATATAACCTTTATCAAATATGCTTTTAAATTTTGTTCAGTAGAACATTGTAATCACCGAAAATGTGAATAGTATAAACTTTGATGCAGTCAGCTCAAAAACAGATACCTATTTTTTCCAGCAACAGGTAGAAACAGCTCAAAACAGCTTCCCCGGTTTCCGAAAACAGCTCAAAAACAGACCTAAAACCGGTACCCGTTTCTCAAAAACAGGTAGCTGTTTCTCAGAAGCGGTATCTGTTTCCGGCAGACTGAAAGCAGTTTAGGTTCTCATTATCCAAAAAATAATTTTACACAACAAATTTTTTCCTCCATATTGCAGGTTTCGCAACGGTGGTGGTTGTGGGGTGTTGCTATAACCGTGGTTGCTGGCGTTTATTGGATAAATACATGACGTAAAGTTTTCAGATTTACATGCTTTTGGGATTAGTCCCTTAACCTTATTTAAGTTAACGAACTATTCACACATATGTTTGATCATTACCCTTATCATTTCCGTTTGTTTTACCAACGTTAACATAACCTATATGTATATAGGTTAACAAACCGTTGTCACATATGTTCATTCATTACCCTTATCATTTCAGCTTGTTTTGTTAACGTTAACAAACCCTATACGTATAAAAGTTAACAAAATCTTGACACGTATGTTCGTTCATTGTCCAACAAATTGTAGAAAGTACGTAACCGGATTCGTTAGACGTCAACAATCTTGAAAAGTTTACTAGACCAATTTGGTATATAACCTTTATCAAATATGCTTTTAAATTTTGTTCAGTAGAACATTGTAATCACCGAAAATGTGAATAGTATAAACTTTGATGCAGTCAGCTCAAAACAGATACCTATTTTTCCAGCAACAGAAACAGCTCAAAACAGCTTCCCGGTTTCCGAAAACAGCTCAAAACAGACCTAAAACCGGTACCGTTTTTCAAAAACAGGTAGCTGTTTCTCAGAAGCGGTATCTGTTTCCTGCAGACTGGAAGCAGTTTAGGTTCTCATTATCCAAAAAAAAATTTACTACAGCAATGAATTCGGAAAATTATGATCATTTCACAATATATAGCTGGATTCTAGAAAACGTTGAAAAGGTCAGGGATTTCAAGGCGAACGGTTAGGTTGAACAAGCGGACCTGACTCAAGTGGCTATCAGTTAAGTTTGAGGACTACATAAACACTTTAGGCCTAATATGTATGTATCAGTATGTTTTTATTAATAAATAATACAAATTACAATTGGTCTTTTATTATTATTATCCTTACAGAGATTACATTCTACGTTAGTTCCTTAAGTACACTATATTACAATAAGTTATATTCATAGTCGGTACCTATACAATCAGGACATTTATATCCGTTATTAAACCAGTAGTGATGCTTTCTACAGTAATTTAAGTGTTCCAAAGTGCTTGTTGTTCTTACCGGCATCATTGAATTATAAATGAGCTTATTGCCTTACAATAATATGCTTATAAAACTACATTATCATCATCATCATCGATCCATGAATATTATTTTAATCCCAACCACTTTACGTACACTTTATTCTTTTTACGTCAAATGACCTTTTCCACCAAATACACATCCGGATATTTAACCTTTTGCAGTTCCTGTCCATAAATAGGTGTCCCTAAATTGGTGTCTTGTAGCAAGTACGTGACCGGATTCGTTACACGTACTTTAACAATCTTCAAAAATTCACTAGACCAATTTGGTATATAACCTTTATCAGACATTCTTTTAAATTTTGTTCAGTAGAACATTGTAAACACCGAAAATGTGAATAGCATAAACTTTGATGCAGTCAGCTCAAAAACAGATCCCTATTTTCTAGCAACAGGCAGAAACAGCTCAAAACAACTTTCCGGTTTCCGAAAACAGCTCCTTATATTGTTACTCTAAACGACCCCCACTGTTACATTAGTGCAGATATGAACCATCTCTTTGATTACCACACATATCTGATTACGCGCATAAGCTACTTTCAACGATGATGCTGTCACTATACTTTTTAGCTGTAACGCGATCACCTTTTAGTGAAGACATGAACCGACCATTTTTAGCTATGATATACAGATCAATAACCTTTGACCACACTATTTTTAGACTTCTAAATGTAATATGATGAGGATGGTGACATTACATTTCTATTTTTAAAGTGGAGTATTCACCTTCAATGAACTCATGACCTACTTTTATGCATAGCTTATGAGATCGTCATCGTCGTCGTGACCTTCAAGTGGAGTAGACCTTGAAATTTCTATTCTTAGATTTATGATTACCTTGCAATTTCTATTTTAGCTTTTCACCTTAATCTTGACCTTTTTATATTTCTAAGAAATGTTATACCACCGCAAGTCAATAACCTCTGGCCTTGAAAACTATTTTTAGATTTATGATTACCTTGCAACTTCTATTAGCTTTGACCTTGACCAGATCCAACATTTTAAATTTACCGCCTAAACTTTGACCTTGAAAGAGCTCCAAAAGCTTACGTTTTTCACCACCAAAGGGCGAGTGACCTTGAACTGGTCCAGCACCGGCCCTATCTTAACTACTTCAGCCGGATATAATATTAGTGAGTCCCTCATTTACCTATAAATACATCCACCATTTCAACCATAACACTCAAGATATTAAACCAAGACGGAGATCTCATTAATTTTAACGGAGGAGTCATAACAAAGGACTACATTTAAAGAAAATATGGCGATGCAGTATAACACATATGCATGTAACCAGAGCAAGTCAAACTATAAAAGATCGAAGTGTGGTAACGCGAGAGCAGGGCAGTTAAACCAGTAGTTAACATAGGTCCCTACTAAGCTTAAGAGCTCTTACGATTTGAATCACACTCTTGAGCAATAAAAATAACTTTGCGTTTCATGCTCGACCGTCCGGGTATCGTGAACTTCGCCGCTTTGAAGTTAGACCTGTCACTGCTTGCATACGGATTATACGAAGAAACGGTCGTCAGGAAGAAGTGCCACAGCCTAGCAGCAAGCAGCAAGACATACAGCAATAAAATCAAGGGCACAAGAGTAAAAGAAAATCCAGGACACCGCCAACCCCAGTATCAATGTAGGGCAGCAGTAGCAGTTAATAAAACTTATTTTTATTAAACTTATTTTGTTAATTTTAACTTATTATTTTATTCTAACATTTGTTTTCCTCCACTTCTATTGGTTCTCATTTTCAAGCCTTTTTTCTCGGCGTGTGAGGCTGCACCTCGGATACCCAGCCTTCCGTTAAAACAATTATCTTTTTCTTCTAATTTAATTTTCTTTAATTTTACAGTCGACATGGCGAAGCACGATCGAAACCGTGAAACACTTATGGTTGTATCCTCAACCCCAACGCAGCTCGTCCTCCTACACCCATACACACACACACACATATGCCACACCCTTACTTCGCCACCACCATCCGCTCCCGTTCACACTCAAACGTCTCCTAGATCTACACACTCTTACATATCTACACGCTTCACCACCTCCGCAAAACCTACACACAAACCAATACCGGCACAGATCCACCCTGTTACCCGCACCCCCAATCCTAATCTTACCAGGCCCAAATCCTCCCGATATTGTATCCGCAATATCCCCAAGTCGATTACTACAAGGGAAATCTTTATTTAACTCCTTACAATCCCTCAACATTTCCTGATTGAACATTCAACCATAACCACACCTGTCTTCTTGAGACCTCCTCTCCCTTGCCGGAGGGTACACAGATTAGACTTCGACACCAGTTCGGCGAAGCCACCGTTACCCTGTCCCAACTCTCCGGTCCTCGTCCTTCCAACACCCCTAGACCTCCCTCCTTTTCTCCGTGATTCGTCGCGTAGATAAGGGCAACCTAACCGAAGGTATGTGCGATCAATGTCCCACTGGTAAGCAAGGTCGTTTGCATCACCCCAAGGCCACCAACACACTCACATCACTGGTCCGCATCATCACCCTTCCAAAGTAACTCTTGAGTACCTCCTCGCACGCGGTGTATCCTTGCTAACCCAAGGTGTAACAACTGGGAAGCCACACCCCCTAATTCTTTTATGTGGCGGAAGCGACGTGAACATTCAGTTCCCCGTCGAAGACGGCAACCCTCGAGCTCATCCTGTCCTCTGAAGAGTGTGACTCGGAAGACACTGCACATCTCAAACCCATACCCGACACCGAGCCCCTTTTCATTGAACACTTTTTTCAAACCCTTACACACACCGTTTCTGTATGCTTCCTTACCGATGAAATAAGATCATTCGTATCCTAGACTCGTTACCTCGATCCTACTTCCAACGGAGCACCGCCGCCTGTGTATCCGCATATTTGTACCGGGTGGCCAACTTAGCATGGATGCCGGCTATATCTCGGGAACTGAAAATTTGACAACATTGGAAAAAAATGCTAATAGGTAAATCGGCCAAGAGACATCACTGGAAATAAATTTCAAGTACTTGCGATGGCCGTTAGGGGACGTACACCAAGACCAAATTAGAAAATCAACATCAAGATGTATCCAAAATAGTTTTATTATAAACTACGTAAGCTTGGAAACATTTTCATTTTTAGCATTTTTCTCCATTTTCTTAAATGAGGGGAGGCGTGATAGGTAAATGTTCACTTGAAAAAAATTCTATAACTTCTTTTTAACTTTTTAAATGTAAGGGTATATTTATTTTTAACTCACCGAAAACATGAATAAATACAGAGATTGGTGAAAACCACAAATCGATATCTTCTTTCGTTACACAGATATGAAAAACTAAATGTAAAAATATATTTTACAAGTAACAGAATTAGACAACAGGTGTAGCTATCATAAATTATTAAAATTTATTAATTATTAAGCTATTGAAACAGGAATGAAATTTAATATACTAAATGTCTCGGGGGGGTAACTTTAATTTAGAGCAGCTAAAAAAGGACCGATGTTATAGAAAAATGATGTGAACAGCCCTAATACTGAAGAACTATTGACGCCTCAAATGTTCAAATTGTCACCCATACTGTTCAATAGAGAGCCAACCTCACGCATAGACAAAATAGCAGTCTACTAAAAACAAGTAGGCCGGTTATATTGGGAACTATCAATATGAGAACATTGAAAAAAATACTAATAGTAATGTCTCATTACTACTATATTATACCTGGTAGATGGATAGGACGATTTACCTATTAGTAGTAATGAGACACCTTGGCCGCCATCTTGGATTTTGACGTCACAAGACCGCCCATTGGGGGGCCGGTTTTTCCACCCTTATTTTTACCCGCTTACGTGTAGGACGTGTTTTTCCACACCTATTTTTGCACATCCACGTGTGAGACCGGATTTTCCACCCTTATTTTTACACGCTTACGTATAGGGCGTATTTTTTCACCCCTATTTTTGCACATCCACGTGTGAGACCGGATTTTCCACCATTATTTTTACACGCTTACGTACAGGACGTGTATTTTCACCCCTATTTTTACACATCCACGTGTGAGACCGTGTTTTCAACCCTATTTTTGCACATCCACGTGTGAGACCGCATCCTTTCTTTTTGATGGTCAACCCTAATTTTTACACACCCACGTGTGAGACCGTATTACCTTATTTTTATGATTTCTTTTGGGGTTAAACCTTATGGTTGTATTAAGGCCCTTTTGACAGCTAGGACTTTTGCTAACGCGAGGACAGGGGCGGGGGCTGGTCTTGGCTTACGGTTGTACTTAGGGCTGGGGCTGTATGTAGAGCTAGGGTTGGAGTTTAGGGCTGTATTTAGGGGTGGGGTCTGGGGCTGTATGTAGAGCTAGGGTTGGAGCTTAGGGCTGGACCTGTAGCTAGGTATTAGGGTTATTTTTGATGGTATTAAGGTCCTTTTGGTTGTTGTAACCCTTGGAGGCTGAGCAGACACATACGCATACAATAATTGCATAATTAATAAGATATTATTATTATCGGTCCTATTGTTTTAAAATGGTCATATGCTACTAGAGAAAACGTTTCTAATAATGATGTAAAATAGCAGTTGTATTAGGATTAATCATACTTGGGGGAATTTGAATGACAGTAAAATTTAATTATAGAACACTTATTTTTATTGTCATAATTAAAAAAAAATCCTCAGTGAACTATAAAAAAATTACTGACACTCCTAATGAAACAATTTTTATTAAGTTAATTAACTACATTAACAGTTTGTGTTTTCTAAAGCGAGTATTAAAAACATAGTTTACCTGCATTAAAATAATATCCATCCGTCCGCTAAGAATGTTGTACGTCTTAATATTTTTTAAAAGAAACTTAATGCTTGCGTTTATAACTGTAATTAAAAAAATCTGTAAATAAGTAAAGGGTTAACACCACACTTACCAGCTCTGTAACGTTTTCAAGGCACTGATTTACGCGTGATAGTTACTGTTTTGTGTTGCATGTCAAACTAAAGAACAACTTTCTAGGTTGTGTAAAAACCACCTATAATTAGAGTGTAAAATATACAAATAACCTCATTGTCTTTATCATACTTACAGCAATATCCATTTACCTTTCTCTTAAAATAAATCGGTTTGAAAAATATTCATATACGGATACAGAAATTGTTTTTATAAAAAACCACATTAAGTGTTTGGAATGTTTAAAATATGTAGTAAGAAATCACTGTTCACGTTTACTTTTAACTAATTACCGTGTAATTATATAAATAATAATTTAATAGTCTAAAAACCAATATAAATGGTTAATATAATTTCTAAAAAATATTATTAGAGTTGATATGCCGTTTTATTTCAAGTAATTGTTTTCAATATATATAAAATGTGTAAGTGGACCTGTATTATTTGTTGTAATATGCGTTATTACACTTTCTTTTTAATTACCGGTTGTAACCTTCTACTTACATAAATTCAACTTATACACGAATTAATAACGACCTCCACTAGTTTATAACACAATCGCTATGTAGCGTGTTTTTTATTTACACCCGTACTTCTATAAACTATTAACGCTCCATTTTAATAGGGTGATCAACTATCTGAAAAAGGTTTACTGTTAAAGTATACGATGAAGATCGTTTAAAGCAAACCTTGTATTATTCTTATATACGAATGATATTTCAAAAATACTAGTATAATTAACATGAAGGTTTATAAATCTACATCCAGACAAGGAAACAGTTTTAAACACAAAGAATTTATCTGTAAGGGCAGACAATGCTATTACATAAGACGTTTTACAAAAACGTGGTTATTCCACATTGAGAAAATTGTTAGTCATGAGAAACAAGCTGGTCTCGAAGTTAGCCTTGAAGTTAGCTAGTCATAGGTTTTGAAGTTTATCTTGAAGTTAGCCTTTGCGAGCAACTTTTATAAAAATGTACACCGGAGTTTAAGTTGACGTATATTGGTTTATGAATATTTTATTATTCTAAGAAAAATGTTATTAAAAATGTTTTCTATTAATTACCCTTTGTAGACTATATGCTTGATCTATAACGAAATTTTATTTCACAACAGCATACTCATTCTACCTTGAGAAAATTGTTAATCTTGAGAAACAAGTAGGTTTGAAACTCAAACAACTCCTGTTACCACTCTCGTCAATGTAGATAGAGGTCCAATGCTGGTCTGGTTTGTTTGCAGGATCCGTGTTTACGATAATCGCGCACGGTCGAGGTGCGTGTCTGGGTAGTTGATTAGAAGCACATACAAGTCGAAAACACATTCTTCTTGTGGCTGGGGTCGATTTCAAGCATCTCAACACTTCGGCCGCATACATCTTTGTGGATTTTTATCAGATGGGATTAATAGCAACGTCAACTAAACGTTTTAAAAATTTCTAATCTGAAAATAAGAGTGACGTAATCTATTTTATTTTGAAATTTCATAAAGACATCACCATCATCGAAATTTTGAGATACTACCATCTCATCGTCTTCACCTTGAACGATTATATTGTAACCTATAAAGCAAGCTAATAACCCTAATAGTTTATCAGACATTATTACATGGACATGAGGTTAGTCCTAAATTAAATGGTTTCAACGCTGCTCTGGGAATGCTGTACACATTTAAAACCTTTAAGTCTGCTCGCCGAAGTTGTACCGTATTCACTTTCTTCAATTTTTATCTGCACTCTGTTTCGAAGCTGTAGTACGTTTTCTAATACATAAACAGAATCTTCAATACTGAGATACGTGTAGCAGCAAAACACATTAGCTAGTTAGTTTCACCTCTATATTACTTTACATGCAAGCCTGATGTTATCATAAATAAATACATCTGTCAAAAAAAAGCTAATTAAACATAACTCCACGGCCAGGGTATAGCAAGTAACGCTTCCAATTATAGCTCTTAGTCAACACAATAGGGCCTAAACTACATACAATCGACTAGCACTGCTTTAGCATAAGCTCGCACGTACGCACGCTCGTACGACGCACGCTCGCACGTACGCACGCTCACACGTACGCGCGTTCGCACGTACGTACGCCCGCACGCAGGCACGTATCGCGCGCGCACACACACACACAACACACACACGAGAGGCGAAAACACGCTAAAGCGAAAAACTTGTAAACTTGCAAACATGAATCAAGACGCTGGAGCACCGCTAGGAAAAAAAACAGGTTTATTAACAAAACCGAAGGAGAGCTTAACGTTTTGAAAATATATCATTATTATTATTATTATAAACAACAATACATCATTATTATTTAATAACATGCTTTATCGGTTTTCTTCTTCTTCTTGAACCGTGAGTCGTCCTCATCATCATCATCATGATTTTGAGATTTGCCCTTCCCCCCTACCTCATCGCTCTTCTTTCTCTTCTGTGAACCATCATCTTGGATGTGAGATACACCCAGCTCAACCACGTCATCGCTTTCATCACTATCTTGAACGGTTATGTTGTAATAGTTTATTAACAAGTCAGTAAAATCTCTAATGTCTGCTGAGGTTGGCTCATAAACAGGAGAATACATTATAGTAATGCTCACTCGATGACAGTTACACTTTAAAGAGCGAAACACACGAGAAACGAGAACGCAGCTAGCCTTGGGTCTTGTGCGGAAGCGTACTCGTCAATGTTCGGGTAGAATCGGACATCTTCGGGGATGTCTGAAGTATTGACCTAACCACCCTCTAACATAGCCCCTGGGATATGTTTATAAATCTAAACGCCTCTTTTATGGTCGAGGTATTTTCTCCTAAGATGCCAGAACGCGCTAGCCTTTGGTCTTGTGCACAAGTGTGCTCGTCAATGTTCGGTAGAATCGGACATCTTCGGGGATGTCTGAGTATTGACCTAACCACACTCTAACATAGCCCCTGGGATATGTTTATAAATCTAAACGCCTCTTTTATGGTCGAGGTATTTTCTCCTAAGACGGCGTCCATTTAATTTAGGACTAACCTCATGTCCATGTAATAATGTCTGATAAACTATTAGGGTTATTAGCTTGCTTTATAGGTTACAATATAATCGTTCAAGGTGAAGACGATGAGATGGTAGTATCTCAAAATTTCGATGATGGTGATGCTCTTATGAAATTTCAAAATAAAATAGATTACGTCACTCTTATTTTCAGATTAGAAATTTTTAAAACGTTTAGTTGACGTTGCTATTAATCCCATCTGATAAAAATCCACAAAAATGTATGCGGCTGAAGTGTTGAGATGCTTGAAATCGACCCCAGCCACAAGAAGAATGTGTTTTCGACTTGTATGTGCTTCTAATCAACTACCCAGACACGCACCTCGACCGTGCGCGATTATCGTAAACACGGATCCTGCAAACAAACCAGACCAGCATTGGACCTCTATCTACATTGACGAGAGTGGTAACAGGGAGTTGTTTGAGTTTCAAACCTACTTGTTTCTCAAGATTAACAATTTTCTCAAGGTAGAATGAGTATGCTGTTGTGAAATAAAATTTCGTGTAGATCAAGCATATAGTCTACAAAGGGTAATTAATAGAAAACATTTTTTAATTACATTTTTTCTTAGAATAATAAAAATATTCATAAACCAATATACGTCAACTTAAACTCCGGTGTACATTTTTTATAAAAGTTGCTCGCAAAGGCTAACTTCAAGATAAACTTCAAAACCTATGACTAGCTAACTTCAAGGCTAACTTAGAGACCAGCTTGTTTCTCATGACTAACAATTTTCTCAATGTGGAATAACCACGTTTTTGTAAAAACGTCTTATGTAATACATTGTCTGCTTACAGATAAATTCTTTGTGTTTAAAACTGTTTCCTTGTCTGGATGTAGATTTATAAACCTTCATTTAATTATACTAGTATTTTGAAATATCATTCGTATATAAGAATAATACAAGGTTTGCTTTAAACGATCTTCATCGTATACTTTAACAGTAAACCTTTTTCAGATAGTTGATCACCCTATTAAAATGGAGCGTTAATAGTTTATAGAAGTACGTGTAAATAAAAACACGCTACATAGCGATTGTGTTATAAACTAGTGGAGGTCGTTATTAATTCGTGTATAAGTTGAATTTATGTAAGTAGAAGGTTACAACCGGTAATTAAAAGAAAGTGTAATAACGCATATTACAACAAATAATACAGGTCCACTTACACATTTATATATATTAAAACAATTACTTGAAATAAAACGGCATATCAACTCTAATAATATTTTTTAGAAATTATATTAACCATTTATATTGGTTTTTAGACTATTAAATTATTATTTATATAATTACACGGTAATTAGTTAAAAGTAAACGTGAACAGTGATTTCTTACTACATATTTTAAACATTCCAAACACTTAATGTGGTTTTTTATAAAAACAATTTCTGTATCCGTATATGAATATTTTTCAAACCGATTTATTTTAAGAGAAAGGTAAATGGATATTGCTGTAAGTATGATAAAGACAATGAGGTTATTTGTATATTTTACACTCTAATTATAGGTGGTTTTACACAACCTAGAAAGTTGTTCTTTAGTTTGACATGCAACACAAAACAGTAACTATCACGCGTAAATCAGTGCCTTAAAACGTTACAGAGCTGGTAAGTGTGGTGTTAACCCTTTACTTATTTACAGATTTTTAATTACAGTTATAAACGCAAGCATTAAGTTTCTTTAAAAATATTAAGACGTACAACATTCTTAGCGGACGGATGGATATTATTTTAATGCAGGTAAACTATGTTTTTAATACTCGCTTTAGAAAACACAAACTGTTAATGTAGTTAATTAACTTAATAAAAATTGTTTCATTAGGAGTGTCAGTAATTTTTTTATAGTTCACTGAGGATTTTTTTTTAATTATGACAATAAAATAAGTGTTCTATAATTAAATTTTACTGTCATTCAAATTCCCCCAAGTATGATTAATCCTAATACAACTGCTATTTTACATCATTATTAGAAACGTTTTCTCTAGTAGCATATGACCATTTTAAAACAATAGGACCGATAATAATAATATCTTATTAATTATGCAATTATTGTATGCGTATGTGTCTGCTCAGCCTCCAGGGTTACAACAACCAAAGGACCTTAATACCATCAAAATAACCTAATACCTAGCTACAGGTCCAGCCCTAAGCTCCAACCCTAGCTCTACATACAGCCCCAGACCCCACCCCTAAATACAGCCCTAAACTCCAACCCTAGCTCTACATAGAGCCCCAGCCCTAAGTACAACCCTAAGCCAAGACCAGCCCCCACCCCTGTCCTCGCGTTAGCAAAAGTCCTAGCTGTCAAAAGGGCCTTAATACAACCATAAGGTTTAACCCCAAAAGAAATCATAAAAATAAGGTAATACGGTCTCACACGTGGGTGTGTAAAAATTAGGGTTGACCATCAAAAAGAAAGGATGCGGTCTCACACGTGGATGTGCAAAAATAGGGTTGAAAACACGGTCTCACACGTAGATGTGTAAAAATAGGTGTAATACACGTCCTGTACGTAAGCGTGTAAAAATAAGGGTGGAAAATCCGGTCTCACACGTGGATGTGCAAAAATAGGGGTGAAAAATACGTCCTATACGTAAGCGTGTAAAAATAAGGGTGGAAAATCCGGTCTCACACGTGGATGTGCAAAAATAGGTGTGGAAAAACACGTCCTACACGTAAGCGGGTAAAAATAAGGGTGGAAAAACCGGCCCCCACGTGGGCGGTCATGTGACGTCAAAATCCAAGATGGCGGCCAAGGTGTCTCATTACTACTAATAGGTAAATCGTCCTATCCATCTACCAGGTAGTTGGCATCGAAGAATTCCTGAACGTTTACCGCGATGTGAGCTGGACAGCTATCATTCTGGAACATAATTCGTTGTCGAATTTCAAGGGCAACAAAATCGGTTATTCCTGTCTTAAAAACAGGGCCGGCGCGACCGCGTGTGCAGAGTGTGCGGGGCACACGGGAGGAGAGATGATTAGGGGCGACAAGATGACGACAGAAATGTTATTAGGTATTAGATAATAAAACATAGATTACTAATTTTAATCTTAAATTAGAAGTAAGAGACGAAATTTTCGTATTCATTGGCATGTAATGTCCACGAGCCGAGCGCTTGAAGAGCGGCTTTGGCTTCTTTATTTATACTGCTAATAAAAAACGTAAAGGGAAACAGCTCAGATGAGACTCCACGATCTGCAACTTACCTATTGCGTAAGTATATAAACAGTAACTGTTATCTCGAAGCATTACCGAGCTGATAGTATAGTGGTGACACGACCTGCTTAGCACTCTGGAGGCAATGGGTACGATTTCCGTTACCATCTACCTTATATGGGGTTTTCCTCATGCACATGTAGCGGCATGGTCACTGCGTATGTGCACACCATGTGCGGGCTGCTTAGGCGAATGCTGGGGTAGTATTTTCCCCCTCAGAACCCTAACTCCGTTCCTTCCGATCCTATCCTGACCACACCCATCCTTAATCCCACCATGCATATATACGTAATGTATGTATGTGCTGAAATCCATGGTTCTGAAGGACTCGGAAAGCTCGAGCAGCCCGCCCTCCCCGTTGGGGAGGGAATGAAATACGTGGCCTTTTCCTCTTTTTTTCTCGACGCATTGCAGAATGTATTATTATTACTGAATGTAAATCAGCAAATCTCCGCACTTAGTTACCCATATAATGTTACACGGGCATTATTACAAATGAAGTGAATGATAACATTATGTAATATTATGACTGCATTTTCTTAGTTTTATTTAGGTTAATAACGATTTATCCTATTTATCTAATATTTTTGTTTGTCCCGAAGTATTAAATACCGTGTAATATGCATTCCGACAAGATTTCACTTGTACATTAAATCACGCTTGTTCATATATACATGCAGTCAAATGTTTAAAGTATTTTATTTACACTAAACTTTATTGTGCTATAACTACAACTTCCGTAACATTGGTTTTGGTCTTTCGAATTAGTCAAATACTGACAGCGTCACAGGAACAATCAATAATATCCAATTCGCGCATTAATACACCTACAAAGCAGCGTAAGTAAGTCACACAATTGACACACTTCCTATCTATCTTATTTATTCCGTTATATCTAACTAATCTTGTGTCGGCGATACTGTGTGCGTCTTGTCTTATATGCATTTTTACACTTAAGTTAAATATGAATACTAAAACGGCTGACATTAAACAATAGAATTGATCGCTAAACGAGGTCGTTTGACAAGCAGAATAACGAAATTTGTAAATGTAATTAACAACTTTAATGATTGGGGGTTTAGTATGTAAAAATTAGAAAACGTGTTTCTTACAGTTTGCAACCTGCATTCTTATTTATGATGGATAGTAAAGGTAAAAAGCTATCGGGAGCGCAACACAGAAAAAAGAGAGCGGAAAAAGTACAATCTGTGCGAAACTTAAAGTTTTTATTGCACTCGCAATCACAACTTTTAACTAGTTCGACTCCAGATTATCAGCCAGAAGCCGAAGAAAGTGAACAAGAAGTAGAATGTCAAGATCACCCCGAAGCAGATATAGATTCCGCTAATGCTGCGTCTTCTTCTACAGGGAAGATTACGTATATGAAGGATAATGTCGAAGGGACAAGTGTAGAGGACGTTATTGGACTATGGCCACCTGTGTTAAATGATAAGTGTAAAATGTATTTACTAGAAGTTGGTGCGAAACAAATTAAAAATATTTCTTTCCCATCAGATGAAAGTGGTAGGGCATTTTCGGCTATATCCTACGAAAAAAAACTACCCAATAATGAAACAGTTTTGAGGCAGTGGCTTATATATTCTATTTCCAAAAACTCGGTATTCGGTTTCAATTGTCGAATATTTAGTAATACTACAAATCCTTTTAATAACAGGGACGGTTATAATGATTGGAGGCATCTTTCCCAAGCTGTAGAAAGGCATGGAAAAAGCAAAGGACACATCTTAAGTACAAAATCGTTATTAAACTTAAAAAAGTCAATGTTACGTGGTAAAACTACAGACGAAATGAACGAAACTATTATTAATTTAGAAACGAAACGGTGGTTGGCGGTTCTTGAAAGAATTGTGTATATAATTCAGTATTTAGCAAGAACGAATTTAGCATTTAGGGGATTTAATGACAAATTGTTTCAGCCCAATAATGGAAACTTTTTAAAACTAGTAGAAACCATTGCATTATTTGATAATGTGATAGTAGAACATGTAATTCGCATTGAAAAAAGCAGTACTCTCATGCCCACCTACTTAGGCAAACAAATTCAAAATCAATTAATTGAATTATTAGGACATAAAGTTAAAAATGTAATTATTGACTTACTCAGAATATTACTCTATAATATTAGATTTTACACCGGATGTAAACCATGAGGAACAGATTACAGTGGTGGTTCGCTTTGTTCACTTAAATAAGTTAACAAACCAAGTGGAAATTAAAGAACATTTTGTAGGTTTTTTCCCAGTAACTGATATCACTGGCGAAGGGTTAACATTGTTCTTGTTAAATTTAAAAAGAAAATCAAAGTATTCCCCTTAGTGATATGAAGGGCAAAAATAATGGGCTGCAAAGAAAAATCCCAGAGCATTTTATGTACCTTGTGGTGCACATACATTAACTTTAGTTGTCAATGACGCAGCAAAGGGTTCATTTGAATTAAATAGTTTCTTTTGTATCGTTCAAGAATTGTACGGTTTTTTTTCGGCATCAACCCATCGATGGCAAGTTTTAAAAAAAAACAGTTACTTTCTTTAACTCTTAAACCATTATCTGACACAAGATGGGAGAGTAGAGTAGAATCAATTAAACCATTAAGATATAACTTACAAAAAATTTATGAGGCCTTACATGCAATTTTTCAAGTACTTCAAGAGATAATGATTCACGAAATATTGTAAATTCTCTATTAACTAAATCAAATCTATTAAATTTATTTGTTCTGTTATTACGTGGTATGGTATTTTATTAAAAATTAATTTTGTAAGTAAAATTATGCAACGTACACAAGCAACAATTCCCAACATTGAAAACATGCTTAAAGACTTAAAAACGTATTTTTTTGAATACCGCTCGAATGACTGTTTTCATGAAATTCTTGAAGAAGCGAACAAGATTGCCGAGGAAGTAGGATCTGCTAGAGCACGGAAAAGAAAGCGCCAATTCGATTACGAATCTGAAGACGGCCCATTCAATTACCGGAAGACCGATTTAAAATAGATTTCTTCTTTACAGCATTGGACATAGCCATAGCTAAAATTTAGGAAAAATTTGAACAATTTATTACCTATAATGATGTATGGACCTACAAATTAAATTAACAGACACAAGTAACAATACTTCAGATATAAATGCGATAGATTTATGTGAAGAAATTCAAAATATTCCAATTCTAATTAACAAAAATAATAATGCTTTAGAAGTGTTGCAATTTTTATTCGAAAATGGTGTTTTGCATTTATATCCGAATGTTGCTGTCGCTCTAAGAATTTTGTTAACCCTTCCTGTAACGGTTGCTTCTGAAGACCGATCATTTTCAAAGCTGAAAATATTAAAAATTACCTACGATCAACAATGGGTCAAAAAAGACTCAGTAATTTGGCATTCGTTAGCATTGAGAATGGAATTTTATAAACAATCGTCGTGAAAGAAGTTATAGCAGATTTTGCAGCAAAAAAATCTCGCAAAGTAATTTTGTAGTTTAAAATGTTATTGTACCAATCGTAATAATGTAAAAGTCGTGTGTAAATAAAAACTAAAAAAATTATTGCAGCAAGCAGATTGGTAATTATTAACGCTTTACATTAATTGGCATGGCAGGAGGGGGGCGGGGGTCCCTCATGATCTTGGCTCACAGGCGCTGATTACCCTAGAACCGGCTCTGCTTAAAAACTCTAGGTAATTGTCACCCTTTAGTTGGATTCATTCTTATCCAATAGTGCGTATTATGGAGGTTCTGTCCACAATATATGTGACAGAACTTGCCGATCTTCTACCTTCATACCAAAAAGCCAGTGGCAATGGTCTAGTCTTCGGTCAAAATCTACCGCAGTCATTGCCTGATGCAGGACTAAGTGATATGGATGTAACGTTAAACAAGATGGTGATTCAACAGGATATTACTGGTTTTTGTAGGAAAAGCGTTACATAAACCTTTGTAAGTGTATAGTGGAGGTTCAAAATCGAAAGCTCACTTACATGTGCTCCTTGAGACTATTTTGAACCGTAGCGTGTTACTCTCAGGTCCTGCAATAGTTTTAGTACTTAGGCGATCATCAAACTGGGCGTAAGCTAAAACATTAATAATGTTCTCTTCGGTGATGTCTGCTTTGTCGAACATGAACGTTTCCAGTTGTTCGCATCGTTGGATAACTCGAAGAAAACTTTTCCTAAGGGCCGCGTCTGTCAGGATATTTCTGCGGATATACCCTTGCAGCAACTGTAGCATTTCTCGTGCATTCAAAATAAACATCTATCATGTCAAATAACTCTTCGTTGGTATAAATAATTTCGTAACACTCAAATACAACGCAACACGAACAACAAGAAAAACTTAAACAACACGAAAAACTCGAAGAAGCACACGAAATGGTACCAATGCGATTTGGAAAATGGCAACTAAATGACACTGACATGAAACTAAAATGTTTTAAAATCTTTTAATGTTTTGAAGTATTGCTTTCAATTTTGTTTTCACACAGCCTACTAACGTTTATGCCGGATGCCTTCGCTAGGAAATGATTATTATTTACCTAGGTTGCATTTTATTCTCTTCTTGTACATAAATTGTCGATTTTGAGAAAGATGACGGTTTTCGTCAATATATTAGGACTTTCATTTTCTATTTATTGCCTTAAATGTAATAATTCCTACCGAAGTACATTTACGTTTTTGAGAAATATTGGTTTTTCTGTTGATGTTTTAAATGTCGAAAAACTTTTTTTTTGCAAGACCTGTCATGTTTTATTGGGGAGCGGTTAATTCGACCACGAGTACTTGCATTAATTCCTTTTGGAAAAAGGTGAAGTTAAGCGTACCCTTCCGTTCGACCAGGATGAAATTATAATGGCTGTTACCATACATAAAATTCCTCGTTAGATTAGCTAAACAAAATTACCGTAACCTAATAGAATTAGATTAGATAAAAAACCACTTTAACCTATTGCTATTTCTTCTTCAATTAAGATATTAAATTGATTCTTAGAAAGAGTTAATTAGCACCTTAATCCGATGGACAAGCCGCCATGGTCGAACTGAACGATGTAATTATACAGATAAGTGACTCGTGGTCGAACTGTCCGTCCCCGGTTTTTTATCGAATCGTCGAAGACCGCGGAGATCGAGTTTGGTTTTTTTTTTGATACCGCACAGCGTACACTCGTGCAGCAACAGTTGAATTCCTCATACATTCAAAATATACAGCAAGCATATCAAATGTTATTTCATTTGTTAACGGCATTTTGAAATCAACGGTTCGTTAGTCAAACACGAAAAACTTGAATAGAGCTAATATTATTTTGACGCAAAGCAATATTTAAAGTGGCTCTTGTTTCATGTTATTTTTGGCATTTCAAGACCTACTTGTTTTACTAGACTGCTATTCTGTCTATGCGTGAGAGACTGCAGCTCCGTATTAAACAGTACGGATGACTTGAACATTTGAGGCGTCGTTAGTTCTACAGTATTAGGGCTGTTGCACATCATTCTTTTATAACATCTTTTTTTATCCGCTCTAAATTAAATATACGCCCCCTAGGGGACATTTAGTATATTAAATTGTCTTCCTTTGTTTTAATAGCTTTATAATTAATATATTTTAATAAGTAACGATAGTTAAACCTGCTATCTAATTCTGTTACTTGTAGCCTATATTTTTACATTTAGTTTTTTCATACTTGTGTAACGCTATCTACCTACTTGCAGTTTTAACCAATTTCTATGTTTTTTCATGCTATTTTTCCTGAGTTAAAAATAATTATACCCTTCAAAAAACATTAAAATCTTCGAAAAAACATTTACGCTTTGTCACAAAACGCCATCTACCGACTAGAAAAAAAACTAAACCGACAATGTTAATATTTTATTAGAAGTACCCAAGAAGCCTCTTTCAAACGAGACCCAGTTTATAAAAATCGGTTGAGTTAAAAGAAGTTATGGCATTTTTTCAAGTGAACGTTTACCTCTAAAAAAAGAAAATGTTTCTAAGCTTACGTAGTTTATAAAAAAAAAGTATTTTGGATATATCTTGATAATGTCGATTTTCTAATTTGGTGTTTGTGTACTCCCCTAGTGGCCATCGCAGGAACTTGAAAATAATTTCTACCGATTTCTCTTGGCCGATTTACCTATTAGTATTCTTTTCCCAATGTTGTCAGATTGACAGTTCCTGAGATATAGCCGGCGTCCATTCTTAATTGGCCACCCGGTACATAGGAATCTCAACAATAAATAACTTCACAATACCCAATATTTATTAACTAAAGTATCAATCTGTGATACATTTATATACTTACAGATATTCAGGTACATTGTCTGAAACAGTCTTGCTTTATACTAGGCTCATTGCACACTACAGACTAAATTATCGGTTGATAGTTTTAAATTTTTGTATATGTCAATATTTTCTCTTTAGTGTACATAATTACGAGTACCTCTGTATATATTTTGATCATCAGCAATGGCACGCTTTGACGCTTCATTCATTTGCGTTCTGTTTCTTCAATCGTTCAATACGTTATCTTTGTTTGCATTTTACTCCCTTGTATAAGGTATATAAAGATTGTGTATGTGTGTGTATATATTATTATTATTGTGTGTGTGTGTGTGTGTGTGTGCGTGTGCGTGTGCGTGTGCGTGTGTGTGTGTGTGTGTGTGTGTGTGTGTGTGTGGTGTGTGTTGTGTGTGTGTGTGTGTGTGTGTGTGTGTGTGTGTGTGTGGTGTGCGTGCGTGCGTGCGTGCGTTGCGTTCGTGCGTCTGTGCGTCTGTGCGTCTGTGCGTCTGTGCGTGCGTGCGTCTGTGCGTCTGTGCGTTCCGTGCGTCCGTGCGTCCGTGTCTGTCTGTGTGTGTGTGTCGGTGTGTGTCGTGTGTGTCGGTGTGTGTCGGTGTGTCGTTGTGTCGGTGTGTGGTGTGTGTCGGTTGTGTCGGTGTGTGTCGTGTGTGTCGTGTGTGTCGGTGTGTGTCTGTGTGTCGTGTGTGTCATTTGTGTGTGTCGTGTGTGTCTGTGTGTTGTGTCGTGTGTGTCATGTGTGTCTGTGTGTTGTGTGTCGTGTGTGTCATGTGTGTTGTGTCTGTGTGTCGTGTGTGTCGGTGTGTCGTTGTGTCGTGTGTGTCGTGTGTGTTGTGTGTCGGTGTGTGTCTGTGTGTTGTGTCTTGTGTGTCTGTGTGTGTCTTGTGTGTCTGTGTGTGTCTGTGTGTGTCTGTGTGTGTCTGTGTGTTTGTGTGTGTCTGTGTGTGTGTGTGTGTGTGTGTGCGTGTGTGTGTCTTGCTTTGCGTGCGTGTTATTATATTTAATAGGAACAAAGGTAGGAACGAGGAAATCGTTTACGTTAAGAAAAAGCTGAAATTTTAATGAAATTCCCCATCTGCAAAGGCGAGGTGGTGACGTTATAAAATGGCGTGGATAATAAGCAATTTTTGTTTTGAATAATTAAAAATGGGGATACCTTCGAGAAAAGTAAGTAAGAAGTATCCTTTTATGCAAAATACGTTTTAAGCATACAAACCAGTTAGTGTTATTTTGATACGATTATAAAGGAACAGCTATTTTCTGTTTCTAAGATAAAAATATTTGAGTTCATAACCTACATTAACGGTAATATTTGTTGACATAAGTCAGTATTATACGTTCATTATTATTGGATATAGTGTTGATCATAGTACATTTTGAAATTTACGAAAATATCGATTATTAGCTTGTATCGTAGTGTTAATTTAGTAATTATTTAGTATCGTAAATCTTTATGAGAAATATCGTTTGAGTTATTTTATGCTGGAATTATTCAGACATTTTGCGTTATTAAATATACATATAAATACTGTTATTTAGTGTTTATTCAGATTGCCTATTATGTTAATAAGGTACGACTTTCTCAATTTTTGTTGTATCTTAATTATTACACGTATAAATGGAGTGGCGTCCGAGAAGAAAAATGAGTTTCTGGTTATAACTACGGATATATCTCTGCCTCCCTCACGACCTGTTCAAAATGAGTTCACAATTACAGTAAGTTTTGTAAACAATGTACCTTCCGGAGCTAGACCGTGGTGCAATTTACCTTTATAACATAACAATCAATATGGCCTAACTTTTTATTTGTTATCGAGAGATATTACAATTATTCTACGAATACAAAAAAGAATAATCAAGAAGAGCCATCGTGAATGTTGGGTGCATTCCATTTATAACCATAGATTAGTGCAAGGTATGTTTAAATGGGAAGCTAGAGAAAAAAACAACGACAGTTCGCTACTCAACTGTAGTTATTATTTAACCGTCTAGCTCAAACGGTTCAGGCGGGGTGTAGACAATTCGCGTATTAAATTCAGGCGCCAGAAGCCACTTCCCTATAGTAAAATGGCACCACTATTCCGACTCCTGGATAGCGCAGGTGCAGAAGGTGAGTGTCAGGGTATTTTGAACACCCTGTATACGTATTGGGTAATTTTGTTTGTAGTCTTATGCATTTAGTTAGATTCCGTGTATATATTTTTTGCTGTCAAGTTTAGTTTTATAGATGAATTTGGTTTAACGTGTGTAACGACCTTTAGGGATGGTAGGTGTATGGCGAGCTTTAGATTCTTAGTTTGTGAATTATTTTTTTTGTAATTTAGGTTGTTTTTCCTTATTATTCTCGTTTATAGAGGTTTGATTAACGTTTGTTTGTAAATAGTTGTATATAAGTTTAATTAACGTTTATTTCGTTTGATTTCCGTAAAATATAATAGAAGATTAAGTAATTTAAATAAATAGTGTTGGTTTATATGTGTATGATGTCATGTTAGCGACATAGAGACGCTTAAGTATAGTTGTTCAGTGTAATAGTGAATATGCTGGTTTTGAGTCATAGAGATTGCATGTGGGCCTTATTGTTCGTACTTTAAGGTAAACATAGAGATGCTGTACACATTACTTTTGCTGACGTTTGAGATTTTGAAAATTACCGAGTCCTTACGGACGGAAACGAATTTGTGTATTGGGTACCTTATTTTCCCCTTCCGTATTTTTAATTGGTGGAATTAACTTAGATAAGATTTTTTGTGAGTAGTGGGATTCAAAATTCAAAGATGGATTTTTGTGAATAATTTTTGGGATTCTGAAACTGATCGTGCTTTGGAGTAAGTACGGTGCCATTTAGTGTTACGCTTTAAGGGGTGGTTTAGAACGTTGAAATTTTGGACCTTGTGGTGTTTAACGAACGTACTTTTGTGTAGTAAGGGTAGTTTAGCTACTCCTGAAGATTATGTTCATCACCAAAGGATTATACCTAGTGCCGATTTCGGTTTTACGTAAAGTTACCTAGAGGACATCGTCGTGCTGTATAGTGCTTCAGTGACCTCTTTGGTTTATATCGCTTTTGCGGATATTAACATCATCGTTCTTGCAGTGCCACCTATTTATCGTACAAAGCGTGTTTAAAGATAAAGAAACTTTCGCAATATACCAAAATTAACGTTATTTTAAATCAAGTTATTAACATGTTGGATTATTAGTGGAAATAAAACTATTCCAAAGCTAAAAGTTATCAAGCAATTTTGAACGCTCACTTTATTATCATTTTAAAAAGAAGTTATTAATTTAAAAGTTTTTTTAACTAAGACAGTAACATATTTCGAGATTCATTCAAGGAATTGTTTGTGTATAAAAGAATAAACGTCAACATTTTCACTCACCTTGTCAGACCTGGGGAAACCCACATCCGAATAGCAGTAATTGAACACCTAGTTCATCCCCATCGTTGTAACACAGAAGTGGGGGTCAAGTAAACCATTAAGGTAGTATAATATAGTTTTTTTTGATTGAGTATTTTCAATAATTCTGGAACAATTTAATAGAACTTGTGGATATATATTTTTTGTGTATGTACCTTAAATTATTTTCTTTGTATACGGAAGTTTGAAAGCGGAGTTCTTTTGCCTATTGAATTAAGTTTTTTTTGCTTTAGATTTAATTATTTTAAGTAATTATATTATTGACACTTCGCCTTCATACTCTTCTTTTGTTTTGTATTAAAGGGCAATTGACCCTGAGGTAGTGTGGGTATATTATCCACGAATTATATCTTTATAGGTTAAATGATTTAGACCGGCGGTACATCGATCGCTGGCCAGTCTTTCGTCGCCGATTAAGTATTTGTTGTTTTCTTATGCGCCTTATCGTATGTTGATATTTATACCATTTTTTTTATATATTATTGTTTTAATCTTATTATAGCTTTGTTAGTTTTCATAAATGTGTTTAATTTCTATGGAAACCCTTTTGTGTTACATAAGAGTTTTTTTGCAAATTGCAAGTTACCGGTAATTTAGTTTTTAACGTAACGAGGTTAGTTTTTTTGTTTTATTGAGTAATAGCGTTATTAATATTTAGTGTTTTCTTTGATTTTTAGTTGAATATTAATTCAGTTTAGAGTTCATTCTATAGCTTCTTTTTTTTTGTTTTGTTTTGATTATTATTTAATGCCTAATCTATTACACTGAGGTGTAGTAACGTAAATTTATTGAGTGTTTATCACGCTTTTATTTGATAAGCGTGTAGTGCTATTTGAAGCCCTATTTCAGGTGGCTTGCTGAGTTGCTGTCCAGCACACCTGGGATTGATTACGGATAGGTAAGCGTATGTTTTTTGTATGTTTAGACACGCTATGTACTCGTAATTTTGGCACGACAACCCTTATTTTGACTACCAAACATTCTGGCGCCCAAACCTTCGATTTTGTCTTCAGCCCCTATTGTGACTTACGTACGATTTACTATTCTGGATGCGCAAAATTATTCAACATCTGACCTACACCCATACGCTGGCTAGTCGGGGCAAAAAGGCCAATTTATCTGTAATCCCGTTCTACCACCCGTTTATACCGTTACAGAGTAGGGAAGTGGAAGGAAAGGAGAGTACACTGGGAGAGAAGAGCATAAACTACGGTAGTGCGCAAAAAAAATAAAGAAAATCTTTAATTTCTATGAATATTAAGGTTAAATTAAATCTTTGATTTTGCGTAACTGTACGACTATACAAAACATAAGTTACTAAAATCGAAATTCAAACCCAAAGGAAATTAATGTTCCTAACTGAAATTGATTAATTTACAACGTTTCACTTTCTTTAAATGAAAGACCTTTCATTTGTCAACCTGAAAGAAAAACGTATATTCACGCTCAAACAAGAGCGTTTTAAATAACCCAGAAAATGGTGAATCAGTACTTGCTGTGGTTTACACAACACCGAAAGATCATATACATGATCAAGTATCATGCAACTCAAAAACGAATCAATCAAGATTCATAAAGTCATATTTAACCATAGAAAAAAACCCTTTAGAAACGAAAGTCATATGTTAAAGGTTCAAAATTATTAATAGGTTGTGGATCAGACACTTGGCGCTAATGTTTTTGATTCGATAGTTTTCGATACCGTTCGAGATCTTCCTAAAAAGACGTGGTAAAATTTCTAACGTCGTCACATAGATTTATATGCGTCATAACCTAAATATGAGTTTTGCGTGTTTTTGCTGTTTCTGCGTTTTTGGTGTTTTAACAAACTGAAATTTGTTTTGTTGTTAAATAGAAACTATAAACTCTCAAATTCGTAATATGACTCGATTTTTATCAAATTTTTCACACGGCCCGAGTTCGAAGAGATAAGAAACGTGCGGGGTACCGTTTCGACGGGAACACTCGCATTCGGCCGCAACGTCCCCTCGTTCCGAGATTGCCTCGGTCGGGTTTGCGAGGGATCGAAATAAAAATTCGCAGACGGCCCGGCGTGAGGGTCGAGAGTTCGCGACCGACGGCGAAGGAGTGGGGAGGGATTAGGGCATCGTGACGTATGCCGAAACTACCGTCACACCACCACGAGGGGATAGAACACACATGTGATGGTGGAGGGGCGTTTTTTTTCCACGCGCATGTCTTCTGAGGAAAGTCGACTTCTCGCATCGCTTAATAACTTGGTTATTTACCGGACGATTTTCGAAATTTTGCACCAATATGGATCGAGACCAAACGCTAAAACGGGATTTTGAACTTTGTTGTATCCCCTCCACTGTTTGAGATATACAGTCATCTTCCGGACTCTGACATTTGAAATGTAAGTTCTAGATGAAGAGTCCGTCAAAAAACGCAAGTAGACTTTTTTGGCCCAAAACCCGAACCTGGAATGGGGCTAATGTTTAAACTCAGGTTAGACAGGTTCTACCATGAGCCTGAAACACAATCCAACTTTTAAACTGATTCTAAATCAAAACCTGGCTTTACAATGAGCGAAAATCGTTACCACCACCAAATCGCTCCAAACTACTATTAAAATCCTTTTGAGACCTTTTACAATCATTTTGGGTTTTAATCAAATTTTACCTTTCTAAACTGACAATTAATATACACCAATAGCAATTGTCGCTCTAATTTCATATGTGGCCAATAAGTAATTCTTAAATTTGTTATGAAAGGATTTTTTCACTAAATTTGTTGAATATTTATTGATTCAATACCATCCTAACTTACATTATTTTTATCTAATATAATACTGTAACGTCCGCACGTAACGTACTGCCATTAGAACTATGATTTATGTTAAAATATTTTTATATAATGAACTTTTAAATTTGTTTCAATTAATAATTACAAATATTGCACTAGAACACTTTTATCAGTATAAAAATTCTATAATTTAGCATGATGATATTTCATCGTATAAACAATTAAATTTTAAGCTTTTTAATATTATTTATAATTATGCATTAGATTTTTCTTTAATTTTTCAAATTTAGAAATAGTTCAAATCAGACAAAAGTGCGAACAGACTAACACAGAGCAATACATTTTTAATACAGTCGAACTTCCTTTTAACAGACTTCCATTTTGCGAAAACCTCCTTTTTTTTGTTGGATTTAGCGACTTTGTTAAAAAAAAAGTTCGACTGTAATTAATAACAATAAAACATTGGCAAGTCCTTGTTAATACTTATTATTTTAAGTTCACTTTGTTTTTGAACCAATGACTGTATTGCCCTAACCTTTCGGTCTACCTCTAACTTTTAAACATAGTAATGTAACATTAGATAGATATTTGTGAATAATAATAATTATGCTCAGTAGTAATAACATTTGGAGAGTTCAAAATAGCAGGTACATCAGTATCAGTTAAAGGAACTGATGGATCACTTTTTACATTAATTGTATTATCACAATTTTTGGACGAGATCTATGATAATGTACTATCACAAATAGTATCACTTATAATTACCTTATCAGAATCTAAGCTATTGTCACATATTGTATTGCACTCAAAATTATCAATATTTGTGCTGTCATAAGTACTAGTAAAATATTATCACACTCAATATCATCTTCATCAGCAAAAGACACTTTGTTTTCAGACCACTTTTTACCAAGCTGTTTTATAATATCTAATCGTTTATAAAAAACAGCTGAAGACACTTCTGAACAAATTTGAGCTAACTTAAGACATCTGCATTCATAAGTTGAAATTTATGATGATTAGTTAAGGGCTTTTTTGGTGTGTTTTCAAACATTTTTTGTTCAATAGAAACCTGATTTTCTCCATTGCTGTCATTATTTGAATAATTTGTCTCCTAACAACACAAAAAATAAGATCGTGTCCAACGCTTCAAACACAATTCTTTTTGAAAAAGCTGTAGGTTACAAAGTTCCCGAAATTTCAAATTATGTCGACAAGGCAGTGACATAGCAAATCAGAAGAGACACTCACAACTTGAAGAAGTTACTTGCAGCAATACTTCCGAAGTTTCCACAAGGCCCAAATTTTCGTTTATCAGGTTAATTTGTTTTATTGAAGACATCAAAGTAAATTCCTTACAAACTTTTTGGAATGCATAATTTGTCAAGTATTTCTGATACATGTCTTGGGGAGAGTCTTTAGCAAAAGCCTGAGTTGAAATTTTATGAAATCGTGCGGACTGTTTGATATTCCGATCCACTATCAAAGAAGTCAGCACAATAAAAAAATTTTTTTATAAAGTCTTCAAGTCTGGAATACCTGGTGATTACTGATTTTAACTGTCGATTAATGTATTCAACTTTGTCTTATTCAAAAAACATGTATTATTGAATGTTAGATATAAAACCCACCGTAAGCATATCGGTTCCTAACTCTTCTCAAAATAATTAAGAACAACCTGTTAAAAATAAAAGCCTTAAAAAATTGTTAAAAAATATGAAAATAAAACAAATAAAACCTGTTGAACCTAATCATGTTCTTTCATTTCCAAATAAATTTTATCATATTCTGTTTTAGAACTAGCATTTGCTAGTTTTTGTAGCATTGTCTTGGAAACTTCACTCTGAGCAGCAGTTAAACCCATTTTCTTGTGACTAACTTCTCTATTGAAAATCTGCAATGTGTGAAACAAATAGATTTGCAGATTTGGAAAAAGGTTCTGAAAAGCTTGGTGCTCTTTGTTATCTTTATCAGACATTATTACAGGAGTTTCAGAGCTATTTGGGTTTAAAATTTTAAACGCTTGCAGGAACCATTCAACATTCTCCTGTGATCCGTTCAGTAATACTGCAACATTTCGGTTTAAGTTTGTTAAATCCTTCAATGTAACGTAATAACCAGTTTCTTAAATGATGGGATTTTGTACAATTTTTTTATTTCCATGAGTTATCAGGTAACTTTAGAAAAATCCCAGTTTGACAATTTTGACGAAATGTTAAGGTCTTTCTGACTTTGTTTCTAAGTGTGTACGTTCTACCCCCTTTCACACAAGCAAACCTCACATATGATAGGTAAGAACCGCAGCGTCTGCCTTTGCAACTGAACTTTCGCGAAACTTCTTTGCATAGTTTTGAATTGTACAGTAGTCCCTGATCCAAAACTGTATGGGCAGTTTTCTTACATTTTTCAAGTTTTTCGTAAAAACTAGCAAAGCTTGCGAATTTATCTCCAACCTTCAATATTGTCTGAAAATACCTTTTAAAATATTAATCTTTTAACAAAATTATAAAAAAAAATTAATACCTACTTAAATATATGAAACTCCTGCTTATTTAATGAACACATTTTCACGACAATAAACAGCTAATCAGCTGATATTTATTTTGTTTGTCAATTTAAAATTTTATTCATCATGACGTCATGCATGTCGCATCGAGCGCTGCTGGCTACCATTCGCATTATTAAGCGTAGCCGGTGCCGGCTACGGAGGCAACCCCTTTAATTTAATCAATTTATTAATTTCATTGGAACTACAATATTTACATTTGCACTACGTAAATTTTACCACTGCTTAAAAATTTCGAAAAGAACGTTACGTTTTCATTGTGAATGTTACATTGGTTATTGAAATACATAACCTTTTGATAAAGTACTTTCACATTTGAATAAGGCCGTGACTAGAGGCACGTGAAATTTAGTCATTACCTTTGAATAAATATGTAAATAATCTAAGTACAAAACAATTCTTTTATTCTTATAAATTTATAATTGAAAGTACTATGTATTTCTTTACTGACTATAGAAACATCTCAAAACATTTAAACATACAGTCCAGTACAGTGACTAAGTCATTGGTCCAGTATTATTAATCTTAAACAATATGTTTATCCATAACAGTTACGTGAGTATGATTAGTAATCCTTTTTTAAATTAATTTTAATTATAACTGGCTGAAGTTACATTCGCATTCGTTTTTTTTTACATTCCCTTTTTTACGGGATACCAACCTTACTAGTGTAAAAAAAAACTACTAACTTATGAACAGCTGTGATGGTACTCAAAATGTTGTATTACAAGTATTAATTACCATAAGAAGATATATTCAGTGTAAACTAATTGCTAAAGATGGACTGGGCATTAAAATTAACGGATTTGCTGCTGCCTTTCGATAACTACGTAGGTAAATTAATTGTATTTCTACATAACCTAAAATTGTTTTTGTAGGACTAATGACTTTTACACATTCCCAGAGGAATTGAAACTTAAAATGCAAAATGGTGGTTGATTAAAATTATGTAGCTTGTAAATATACCTATCCAAATAATACTACAATTAAAAGGTGCAATATTATCAAGAAAATGTAGTTACGATGAAGGTCGAGTGTTCGGCACATATTTTCGGAAAAAATGCAATATTTGTTAATTGTTTGTAAAGGTGTGTGATAGATTAGTTACATTATTGTTGTTATACTCTGAGTACCTGTTTATTATATAATTACAATCAAACGATATTTTTATTGTAGATACAAAAGGCGACTCCTATGCATGTATACATGTATAAGTAAAAAAGCTAATTTTCAAATTCGTTTTTTGAAAAAAAAAAGAAAACACAGCAGCGAAGCTTATAGATATTCATTAACTTACGTCCCTCTAGTATCACATGCACTTTGCCGTTTTTTCAAAAGTGTCCGAAATTTTGATAAATTTGAATTTACTTTTACTCTATGCATACGTATACACCTATGCAAAATAGTCAATTTTTAAATTCATTTTTTGTCAGAACGAAATGCGATCCTCCCCATTTTAGAATTAATTTCGAGTACCCATGGCATCGACTCAATTTCCACTCTTTTAATTAAATTTCAATACTTTGTGGAAAAGAATTTTCATCGGTGGCTCTGTTTTAATCGTGTCGTTGTAGATTGGAGTTGGGCATCCATAAATAGTTTCATGCACGTATGGAATAAAATGAGTATTGCAAACTATTTAAATATTACGTATAAATGTATGAATAATTGATCTGTGATTAATGGAATAGTAAAAATCCACATCTATTGCGCTCATTTTATGCACATTATGGCTAGGCGGATAAAAGCCATGAATATAGATAGAAAGGTAGCAGGTGTATTGTTAGATGGTATGGGTTGCTTAGTTATGTGTCGAAATATGAGTGAACTTGACGAATGCTTCAGAAAATTCATCATCGTTTTGCTGAGCCTTTTCGAAACGTCCACTTTATTGAATTCGCTTACATATTTGGCAACAGGTGACTACAAAGAATGCATGACCGTGATTGATAATGAAGTTGATAATGACGACGACTTTGAACATCTTGCCTAAAAGGTTCGTGATACTTCGGTTTATAAACATTTCTTGAACATTTATAAAACAACTGAAAACGACGTTACTTCTCAGAGTACAAATTCATTTAAGGCAAATCCCTTTTATTCGCCTAAATTTGCAAATATTCTCTTAGAAAATATATGCCCTATGTTGTATTTTGGTCAGGCCTCCTTTTAAATGACCATGAAAAACGTCTATCGAATGCCGTGGTCGAAAGTTGGTTTAAACAGGTTAAGCACGGTGTTGTTAGCAACAAGATGAAGGACAAGATTGGAAGGTTTGTTGAGAAGTTGGAAAACAGGGTTAAGGCGGTTTGTATTGAAACCAAATACATTCCAAATTTCAAAACTAAAAAATCCGCGGGGCCTAGGGTTAGATCTTCAGAATCCGGTAATCCTCTGGTTGAAGAAATCTGGAAAAAGAGACCTACACTGGAATCAAAAACCCATTTTGAGGCAAGACATTTAAAAAAATTAAGGCTGCAAAAGCACTTTTCTTCTGCAACGAAAACTACATTTAAGGAAGATGCTCGGCATCCAGATTCTATGGCAAATTCCTTATTTCGTAGACCTTCACATTATTTTCGAAAAAATGCTTCATGCCAGTTTGTAGTTGGTGTTTACAAAAATGCTTATGGTCTTCCAGAAATAAAATTGTATGGGGATGAATACTCGTCTTTGTTTGATAACCAATGGTTTCACGGTACTGTTATAGATGCTTCGGTTTTATCATTAAAGAACAAGGACAAAGCTATTTTATATATATACCTACGGCATATTCATATTACATTTTACGTCATACGGATTACTTCGTTCCTGAGGAATTTGTAATTAATAACGTTTGTCTTCCTGAAATAAAAAAAATTATGCCTTACAATGTTAATAGAAATCATTGGATCGTATTTGTCATCGATGCACAAAATTCCAAATTTGTAGTATACGATTCGAGGAAGTCAACAGGTTTTTCCTTGGGGTTGAAATATAAACATGTGGTGTCGAATTATTTAAAAGACCGGACGGAATTTATAATATTGAACCATATACGGTTGAAGTTGTATGTTACCCGTATCAAAAAGACACATACAACTGTGGTGCTTATGCTACAGGCTTCATCTTTCGCGTATTAAACAGTTCGTACAGTGATACGGATCTTGATCCTACTTTATTTCGAAAACATCTACAGACATTTGTGTTAGAATCGTCAGAAAATATGATTAATCGTTGTTTAAATTGCGGTTTAGGAAGCGACGAAAATGGAAAACCATTACGTTGGGTTCAGTGTTCATCCTGTTTCCGATGGTTGCATGACAAGTGTTTGATAGATATTCCTCATGATGATTTTAATAGATTATTTATGCCAAAACGAAGTTCATTAGAATACGAGTTATTGGTAGTCGAAAGGCTGCTTAAGCTCAAAATGTCTACCATTCTTTACTCCTCTAAGGTAGATGATTTCCTTTTTTGGTCAAAATTAGGTTCATTAGAAGACGAGTTATTGGTAGCCAAAAGACTGCTTAAGCTCTAATCTAATGAATTATAAGCCTCGCCCCTCCGTCATAAACTTATTAAGCAAAAGATACTGGTAATAATTGTAACACACTTTCTTTTTACCGCTTCATTATCACTACAAATAATAATAGTTGTTCAAAATATGGGTATATGGTTACTAGCGAACTCCCCCATATAAAAAATTGGAGTAACGCATCTAAACATGGTACCTCCTGTACGATAAATGTTTTCTAAAGAACAGAATCGTGCTAAGGTGATGTGGAAAGCTATGTACGGTATTAATTAAACAAAATTATTACAATTAAACACAACGTATGCACTAACAATATATTTGAAAATACGCTTTTTTGCATGGGTATACGCTGCCATGTTTTCTTTTTTTTTCAAAAAATGAACTTGAAAATTGACTATTTTGCATAGGTGTATACGTATGCATAGAGTAAAAGTAAATGCAAATTTATCAAAATTTCGGACACTTTTGGAAAAACGGCAAAGTGCACGTGATACTAGAGGGACGTAAGTTAATGAATATCTATAACCTTCGCTGCCGTGTTTTCTTTTTTTCTTCAAAAAACGAATTTGAAAATTAGCTTTTTTACTTATTATATATACGTATACATGCATAGGAGTCGCCTTTTGTATCTACAATAAAAATATCGTTTGATTGTAATTATATAATAAACAGGTACTCAGAGTAATAACAACAATAATGTAACTAATGTATCACACACCTTTACAAACAATTAACAAATATTGCATTTTTTCTGAAAATATGTGCCGAACACTCGACCTTCATCGTAACTACATTTTCTTGATAATATTGCACCTTTTAATTGTAGTATTATTTGGATAGGTATATTTACAAGCTACATAATATTAATCAACCATCATTTTGCATTTTAAGTTTCAATTCCTCTGGGAATGTGTATAGGTCATTAGTCCTACAAAAACAATTTTAGGTTATGTAGAAATACAATTAATTTACCTACGTAGTTATCGAAAGGCAGCAGCAAATCCGTTAATTTTAATGCCCAGTCCATCTTTAGCAATTAGTTTACACTGAAAATATCTTATTATGGTAATTAATACTTGTAATACATTTTGAGTACCATCACAGCTATTCATAAGTTAGTAGTTTTTTTTTTAAACTAGTAAGGTTGGTATCCCGTAAAAAAGCGAATGTAAAAAAAACGAATAGGAATGTAACTTCAGCCAGGTAAATATTGTTTCAAATTTCTTCAGCATATTAATCGCATCATCAATTTCTTTAATGTACTCTAAATGAGAATCTGACACACTTTGGATAATAATATTCCTAGCCTTATTGTTTATTTTTAACCATGCTTCATTTTTATCTTTTTGTTCAAGTTCGATTAATACATCTTGAATCCCTTCAGCCCTTAGTACCGATTCTATTCTGAATCGCCAATTATCAAAATTAATTCCATTGAAGGGGATAATTCCATATCTGTTCTCCATTTCCATTTTATTTTTTAACATTGTACATTCAAGATGATTAACGATAATGATAATTTTTTCATTAACACTGTAACACATGCAGATACTTAACCACGTTTTTTTTTTTAATTATTACACAACTAACGAGTCTGGGCCCATAACCAATTGTTAGGTATAGGAAGGATTGTGTAATAACGTTTAGCAATAACACAGTAAACTAGAAAGTAAACGTACCAATTTATTTAGTATAATTATTAACATGTGTACAATAAAACATGAACTTAACACACCATCACTAGCGTCTCATTTTTACCAACCTCTCTTATTATTTTATGAGCAGGTTTGACAGCTTATTTATTACATGATCAAGTTCCTAACACTATATAGATCAATGACTGTTTAATAGTCATTGTTGTAGTTACTTCTGTTGGCGATGCTGTATATTAATTATGGTAATAATTTTAAGGCATTTATAAATACTGCTTTTACAGATGTGTGTTGTGCCCTATATAATTTGATAAGGTGTTGCACCTAAGTTTTGTATAAAGTGTATCATTAAGAAATACGAATTCTTCGAAATGTCTTATGAGGTGGATACGAATCTTGTTAAAGTCGAACCAGAACAGGAAGAAGGAATAAATTCGCTTGTAACCCAACATCTTATAGTAAATGGTGATCTAATACAAGGTAAAATTAATTACCGTTCAATTAGTACAAAATTTAACACTATTTTTACAGATAATGTGAATATTAATAAAGAAAACATCTCTTCTCTAGTAAACGTTGTTAGCTCAAGTGACGCATATCATATAAATGAAAACAGTGTCGAACACATCACAAACATGCAGCATGAAAGTAAATTTAATACTTCAACAATAATGCAAGAACATGACGTTTTAAAATACAGTACAAATTTTAAATATAAATGTAACCATTGCGATTATATAACAAAGTGGAAAAGAAGTTTAAAACATCATGTTTTAAAACACATTTCAAGTTATGAGTTCAAATGTGACCTATGTGATTATGCTACAAATCTCAAAGGTAATTTTAAAATTCATCTTAAAAACCATTCCTCAAGTTTTGAATTTAAATGCGACCAATGTGATTATGGAACAAATCTCAAAGGTACTTTTAATGTTCATCTTAAAAAGCACTCCTCAAGTTTTGAGTTTAAATGCAACCAATGTGATTATGGAACAAATCACAAAGGTAGTTTTAAAGTTCATCTTAAAAAGCACTCCACAAGTTTTGAGTTTAAATGCTACCAATGTGATTATGTAACAAATTACAAAGGTACTTTTAAAGTTCATCTTAAAAAGCACTCTTCAAGTTACAAATTTAAATGCGACCAATGTGATTATGGAACAAATCGCAAAGGTAGTTTTAAAGTTCATCTTAAAAATCACTCAAGTTTTCTATTTAAATGCGCCCATTGTGATTATGGAACAAATCACAAAGGTAGTTTTAATGTTCATCTTAAAAAGCACTCCTCAAGTTTTGAATTTAAATGCGACCAATGTGATTATGGAACAAATCGCAAAGGTACTTTTAAAGTTCATCTTAAAAAGCACTTCTCAAGTTTTGAATTTAAATGCGACCAATGTGATTACGGAACAAATCAAACACATGATTTTAAGATTCATCTTAAAAACCATTCCTCAAGTTTTGAATTTAAATGCGACCAATGTGATTATGGAACAAATCGCAAACGTAATTTTAAAATTCATCTTAAAAATCACTCCTCAAGTTTTGAATTTAAATGCGACCAATGTGATTATGGAACAAATCACAAAGGTAATTTTAAAATTCATCTTAAAAATCACTCCTCAAGTTTTGAATTTAAATGCGACCAATGTGATTATGGAACAAATTACAAAGATAGTTTTAAAGCTCATCTTCAAAAGCACTCCTCAAGTTTTGAGTTTAAATGCTACCAATGTGATTATGGAACAAATTACAAACGTAATTTTAAAATTCATCTTAAAAATCACTCCTCAAGTTTTGAATTTAAATGCGACCAATGTGATTATGGAACAAATCACAAAGGTAATTTTAAAATTCATCTTCAAAAGCACTCCTCAAGTTTTGAGTTTAAATGCTACCAATGTGATTATGGAACAAATTACAAAGGTACTTTTAAAGTTCATTTTAAAAAGCACTCTTCAAGTTACAAATTTAAATGCGACCAATGTGATTACGGAACAAATCAAACATATGATTTTAAGATTCATCTTAAAAACCATTCCTCAAGTTTTGAATTTAAATGCGACCAATGTGATTATGGAACAAATCGCAAAGGTAGTTTTAAAATTCATCTTAAAAATCACTCCTCAAGTTTTGAATTTAAATGCGACCAATGTGATTATGGAACAAATAACAAAGGTAGTTTTAAAGTTCATCTTAAAAAGCACTCCTCAAGTTTTGAGTTTAAATGCGACCAATGTGATTATGGAACAAATTACAAAGGTAGTTTTAAAGTTCATCTTAAAAAGCACTCCTCAAGTTTTGAGTTTAAATGCGACCAATGTGATTATGGAACAAATCACAAAGGTAATTTTAAAATTCATCTTAAAAATCACTCCTCAAGTTTTGAATTTAAATGCGACCAATGTGATTATGGAACAAATTACAAAGGTAGTTTTAAAGTTCATCTTAAAAAGCACTCTTCAAGTTTTGAGTTTAAATGCGACCAATGTGATTATGGAACAAATCACAAAGGTAATTTTAAAATTCATCTTAAAAATCACTCCTCAAGTTTTGAATTTAAATGCGACCAATGTGGTTATGGAACAAATTACAAAGATAGTTTTAAAGCTCATCTTCAAAAGCACTCCTCAAGTTTTGAGTTTAAATGCTACCAATGTGATTATGGAACAAATTACAAACGTAATTTTAAAATTCATCTTAAAAATCATTCCTCAAGTTTTGAATTTAAATGCGACCAATGTGATTATGGAACAAATCACAAAGGTAATTTTAAAATTCATCTTCAAAGGCACTCCTCAAGTTTTGAGTTTAAATGCTACCAATGTGATTATGGAACAAATCGCAAAGGTACTTTTAAAGTTCATCTTAAAAAGCACTCTTCAAATTACAAATTTAAATGTGACCAATGTGATTACAGAACAAATCATAAAGGTAATATTAGAATTCATCTTAAAAACCACTCCTCAAGTTTTGAATTTAAATGCGACCAATGTGATTACGCAACATATCATAAAGGTAATTTTAAAATTCATCTTAAAAAACACTCTTCAAGTAAGGAATCCAAATGTGACCAATGAGATTATGGAACACATCAGAAAAAATGATTAACAATTCATCTTAAACATTGTTATTAAAGTTATGGATACAACTACAATAAACATGTTTATGCAACACCAAAGACAAATCTAATTTTAAAGGTATTCTTCAGGTTATGAATCGAAATGCAACTAATGTGATTTTGCAATATATCAAAGAGCTAATTTAAAAATTCATGTAGAAAGACCCTATTCTAAGTATGTTTACAAATGAGTCCAATGGGTAGATACAACACATTAGAAAGTTAAAGCTAAAAATTCATTTAAAAAAATACTTTTCAGGTTATAAATACAAATGTGATCATTAGAAATGTTAATGTGCACAGATTCTGAATCTAATGCGTTTTGGGTTATAAATAATTTCATTTTTCATACTCCAGGTATCTTATGTACTTTACTGATTCATTTCAGTTACGTTTATTATTGACCTCCAATACCCTATAATTCACTATATGATTTGTGAATAGCGTCTTTTTAATTTTGTATCATTTTATCATAACTATCATTATCTTGAAAGTCACATCCAAAATTGGCTGTAGTTTACGAAGTTAAGAACACCATTATACAATTTGAAAAGTAAAATATACTTAAAGCAGTAAGCAATAATTTATTTATTAGTGATGTTCATTATTTTTTTATAAACTATTTGTGAAATTGAAATATTTTACCGTTCATAAAATTATGTATAAATTAGTATTTAATTTATAGGTGTATTTTCGTTGGTATAGTGTTTACATTACTTTATAATAATATTGTTCACAGTGCCGAAGTGTATACTGTAGTAGAAAATCTGTAGTTGATATTTATAGATCAATATGATCCTTTGTAAATTAACAGTAGTTTTGTGTTATAATTCATTTATGATGTCTAACTTTTAGATTTCAAATGTGTAATATTACCATAAGCACTGTCCTCTTAGAAGCACAATTGATGTCACAATTGTATAAGCATCCATTATATCTGATTTTTAAAACACTAGTTCCAAAAAAATTGTGGTAAGATATTTGTTTTTCATTATTATTGTGTGTTTACTGTTTCTAAAATACATGGTAAAAACTTGGGAGTACATACCTTATGTGAAAATAAGAAAAATATTCCTGTAAACACAGGTCAGAAAATGCTTCACCAAGCTATAACCATTTGAAGATTGCTTTCAATAACTGGTTTACGGTTTATAGTTCCGGAATGGCTGCATCTATCCTAACCAAATTTGGGACATAAATTTCTGTCAAGCTAAGTATTTGAGACCACTGTGTAAGATAGCTTTGTCCAAGAGCGTGTGTACCAGGTGAGTAATTGGGTAAATTTAGCCCCATTTTTCTAACACTTTCATTTTTTTCTGTTTGACACCAGATTATGAACCACCCATCTCTATTACATAAAAAAGGTACTCTTAGTAAGAGTCGCTTAATATCACCGTTTCTTCAGAAATGAGCAAAAAACAAATTGAGACAGCGTAAACAATGAGTTCAAGTTTAAGAATAAATATTGTCAGTAACTGTTAGTTTAGCATAAGTTAGTAATAATTTAAATAAGGGATACTAAAGACAGGTACGTTTTGGTTAATGACAAATGAAGAGGTGGTCGATATTCACATTATGCATGCTTTTGAAGCACGGAGATTGTATCCGGACGCCTTTCCAAATCACCGCGTCCCAGATAGAGAAACTTTTGAAAGTATTATTATTATTATTACTCATTTATTACTCAAAAATTTGATCCAGTTACAGAGTAATGAACAGTAAAAACAATATTATACATATACAGATAATAAAGTACAAGTAATGTATATTACAAACATTGAACACTAAATTATTAAAATTTTAAAATAGTATCACAAAAGAATAATTTGTTCATTATCAATTTAATAATATTACATAAATAACTACATAAATAGTTGTGTTGTAAGCTATTCTGTTTTCAGTGTCCCTAACATACTTTTGAATTCATTAAGCATGGTACAAAATAGATCGGCATTCGAGCAAAGTTTATTGTAGAGAAAACACATTTTATAAATAGGATCGCTTCTAAAATTATTTACATTTACTACTGGAAGGTAAAATAAATTTGAATCTCTTAGTTGCCGTAGAGGTACATTGAACATAATGAAATTTAAATTGCTTGGGTCATCTATTAGTTTAGCAGTTTAAAGAGATGTAGAAGTATGTGTTTTATTCTGCGTGAATTCAATGAAGGTACACCAAATTCATTTAACAGCTCTAAGTATGGATAATTTCGAGCTGGGAATTGTTTATGTTTTATAAAGTACACATATTTTAAAAATTTTCTTTGTATTTTTTCGATACTGCTGACTAGGTACACATAAAATGGAGACCAGATCAGGCTAACATATTCTAAATTAGGTCTGATTAAATTATAATATAATACAAGCAAACAATCAATATTAGTAAAATTTTTGGTATTGCAAATAATGCAGCCAATAAATTTCAGACTTTTGTTAATTATAGAGTGTATGTGAACATTAAAACTTAAGTTACTATCGAAGATGACCCCGAGGTCCTTAAAGGACGCGCTACGCCTAATCAAATCGTTATTTAATTTATAATTGTACTCCAGTGGTGTTTTCTTATTAGTAAATGATAGTATTTCACATTTTTTTATATTAATGATCAGTTTGTTTTGGTCACACCATTCAAAGATGTTACCGAGATCTCTCTGTAAGCTACTATCGCAGTTTATGTTAGATATCTTGCTGAAAATTTTTATATCATCAGCAAAAAGTAATTTATTATTAGTGATAAATGACGTTATATCATTAATAAACAGCGTAAATAATAGCGGCCCAAGTACTGATCCTTGAGGCACGCCACTACTCTGGGGGAACATCTCTGACTGATATCCATTATGTTGAACAAATTGGAACCGATTAGTCAGATAAGATGATATAAGAGTAGTTGCATCTACAGAAAAATTAAATGAAAATGTAAACTTTCACCATTAACACTCATAATAAAATACTTATCTTTTTTGGGATTTTTTAATGGTGTACTTTAAATTATACAATCTAAACGTTTCGATAACACTTACAGTTATCTTCGTCAGTAGTAATGTTTGTTAAAAATGGTTAAAGATGTAGTAAACAATTTTGTCAAATTTGACAATCTTTTAGATTGACTGATGAAGAAATTAATAAATTTCGAAAGCTCTCAAAATAAAGTGAAAAGAGTTTAATTTGTCACCCATTAATATAGGCTGCATCCCTAATAATTTTTTAGTTGTTTTATAAACTATTCAGCCAAAACTAATATTTATTACTTATATATATATATATATATATATATATATATATATATATATATATATATATATATATATATATATATATATATATACAGGAACGAAAGTAAGAAATCGGGATTTCTATGTTATAGAAATATAGGCTGGATACGATTTACAAGTGTTTGTGTGGATTACTGACTGGAAAACGGACTTTGACGATAGCAAACAGGATAATCTATCGGGAAACGGTTTCTGGAGATTATAATTAAATTGCGGATGCATATAATGATTTCTGGATCTTTACATTATCAACTAAAAACTTTGCAGGTTAGTGAACAACCGTTATTTGGACTATTTCAGTTATAAATTGATTATTTGTTTTCAATACGATTAAGATAGTCATACTTGTGTATAGGATTCGGTTTTCGAATTTTGTATTTAGTTCTAGTAGAACGAGAAAACAGATTATCTGATACTTACTCAATACGACTGATCACTGATTTAATTATTATTGTTCAACATTGATAAGATAAGTGACAAAGGAACACAAGTACCAAATTTGATAAAATGCCTCACTCTAATGATGGAATAATTAATTTTCATATGTATCTACTTCGCCAATAAAAAATGTTTATGTAATCAATACCACCTGTAGTCACTCCAGGGGTAAGTAAACGTGAGGGTTAGATTTTTAATAGTGACAACTCAAGAGACACAAAGTGGATACATGTTTGAAAGTTTTACTGCCCTTCAAGACAGTCACCAACATTGAATATAACACGTATCCAACAATCTTTAGCAACGCATATTGTGGTAATAGCGCGAACGGAGCAGCTTTCTGCCAAAAGAGTCCCGGGAACACTTCAAAAGCGAATACCACAAACTGGTTCCCTTAACTCAGTAATTAAGTCGAAGTCACAAGGATTTAAAAGCTCGGGAAGTATGGTGAATGGTATAACACTCTCGCCAGATCGATCTTACCAGTCACAACTTAGGCTATATGTATCAATCGTCGTTGGCTTTTACCTATCTTGCCACCGTTTAGTAAGGCGATACAGATTCTCCACAAGCCTCTCGAAAACCTTGAAGACGCTGTCGTGCTCTACGGCCTCTGACAGATTAAATCTTTGTCAAACTCTGTTGATCCTGTTTCGAAGACATCGTAATATGTAACGGGAGCGGTAAAAGAAACCAAAAGTTCGCGCTAAATTATACGAGATTAGATATTTATATATTACTTTTCTGGATAAAGAAATGGTTATTGTTTATTTGTATCTGAATGTAATTAATATTAAGATGAAAGGCTAGAGTTTATTTCAACGAGTTACCTATATATTCAATTTGAAAATATATAAATACGCAGCATTTGCAAGTGCATTAATGTGTTGAAGGGAGGAGACGCTGTCATAATAATGATAAAGCGAATGAGAAGAGTCGCATAAAATAAACGATCCGCGTTGAGTTATCGGTCAGTTGACGCCGTAGCATAAGTGACTTTGTATAGTTATTCGGCCCTATAAAGTATGAAAATTGCAAATAAGAATTAATTAGTGGTATAATAGGGAAGAAGTAGAAAATTACCTCCCTTATTAAAATAATAAAAAGTTAAGTGAAATAACGCCACATCTTTGTTTCCAATGTTTTATTAAATCTTTCTACAGATGCTTTTACATCAGGGTTATTTGTTATATAGAAATTGATATTTTTTTCTTGAAAAAGTTTTGTACACTGCTCGCCACAAACTCTTTGTTTTTATCCGTCTGTAGATTTGCCGGAATATTGTCGCAATCCTTAAAAATATCCGCGAATGCTTTAATTACAGATGCGGCTGTCTTAGTTTTAAGTGCTTTCGCCCATGCCCTCTTACTAAATACATCAATTACCGTTAGTATGTAGTTGTATCCACTATTGTGTTTACTTAAAGTTCGCATATCACAAAGATCCGCTTGTCTACTCGTAAAGGTTACTCACAATATATTTATTTCGTGGAAACTTTTTTCTGACTAGTTTATGTACCGTATAAGCTTCTTGTGCCTGGAGCCAATTTTTCACTTCACCATATTTTTTTTATCTGTTACATTAGTTAAAAGTGTTATACCAGCGAACCTTGCTGGGTGAGAGGGATCATAGTATACAGCATTCATGTTATGTCCGCCACGAATCCCAATCTAGTGAAATTTCTCGTCTTCTTTGAGAGATTATTCTCGGTGTTTCCTGCGTTTGACTATCAGCATCGTAATTCTCACCTATAGTTGTGAGGGTTCGTTCAACGCTGGGTGATACAGAAACATCATGCCTTTGCGTATTTCCGATAAACTCTCGTGGTATATTTATCTCTTTAATGTACGTCGCAAACTGATGCCAATCGCGCGGGGTTGTAGTTTTTCGTTTTCTTAACGTCTCGTGAACCAGATCGATAATGTTGGAATGTGGTATGATCTCGCCTTTTATTGTGATAGTACCCCTTTATCCCAAAAAACATCGCTGCTCGTATTCAGTATACGTAACAAAGCCGCTCCTTTTCTCTTATATGAAGGCGGAAGTGTTGATACTATTTCATCGTCCGCTAGACCTTTGCGTTGCGGTAAATCTCTAATATCATCAGCAACAGCGTCACCGCCGATTGTTATGCTGGTGGGCTGACGTAACTGATCGGAAAGGTGTAGATACCTTTGAAGAACTTGGTTGTACTGCTGCCATTTGTCATGGTCGGTCATTTTGGTTTTAGAACTTTATCCATATCGCTACCCAGCTACGTTAAAATGTTGTTTTGTGTAACATCTGGTGCCTGTAAGCGCTGTATAAAGTCCATCGGTAGAATAATCATCTTCTTCAGATTGTGGTCCATGGTTATTGAAACAGATTGCCTAGGATACCGCTGATGGTCCTAACAGGAGTGGTAGAAATGCACCATCTTTCTGTACAAGAAACTGTTTCTTCTTTTTTATAGACGCGCCTCTCTATGCCAAGCGTCTTAAAATGTGCTTATGTTGAGAGAGTCGTTGCTTCTGATCAGCTGACAGAGGTACACGACCTTTTAAAATGTTATGTGCACACTCGCAAATACACCATACTTGCTTACTATCCGACATTTCAATAAAGCGTCACGTTGACTTTTACTTAATCTGGCTAATGCATGCAGGATATCAGTGTTCTCGCTTAAAACGTCAACCATCATATATGATGTAATCTTTATGACTGTGAGACTTAAACCCTTTTTTCGCTATATATACCTGGCAGATACCTTGAGGCCCGAATATGTTTGTTCTATAACATAGCACATCCGTGTATGCTGTTTTAAATCGAACAATAAATATCCGTGCGGGTTTGAAGCGGCATCTTGGTACGCGGCTTCTAAAAATTTCGGGTTGTCCGGCGAAATCTGTTTTGCTAAATGCTGTATCTAAGCTCTGTCACGTGGGTTCTTAAACAAAATTATGTAATGTGCGTTGAGAGAAATATCCCGCTGTCCACGTCCTTGATGAAATATGTTCTGCGTTAAGAAAAACACAATTAAATTTCGATGATGACAACCCTTTGTAAAAATATCAACCACAGAGCCGTTAGTTTCGCGCATTAGATCGTCAATTATTATTAAGACAGGTTTTCCCCGTCAAACTGTTCCATATCAGGTAATCCCTTTTGAAATTCCACAGAGAGATGTTTGAATAAAGGCTGCCACTCACTGTAAAACCAGATAATTTTTTCAAAAGCTGTATCGCAGGCAGTTTCGAAATTTTTTAGAAAATCCACGATAAAATACAATTTTCCACAACCCGACAGAGCCACAACTATCGCCGAAAAGGGGTGCTTAAACTGGCCTTCCATCTTGAATCGCTAAACGATACTAACAGATACTATACTAGCAACCTCGTTTAAATAGACTAAATAACATCCTTTTCAATCAGAGTGCTAGGCCCAGAAACAAAATGATCTACAAGATAATTGTCAGAAATAGTTGTCACCCTACCCTAGCCCTAAAACCAACTCCAGGTCCAAGACCAACTCCAAGCCCAGTCCCAAGACCTAGCCCAAGACCAACTCCAGATCCAAGACCAACCCCAAGTCCAAACCCAGGTCCAGCCCCGACCCCAAGACCTAACCTAAGACCAGCTCCAAGACCAACCTCAAGTCCAAACCCAAGGCCTACATCTGCCCCTCACGTGAGCAAGTACAAAAAAGGCATGGCTGTCAAAAAAGCTCTTAATATAACCTAAAGGGTTGAAAATTTCATCAAGGGTTGAAAAAGACCTGCGAAAAGAAGCCGTCAAAATAGGGGTGAAAAAACACGTCCTACACGTGGGCGAGTAAAAACAAAAAGGCCGTAATTAGGGATAAAAATTCCATCAAGGGGTTGAAAAAGGCCTCCGAAAAGAAATCATAGGGGGGAAAATACGGTCTCACACGTGGGCGACCGTGGAAAATACCCATGGTCAAATGACCACAAAAGTGAAAGGCGAGGTGTCCGTGTTCTACTTTTGATTTTATATATGTTTGTAAACAACATATTGATGGATTTTCGTCCAGATTTGGAATTTAATTAAATGAATATAACGTTTGAATTACTTTTATTGGAAATAACACTCGCTACACGAGAGTTTGTTGTTCTCGTAACTGAACATACGCGAGATGTGGTAAAAAAGAGTCCGTTTGGGTTTTGGTAAGGTACTACTTATTTAACATGGGTCGAATAAGCGATACCGTTAGCTTACGTTGAGTAACGTCGCAATTGATTAAAATTACAGCTCTCTGAAAAACCTAAAGTGTATTATCTAAACATTAGCTGCATTACATTAACAAGTAGATAATTGCGAGTTTGTCAGTTTTATTACAATTTCTATAATTGCAATATAATACATTATGTTGGCAGTTTCACCATGGTACATTTTTTAGGTACGAACACTTCGTCAAATTAACATGCGTATATACTACCGTGGGTAGTACTCTACAAATTTTATAAACAGTGCCATTGCCAATTAAATTAATGGTGATCGATGGGGGGGATTACCTTAATTGCCATTTTTTCATCATCATTCATAATGATGATGTTATTAATTATTATAAGTCAATAATTTTTATGTTCACAAGTTTGCAGCTATTTCTCTTACTCATTGGAACAATGATCTATAATTAGTTGCATTAATTCACCTATATTTTCATAACTACCTTGCTCGATGTTATTTTCAACAGTAAGATCATTAGTGCTCCAACTCTTGCCGGAAAGATTTTTATTTTGCATGAGCATGGATTGTTAGGCAATTAAACGAGACAAATTGACGAAAAATCTGACCGCGGAGCAGAAGGGATTTTTCCAAAAAAATTATCGAGTTTAATTGCCTTTTAGCACCCAATGCGAATTTGCAAAATAAAAATCTTGTCAGGCAAGAGATGGAGCACGAATGGTCTTTAGTTGGAGAATTAACTGAATGAATTATAGATAAACGTCATGTTTTATGTTAGGTAAATCAACACTTTATTTATGTGAACAAGCATAATTATAATTAAGGTACAGTTAATGAATTTTGGTTGAGAATTATGTTGATTGTCAGTGTAGTGTATATCTAGTATTAAGAAACATTTATCTATTTTTGCAATAATTAATTATGTATTATTTCTAAAGCATATTTATGTCACAACTAGGTTAATATTACAAATTACAATCATGCTGAATAGAATAAGTTATTATTGCAAGAAAAGTCAACTCTTTTTAAATTGTAACATGACATAGATAATAGGTTATAAATATAGCTCCATACAGTAATAAATCAGTTCACCAATCAATAGTTATTATAATACCCGTAGTGTTAGAGTACGAGTGAAGTGTAGGGTTAGAATATGTAAGAATACTCGCATCATGTACTAACAATAAATATGTATCCCACGTTATATAAAGAGGGTTAACCCAATTCGAATCTGTAACTATTCACTTCAATCTAAGGTAGTTATCACCTGGAAACCCTGTGTCCCAGCAAATCACATGGCGACCCTGCCAGTCCCTGCTAGTAGGAAAGGTGAAAAAAGGGAAGGGTAGCCCTGACTAACTGTGGAGATATTGCAGCCAGTCCCTGTCATAGACAGAAATACATTATGGTTTTGTAAGAAAATATATATATATATATATATATATATATATATATATTAGTTAAAATGGGCAGTGAATCATGCAAAGAAGAAATATTCATCAACCAAGCGGGTAATAGCGGAGGTCAAACAAACTCAGTGCTACAACAAACGTCATCACCCTTATTCCTTTATTCCATAGTAATAACCCAACTCGGCATTCTAGCTGTAAGGTACATCATGTACAACAAATGTAAACAACAGATGCTCAAGCAAGTGGACAAGTGAATCCGCAGCACAGATGCCCTCAATACAGTGTAAGCAGTCAACAATCCATGGCCAACGCGATAAGGAAATATAAGTGTAAGTTTTTAAATATGCAATGCTTCAAAAATTTCAACAATTGCACGTAGAAATTAAGTTATTTAAAACTAATCTAATAAAGGACAACCAACATTGTAGGGAAAGTCACAGTGTTATAAGCAGGAAACTTGCTGAATTAGAACGTATAAAAAAGATTATAATGGGTTAATAATTGAAATTAGTCATAAAGCGGATAAAGATCCTCAAGCAATAAAAATTACAGAAATTTCGGCAAATATAGTTGCGTTATTGAGAGAATCGCGAAATATTTTAGAAGATAGGTTAGTTAGTAATACAAAAATTGTTAAAATGGATACAGAAAGTTTTAATTTAAGAACGGCAGCAGTATTACTGCCTGAAATGGACGATAGGTACTGATGGTACCACTAAGAAGTTAAACGCGATCAAATTATATGTTGACCTATTAAAAGAAACCGATAAGCAATTAGTTGTCAAATATGTACTGACAACACGCCTATCAGAAAACGCGCAAGCTAAGCTACTCGCTAACTATGAGTCAACAGATGATTTGATTAAAGATATGCAAAGTAAATTGTTCACACCGAAATCTGTAGCAGCACTTTCAGTAGAATTACATGATGTTAAACAAAACGAGGAATCTATAGAGGACTTTGGTTTGCCAACTAATGTTGGATTTGACCATTACTGAAGCCGCAGGTAACAATGAAAAACGGACGATTCTTAAAGAAGGCAACGAAAGGTTGACCATTAGTGCTTTTATTCGGGGTCTACAAAGTAATGAATTGCGGACAATCGTACTAGCTAGGGGTCAAAATAACTTAGCAGATGTCATAAATACAGCGATAATAGAAAGCAAGGAAGTACCAAATTCTCCGTCTCTAATTTTTCACACAAAGGGGCGTACTAATTATCAAAATTCTCGCGGTCGATTTCAAAGTAGATTCTATAGGGGTTACCGACATTCACAAATCAATTTTTCTAATGACTTAACATAATTCGCAGAATAATCATAATACCGGTAATCGTCAAGATTTTTCAAACTACAGAGGACACAGTCAAGGTAGTCGTATATTTGAACGCGGACGAGGACAAATGTCGCGCAATACACGCAGAGAAAATAACTATCAGAACGCTTATTTCGCAAATACTCATGATAACAATAACGAGGACCGTGAAAGTAAAATAAATCATAATCCAGAAGCCATTAGAAACCAGTTTTTTCGAGTCAGCGAAATGTAGATTTAGTACCGACGCTGCAATTATAAGTATGAATGGAATAAATTACGTACAACTGAAATATCGAGAAAATGACTTAAATTTTCTTATCGACACAGGGGCAACAATTAGCGTTTTATTTAAAAATTACGTTCAGAAGGACGAATACATAAATTCAAATCAAAATATAACAATTAATGGTATTACAGGTTCCATCAAAGCTCATGGTGCCGTAAATTTAAATTTAAACATTCAAAACTTTTGCTTACAACACGAATTTTATATATTAGATCAGTTTGCAGACAATATTTATGGAATTCTGGGAAGTGATTTCTTCACAAGATTTTCAGCTCACTTAGATTACGAAAAATTTTTGTTTTCATTTTATGTGCAGTCTAATTATATTTCTTTAAGTATGCAATTCATTTACGATTGCTGCATTTTAATACCGCCTCATTGCGAAGTTATTAGGTATTTTTCGGTTAAATGTGTACATGATTGCGTTATTATGAATGGTGAAGTGTGTGAAGGTGTGTATGTAGCTTCTACTATAGCTAAACCAATAGATAGTTTTATCCCCGTTAGGATACTCAATACGAATGACAAGGAAATTAGAATAAAAAACTATAAACCAAAAATCGCGACATTAGATAAATTTCATGTATGTACTTACCAACATAAAACGACAACGGTTAATCGAGTACACAGAGTTTTAAAATTAATAGACTTCGAGTCATTAAATCAAGAAGAGCACGACTCTATACAAAAAATTTGTACTAAATACGCGGACATATTCCAATTAGATGACGACATACTCGGGATAACAAATATGTCAACACAAAAGATTCATTTGAAACAAGACACAGTTCCAGTATATGATAAGCCCTACCGCTTGCCTCATACACAAAAAGACGAAATCAGCAGACAGATAGACAAATTACTTAAAGACGGAATAATTGAAGAAACCAGATCGGATTGGTCATCTCCGTTACTAATCGTTCTTAAAAAATCAGATAGGTTAGGTGAGAAAAAATGGCGAATGGTTATAAACTATCGATTATTAAACAGACGTATTGAAAACGATAAATTTCCTTTACCCTGTATTACCGAAATTTTAGATTCATTATCCGGTGCAGTTTATTTTTCACATTTGGATTTAGCGCAAGGTTATCATCAAGTACCTTTGCACCCCGATAGCAGACCGTGCACAGCATTTACTACAGCTACTGGTCAATATCAAATGACGAGGTTACCAATGGGATTAAAAATTGGTCCTAGTGCATTTTCAAGAGTAATGACAATTGCTATGCCAGGATTAAATTATGAGTCATGTTTTATTTATTTGGATGATATTGTTTTTGGACGAAATCTATTGCATCATAATCAAAATTTAGTAAAAGTATTGCAACGACTACGTAATGTAAATTTTAAATTAAACCCAAGCAAGTGTACCTTTCTTCAGAAGGAACTTTTGTATTTAGGCCATGTCATTTCATCGGCGGGTGTTTTGCCCGACCCAGACAAACTAGCCGCTATAAAAAAGTATCCAGTGCCAACAGACGCCAATGCCACTAAACGTTTTGTCGCGTTTGCTAACTATTATCGGAAATACGTAATCAACTTTGCGGATTTAGTAGAGCCTTTAAATCGTCTAACGCGAAAAAATTCTATTTTTAATTGGACTTCAGAATGTCAAAACTCATTCGACGCTTTAAAAAACTTATTGGAGCACCCACCCATTTTACAATATCCAAATTTCGGGAGCGATAACCGTTTTATTCTTCGTACTGATGCTTCAGGTCATGCTCTGGGACCCGTATTGTCAAATGGGAATGATAATCCTGTTGCTTATGCCAGCAGAACTTTGAATCTTGCCGAACGTAATTACCCAATCATTGAAAAGAAACTCTTAGCAATTGTATGGGCTGTTAAACATTTTAGGCCATATCTATACGGTAGACAGTTTGACATTTATACTGATCACCGTCTCTTAGTATATTTGTTTGGAATGACAAATCCTTCTAGCCGACTTACAAAATTTAGACTTACATTAGAAGAATATGACTTTACTGTACATTATGTTAGAGGAAAAGAAAATGCTCCAGCTGATGCCCTTTCTCGAATTTGTCTTGAGTCTCGCGAACTTAAACAACTTTCTAGTAAGGTGATTCACCACATTAACATTATGACACGTGCTCAACTTAAGCAGCAACGTACTTTAGAGGACGAAACTGACAATTTTACGGACAATAGGATTGATCACACTGGCATCGTAGAATTGCTTAAATACCCAAATAATTCTGTACTAGTACAACCCTTAAAAGACGACGACTTTAAAATGAAGAATCAAGATAATAATAAATTGTTTAAAAATGGGGTGTATATACCCGACACACACATAATTTATATTAGTGACACTTCTCCATCGGCGTTTGCATACGGTGCAACGTTGAGAGATTTAGTCAAGTGTTGTAAAATGAATGGCATGCAAATGATATGTATAATGAAAAAAGATTTAAACTGCGTAGTTAGTCAAGAAAAAAGGGGAATTATTGAAGAAATAATTAAAAATAAAGAGGAACTCATAGCGATGGGTATACAAATATCTATAGTACCAAATTCAACTCTTATTACGGATCCACAGGATCAAAAATTAATACTTAATGATTATCACACGTTACCCACCGGAGGTCATGCGAGTATGATTCGTATGTATCACAATATTAAACGAACTTATTATTGGCCAAAACTTAGACAAGATGAAGAAACTTACGTTCGACGTTGTGACGATTGTCAGCATTACAAGCATTCGATACCGTGTAAAGAACCAATGAGTATTACAACCACTGCTGCTTCCGCATTACGGAAAATATTTGTCGACTTGGTAGGACCACTCCCACCAGATAATCAAAATAATAAATATATTTTAACATTACAATGCGAATTAAGTAAATTTGTTGAAGCATATCCTTTGCCAAATAAATAAAGAAGCGCATAAGGTCGCTTCTGCCTTTGTTAGTAATTATATTCTTAGGTATGGTGTCCCGTACGAATTGGTCACGGACCAGGGAACTGAATTTATGGCAAGTATTTTTAAAGAAATTTGTAAATTATTGCACATTCGATAACTAAATTCAACCGCGTATGACCATGAAACTTTAGGCGCATTAGAAAATTCACATAAAACATTGGGTGCTTACCTTCGCATCCAAATGGCCAAGTATCCAGGCTCTTGGAGTACTTGGGTACCTTTTTGGTGTTTCGCTTTTAATACTACCGTACATTCTGAAACACGCTATACGCCGTATGAACTTGTTTTTGGAAAACTTTGTAGATTACCATCTAACAGTACTATTGACCACATTGATCCAATATATAACTTTGAGAATTATCCACTCGAATTAAAGTACCGACTACAAAGTGCAGTTAAAGACGCGCGAAACAATTTAATTCAGTCTAAACATCACAGGAAAAGTTTCCTGGATGCAAAGATACATTCACATACGTATAAAATAGGAGATAAGGTGTTAGTGAAAGCTACTGTCACTTCTGAGCTAGACGCTTTGTTTAAAGGACCGTATGAAGTGGTGGCAGATAATAGCCCGAATATAGTTATTAAGGTAAATGATAAGTTGATTACAGTACACAAAAATAGAATTGAGCCATATTACAATTAGTATTATAAATTTTGGAACTTTCTAGATTATAAAATTTTTCTTATTTTCAGATTTTAGGTATTTAATTGTAAGTTGTTTATTTTAAAATGGAAAAAAAATTGTAAAATTTTAGATTTTCAATTTGTTTTTTTTTCACCGGGGAAGGTGTAGTGTATATCTAGTATTAAGAAACTTTATCTATTTTTCCAATAACTAATTATGTATTATTTCTAAAGCATATTTATGTCACAACTAGGTTAATATTACAAATTGCAATCATGCTGAATAGAATAAGTTATTATTGCAAGAAAAGTCAGCTCTTTTTAAATTGTAACATGACATAGATAATAAATTGGGTTTAACGTCAATGTGCTACTTTTTAGGTGTTTTTTTTATCTAGATCGATTTTATTTACTAATTCGGTTAGGGGTTCTATTAGGGGATTATAAGTACTTTCAAATGCTCTTTCATTATCAACGCGAGCAGTTTTAATAGTTGATGTATGTGTATGTTACACCTCATACTGATATAGATGATTTCAAAAATAAAATCGGAACAGCTTGCCAATCTGTTCCATCAGAAACGATTCATGCAGCATGCACACAGGGCCCGCTCCAAGACCGGACAACCCGGACATTTGTCCGGGGCGGCAAATCTTAGGGGCGACATTTTTACTCTCAGAATGTGAGAAAATATTAATAATAATAGCATGCCGCCTTTCATTTGTAAAAACATTTCTTATCACTGTTTTTACAAGACAGTTAAAATATTTGTTTTTCATCTATATACAGCCAAAGCTGCTTATAGCGAACCCGTTTATAACGAACTTCCGGGTATAACGTACTAGTTTTAAAAGTCCCGTCACACTATCCATAAGATCCCTTATAAATATTGTTTGTTATAATAAACCCGTAAACAACGAACTTTCGGATATAACGTTCGGAAAGATTGTTTCCGACTCCGTCTGTTAAATTTTACACAAAAGTAAGCAAGTATTCTGCCAGTAAAATAAATAACAGGTACGTAGATTATTTGATGTGCAAAGATAAGGTTTCTGTAATTCTTTTCTTAGAAATGCCTGCCTAAATACTTTCCTAATTGGTGTTTAAATCTTTAATCCTAAAGGGTAATTATGTATTTTAACAATACTGTATACGCTGACCTTGCAGGGTTTTTCCTAATCAATTTGTCAATGAAATAAATCAATTAACAGACTACTTAAACAATAAGTGGCCTAATATCAAGGATAATTTTAGTGATAATGGCGATGAAACTGGGCTATTTTTTTTAATTAAAGAACCCAGATAAAACACTAAAATTTAAAGGTGAAAAATGTGTAGGCGGCAAATTGTCAAAAGAGCGGGTAACAGTTTTTATGTGTTCTAATTTAACCGGGACAGAAAAACGAAAGCAAATGTGTAAATATTGTATAATATAATGCTTTATTAATGTATCGTAAAAATAAAATATGTATGTAACTTTTATCGTTTATTACGAACTTCGGATATAACAAACTTATTTTTCAAGTCCCTTGTGGTTCGTTATAATCGGATTCTACTGTAGTTGTAAAGAAAATAGGTATAATCACGAAAAAATAATTAATTATTCAATAATAATTATTAAATAAGGAACACGTGTGTTATTTGTATACACTACCTAATATAACCGCGCATCGCATATATACCATATAAATCAGCAAGCAGGATGCCGCATGAACTTGTCTGAATTAGCAATAGACAAGAAATGACTTGTTTATTGTCTTCAATTATAAAAGGGCTGTCTTATTACAGCATAGCAATATTTTTGCTCATTCGTCGGTGGTGATAACAAGTGCAACTCTCTATTGTATATACTGTTCTGGTGCAATAATCAGTGTGATTTGTAATTTTTTAAGGTAAGTTAACCGTTAACTTAGCGAATCTACGAAATTAGGGTATTTTGATCAGTAAAAGGCAAAAATTATTAACAAATAAATACAGTTCAAAAAAACTAAAAAACACGCTTTAATGATCAAACGAAAAATAATTCTTAATATAGGCAGAGAATATAAATAAACGAAAAAGATTAGTATTATTGTAAAAAAAGCGTGGGGTGCTCGATGAATGAAAATATGGCACAAAGCACCACGCTTTTTCACAATAATACTAATCTTTCGTTTATTTATATTTTCTGCCTATATTAAGAATTATTTTCGTTTTAGTTCGATTGATCATTAAAGCGTGTTTTTTAGTTTTTTTAAACTATATTTATTTACATTGAGCTGTAGAATGGGTAGGATCGAAACAGTTATTACATAGCTTCAAATAATTGACTTGTTCTACTTGAAATATTTAATGCCTTGAATTCATCACAATCAAAAATGAGATGGTTTTCCTTGCAAAAATAACATGACAGTTTATTTGGAGCTAAAATTGGAAAGGACTTACTCGGTCTGGAGGATAGGCATTGGATCCCAAATGCGCCGTATTTTGTATCGTATGTACCGCCGACCGCGCGCATGATTGTTCAAAGAAGTCGGTTACAAACAGACAGACAAGCAAACAAACATATAGGTGAAGCTAGTATAAGCGTGTTAAAAACAAACTTTCATTTAAATTTCATAATCTTTTTCATGGTAGGTATTTGAAGAAGCTGCTTCTCAGATGAAAATTAAATTTTGAAAACGATTTTTGAACAAAACAGATAAATTAATTAAAAAGTTAAAAGACTTGTTTTGATAATTTTAAAAGGACTGAAATTTGTTTGTTTCGTTAAAAAATCGTCTTTGAAATTTAATTTTCATCTGCGAAGGAGCTTTTTCAAATACCTTAAAAAGGTTATGAAATATACGGAATACCCTAAAGCTTGATTTTTTTTTAATAATTCCTGCCTTTTACTGACCAATAGACCCTGATTCTTTTTTTTATTATCAACTACTGGATGCGATCCTTTTTAAGTAAAGCTACGAATATTTTTACCTAGTTTTATAAATAAAATTTTCTTAAAAATAGCAAAAGTTTGTTAGATATTTTATAAAATTAAAATAAAACATTTATTTAAACATTGAGCATTCTAGAATAAATTCTATGCATGATCTGATTGAATTGGACAAGAAAAATTGCCCTATTTTATACCATTTTAGATTTTGAATCAAAATTGTGTAAAATGCAAGTGCTTATACTTTTTCAAATTTGAAAGGTATCAGGTGTGGTAGGTTCGTTACTATTTTACTACTATTACATAATTTATAAATATAAAAAACATATAAAACTGCTTAATCGTTCCCCTAGATCTTAAATGAGCATAAAAAAGTGCAGTACTTGTCTAATTTAACTAAGTGTATTGTAAGACAATTTCCTTATAATTTGCTTTGTTTTATTGTCCGTGGGGCGCAAAAAACTATCTGGTTGCGAATATAAAAAACGAAGGGTGGAAAAGGAAAGGCAAAGACAAGCTGGCACTTTACTAAATTATTTACAGAGTACGCTGGGCAGTACCAAAACAAATGACGACTCAAAATATTCTACATCAAAGACAGCATTGAAAGACACTAACAACAGTGACAACAGAGACTCACCTGAGAAAAATGAGGATCAACAAATGAACGATATACCTGAACTAATACTTGCAACTGACAGTGGCAGCCCTCCGTCGCCAAATGAGAGCACTGTTGATACCAACGTGGCACCTACAGAAAGCGCTCAACAACTTTTAAGTACAGATCCAGCACTCTGGCCAATGATACTACCAGATGCCGAAAGAATCCTTTTGGTAAGGCAAGGTCCACCTAAACCATTGTACAATTATAGATTTCCATACGATGAGACTGGTAGAAAATTTAGCCCTAATTATTGTAAAAGAATTTTAAGTAATGGAGAGCAAATTTTAAGAGACTGGCTAGTGTACTCTGTCTCAAAAATTGCCTATATTGCTTTTGCTGCAAAATTTTTGGCTGTGTACTTAGTTCCTTTTCAAAGGAGGAGTTTAAAAGTTAAAAGCATCTGAATCAAACTCTAAAAGACCGCGAAATTTCTAAAAATCATATTCAGTTCCAAAAATCTTTTCTAGAACTGAACCTAAGATTAAAGTGTTGTAAAACTATAGATGCGGATTCCCAAAGACTTGTTAACAAAACGTTGTGCTTTCACAATGATTTTATTCGATAATATAAATCCGCCTTTAGCGCCTCTTAAAAAGACTTGTTAACGCGGAAATAGACCATTGGCAAGAAGTGCTTTTAAGAATAGTAGCAATCACTAAAATGCTTGGTAAAAGTTGTCTGGCTTTCCAAGGTACAAGCGACAAGCTGTTTGAGCATAATAACGGTAACTTCTTAAAAATAGTTGAGCTTCTATCTGAATTTGATCCCGTTATGGAAAAAAAGAAGAAATGAAAGCTCACTATCTTGGGAAAAATATTCAAAACGAGATAATAAACGTGTTGCATCAAAGTGTGAAATCTTATATTATTAATGAAATAAACAAAGCCAAATATTATTCGATAATTTTAGATTACACTCCTGATATTTCTAAGGTGGAGCAAATGACTCTTGTAATCAGGTATGTTTCAATCAATAAAACTGATTCCAATCAGGATGAGGTTGAAATTAAAATTAAGGAAAGCTTTTTGGGTTTTTCTTCCAGTTGAAAGGTCTACAGGGAAGCAAATGTTTGAAATTATAATTGCAGAACTTAATAATTTGGGTTTAAATTTACAGGATATAAGAGGACAGGGATATGACAACGGGTCTAATATGCGGGGCGATAAATCAGGAGTGCAATCTAGGATTAAGAACCTAAATCCGCGAGCTTTTTACGTTCCATATAGTAGTCACTCTCTCAATCTAGTAGTTTACGATATGGTAAACGCATCTTTGGAAGGCGCTAATTTCTTTAATATGATTCAAAAAATATATGTATTTTTTCAGCATCTTCTTCTGAAACATGTCCAGGGTTTGACTTTAAAACCATTAAGTGATACTAGATGGGAGAGTAGGATAGAGGCTTTAAAGCCTTTAAGATTTTATATCGGAGGCGTATACGACGCCTTGCTAAGCATTTATGAGAATGAAGAAATTGATAATTTAATAAGGGACGAACCCTCGGGTTTATTAAGTTGTATTAAACAATTTAAATCTTTGTGTTCAATAGTTCTTTGGTATAAAATTTTAAACTGTATTAATCCAATAAGCCAATTGTTGCAGACAAAAGATTATGATCTAGCATCTGCACTTGATCTTTTGCAAAATTGCTAAAAGTTTTTTCAGGATCTTCGATCGAATAAATCTTTTAACGAAACTATTGTTGATGCGAGAGAACTGGCTGACGAAATTGGCGTTGAAGCCAATTTTGAATCAACAATACCACGACACCGCGTAAGAAGAAAAAAAAGGAATTTCTCATACGAAGCTCGAGATGAACCGATCGAGAATCCTAAAGAAAATTATAAGGTAGATTTTTTTTATTTTACAATTGACCAGGCACTAAATGCAATAGATGCTAGATTTAAACAACTTAGTTACCATAGTAATTATTTTCAATTTTTATATAATATATATGATTTAAAGGGCATGTCTAAAGAAAATCTTTTAAAACATTGCAACGATCTAGAAAGTATTTTAACTCACGGTGATTCTATTGATATGAATGGGACAGAATTAGCAGAAGAAATTTGTGCAGTATCTGGGCTTATGGGCAAAAAAGAAAGCCCAAGCACTGTTCTAAAATCAATAATAATGTTAAATTGTGCCCCAAACCTAAGTGTTTCCTTAAGAGTATTGCCGTGTATACCAATAACTGTTGCAAGTGGAGAAAGAAGTTTTAGCGATTGAGCATGAAATTGCTGATCAAGTTAACTTAAAAGATGTAATAAAAACATTTACGGAAATCAAAGTTAGAAAGAAAAAAATTCTTTTAGGTTACTTTATTTTATAGTTATATTTTTATAGAATCTAAAATTTCTCTGTTTGGTTATGCAATATTTTTTGTACTTTCTTAATAGAATATAAATATAGCAATAAAAATGCACCTTATACGTACCAGTACTTTTAAGTTTTGCCCTTTTTAAATGTTTATTATGTAATGTATTACATATATTTTTTTAAATAAATGATTTTAACATAATTTTTATTTTATTTAAAAAAAACTGGCGGCAAATTGTCGTTTGCCCGGGGTGACATGAAGGCTAGAGCGGGCCCTGCATGCACAAGAAAGTTACTTAAAAGATTTGAATGCTGCATTAATGAAAATGGAAATCAATTTGAGCATCAACTGTAATAAAAGTGTTATTTTCCAATTGTTTTAGAGTCATGGATAATAAGACCATAGACAACGATTCCATTATCGAAAGGTGTTAGAGATTCCATTTCCAATTTGATGTCTACTGTTGAGTTTTTTAAGGATTCATTTTGTTTAGAGCAGTTCATTACAAATACTGGACATGATTTGAATTCACCATAGCAATAACATCGGAATTTAAAAAAATTGCGGTAGGCAGGTATGTATTGGTTAGCATTGAAGTTCAAATGCATTGCTTCATACGGATAATACTCATAATTCAGTTGTACTTTAAGCTTTCTGATGTTAATGTGATAAAAATTTTAGGCCTTTGCCGAATTTGTGTACCTTTCACCTTGTTGGAATGCAAAAATTATCCAACGTGGTTTTTCCAGTTTGTTACGGTCGGAAATGAAGCTAAAACGGCAGGTAATAGATAATTAGAGTGTACCGGACTAGCGCCGGAGGGCGTGGGCGTGTTATGGAATTTAAAATTACTGAAGATGGTTAGTCGTATTGTCCAAAGTCGCAATTAGAAGAAAGTCAAATAACGGGCGCCAGACTGTTATTAAGACGATACCGTTAAGAATACACCTGGGCACACGTAGATAAATCAGCCAGTCAAAAGATCTCACTTACCTCTCGTTGGCTATCTCCAGATCAGCGCGTCGGAGATGCTTCGAAACTTTAGCTCTAGAACAAATCTTAAGATATCCACACGCTCAAATACTAAATTAGAGTGTGCGCAAATCAGCTGTTGCGGTTCAATGATTGCTTTAACTTATATTTAGTTGTGAACAAAATGCATTCAAACACATTAAAAAATAATTAACGTTAAATGTTACCCTTAAATCTTATGAACCCAATTTAATTACTAATCATCTCTAAAGCTCTGTCATTAATTGAAATCCAAACTAAAATAATTAGACATAAACTAGATAAACGTGATTTAAAATTCCTCTGATTGGTTACGTTAAACAACACAAAATATTTAATAAAACTTATAAAAAAACTGTATGACACTAAATGCTTCAATTGTAGGAAATTGCCACTGGTTACTTTTAAAATGAACCAATAAAAATGAAATCAAAATTTAGTTCTCAATTCTTTTTATTTTGAATAATAAAATCACCACTTTTCGTAAATTATTGCTTTTACTGGTCGGGAGGAGATCACAAATAACACTATAAAATTCAATTAATTGTTCATCTATTCTACCTGAATATTCGTATAGAAAACACACAACAGGATACATATATTTACACTGCTTACGGTTCTTTTTAAAATCTTAAATTCTAGAATACGGGAGCATAAGTAGGTCAAACTTGTAAGCTTACCATATGGCCTTAATTTTAAATTACGGAAATGAAATTACCTAAATAACGTTAAAATTCAAAACATTACGTAACCAAACGGCCACTCAAAATCAATTTTACCGTGCGAAATGGTCATATACATAAATTTGGAGTACATTTAACTAAATAATAAAAAAAAAACAAAATACCAAAGATAGCGCAAATAAAAGCAGTTAATTGAGACGGGCGTGAGAGCATCAATTTCCGCAAAATAACACCAAAGAAACCGACTGCGTTCATTCGCTCATCAACAAATAATTTCACCAAATTTACAAACAAAGATATGATAAAGCAATCACAACAACGTACAATATTGAGTTACCTTCCACGCAGAACTCTTGAATACGTCTCCTCCAGGTCGCACCGAAAGCAATTCGGGCGTGAACGGCTCCAGGATACGTGCTGAGTACCTTCGCGATCGGAAAACCAATGCGGCAATTTCCCACTCTTAATTTCGATAGCGATACGCTTAAGTTAATTGGCCAGGACGTTATATAGTTATGTACACAAAGCAAATAGCTTTTACGTACGGGATATTTACACACTTCTGCTTAATGTTCACTTTCGTCTGTTGCAGCTGATTCTTATTACGGGGAAACAAAACGTTGTGCTTTCACAATGATTTTATTCGATAATATAAATCCGCCTTTAGCGCCTCTTAAGATCCACTACCAAGATGCACTTAAATAAACACGTTCCTTTGTGAAATGTTCGTTAATTTACCCAACGGTCTGTAACTTTAAAAGAAATAACCAGGAGGGATGAACGTCTACACAAATATCCACCAAACTGGTGCTTTAGTTGAAAACAACTTCTCCGAAAGGTTCGGTCCTCCACGTATTCGAAAAAAAGGCACGCCTCCAACTCGCAAATCACATCCTTCACTCACGAAAATCAGATCAAGAATCCCCCGCGCAATTAACCGAGCAAACAAACAGCTTCTCCCCCTCACCACTATTTCACCATATTAGTCAACCAAACCTTAACATAAAAAACTGCTGATGTAGTAGCGTGCACGACTCAAGTGCAAATTGGCGTCCACATATTTATTCCCTTAACGATAACGATAATTCTTTAACACTAATGGATTGAGATACTATATTCCAGCAGAAAAACGGCGTCAATTACTGAAACGTAGTAAGTAAAACTAACACTAACAGCCCCTACTTTAATCAAGCAAACCAAAGAACGATCTCATCCTACAATTTAAATGCGAACTTTTCTTATGTACAACTACATTTTATTTTAACAAAACCTTTTATAAAAAATTTACAGGAAAACTAATTTAGGTTCAACTTTAAAATTTCCTATTTCCAATTAATGTATCATTGCCAATTTCAGAAATCAAATCTAAATTGCTTCACGAAAAGTTTAATTCGAAAACCATTACAAACTTAGAGAAATCAAACAATCTATTGTTATTCTCACTTGTACCTTGATGAACACAAAAAAATCAACAAGGTTCGTTAGCGTGAATTGAGTCACTAGCAAAAAAAGAAAAAAAGTACGTACAGGGCGTTCAAATACACATGAGAAGTTGCGTTGACGTTTTATTGGCGATGTGTCTGAGGTTGCTTGTTTTGAAGCAGGTAATTCATATAACTCCCACTGACGAAATGGAACAGTAGCAATAGAATATTTATTGATTCCTTTCGCAGCATCACTAAGTGTTAAGTGTGGTCCTTTCCATTGAATTTTATTTAAGGTTATTGCTGCATCAACTTCACCATACTAACAGTTTGTATCGCTTCTAGATCGAATTAAAATTAACCCTTGACGCATATTCACGATTACTTCTCGATAATCCTCTATTATTCCAAATATGTGGTTCAATGGTATGCATACTGAAATAGATTTATCTCCATTTTACTAATCGAATTCTACTTGTTGTGGTTCGTCATTCACCGGTGACCACCCCAAATGGCTTAGTGTTTTGCACCTGCTTGCCGTATAATAAATATATCCCTTAAGCGTACATGTTATGCCTGGATTTCTGGAAAAATCTACTCTTTGACCACCTAAATCATAACGAATTTCTTCGAAAATAAAGTTGGGAAAATTATTGGTTAAGTTGGATGATTTTCTTTCACCTTCCTTTTTTTACCTTCTATGTACAGAAAACTATCATAAGTAGCCGTAATTAGATCTTGACTTTAAATTAAGATGCGTATTTGTTCAGAAGACCCATATTTAGAAGATCCATAGGGAAGGTAAGTGTGAATGTCTGATTGAATTATAGTATCATCAAAATGTAGGTTTTGAAAGGCGTTTAATGATTCGGCCATTGTCGGTGAGAACTTTTAAACCAATTTACATTAAAAAGTATTTCTCTGCAGATAACCGCAATGAAGGTTGATGACTAATTAATGAGTTGCTGTAGGGATGATGTCTTTAACAGGAATTTTTGAAAGATGGAATTGGTCCTTGATTAATTCTGAGACCCATGTTTTTTTTAGTTCTAGGCGTACTGTGAATGGTTCACTTTCACCAAAGTCTATTAGTTCATCCTTTTGATTAGTCAAGTTAATTGTTATATGTATTTACTACTAAATATTGAGTATTGCTAGAAATGTTATCTAAACGGTAACCTGGTGGAACTGAAAGGTCAATCTCATATAATACTTTTGCAGATTTCCATTTTCGATAAGATCCTTTTATAATGCTGCGCTCTACGTGTAGATTAGTATGTCTAACGCAGACGTATGTAAAAAATTTCGTTTTAACATTTTAGACCAATGCTATTTTCTTTAGTAAAATCGATCTCAAATGAACTGTTTATCTCACATTTAAGTGTATCTATTGTTGCCTGTATAAATGTTTCTAATGCTGTTGCAGCCTTAAAATCCAACCAATCCGATAACGTATTTTTCCAAATCTAGTTCTATCGGTGGATAGAAGTTGTAGCTAGTTGTGTTACCAACACCTTCTAAACTGAATGTTATTGACATAAATGAGCTAATCTGGGGTTGTATTGATTATTTATATAAAAATTGTAGCTGTGATCTTGCACTGAGCATCTAATTGATTAATACCAGGGTCACGCGTGCGAGTTGTTTCTCTAACTTTGTACCAGGACCACAATACTGGTAACCAGGTAAATGCAATTCAACCGGAAGTTTATTGATTAGAGTGTTCACTAAACCACCTGCACTCTTTCGCGTCTTACCTAACATTGTTTACCTAGATGGACAAAGCAGGGTATTTATACCTAAATCGAGATCACAAAAACAAAACGTAGTTATTAATATTTCTTTATTTGGTACATGCTCTACATTAGATAAGCAAGACGATAATACACTATTTCCATTAAGCATACACTGTTATGTGAATTAAAATTTTACTTAGCATTTATAACATCTTCAATGTCTTTATAAACGTCATCATCACTACCATGAAATTCTTTATCGCGAAGACGACGATAGTTAACAACCTGTTGTATGAACTTTTCATAGAAACACACCAGATTGTAAGATTCATAAAATTCTAATCTATAGCTTATTATATCCTTTAAATTGAATAGTTCTTATACACTATGGGCATTGAATGTGCAAGAACAGCAGTTGTAGTTTTCAAAATCCTTTCATATCCTTTAACCGATTCCCAATTGTAATAAATACCAAGATTGTTAGATAGAGATTCATAATATTTATCATAGATTATATCTTTTCTTCGTTTACATTTGACCAATCAAACTTATTTTCAATTTATTGGGATCGGAAAAATTGTAATTCTACATATGAATACCATCTTAGAAGTTCATTCCATTCCTTCATATCTAACACGACATTATTGCTTCGATCACAGTTGTTACACCCCATACGCACTACTGGTGCAAGGTTGAGGTGTGTACTGTATCCAATTTCCATATGTTTTGCATGATGAGTATCATTCGATAGTTTGTAATAAACACAATCGATTAAGTATTCATTAGCTGCTTGTTTATACACTTCCGATAAATCATCATAATGTTGAAACGATGCCCAGTCAGTGTTAGAAGAATAACCTTGATCTTGTTTCTCTTCATTTTTATTTTTACTACCACTACCATCACAGCACCAACAACATAATGCTAATTTATTGTTCATATTGTTACTGCAACTATGTGGGATATCGATATATATTGGCCAACTTCTGAGTTTAGATCGTTTTAGGTATGATTTTATTGCTGCTTGCAGTGTAATTAAGATAACGAGTTTACTTGCTCACAATTGCACTACGACTAAATACTATTTAAGAAATGATTCTAGTTGAAGCATGCGTAATTTATATATGATGGGGTTATAGCACTACTATTAAAAACAAAATGTTATGTTTGTTGTTTTCCCCACATTCATCACTTTATACTTTTTCGATATGTCAAGGTCACGCACATTTTTAAACGGTTTGCAATAGATGCTTTGGTTTAACCCTGCTAATTCCATGTTTAACAATTGGAAATTGCTAACTGAATAACTGATCTTAACACATCTCGCTGCAGTTTATATAAGAAGAATGTGCCCTTGACTTGAGTACCTATCACAACATGTTTAAACTTGTTAAATAACCACCTTGTCTTACTTTTAGTTTTGAAAGTATTAGTAGTAAGGCTATGTTCATGCTAGACTAGGAAGTAACGTCACGCCAATCAGCGACGTGAGCGAGCAATTAAGCCCCACCCCCTCCGGAAGTTTGCGGTTAGCGGACCAATGAGAAGAGGGCGTGGTTCCACCTGCCGGAAGTTGCGCTGACTTTGAACCAATGGGATGCAAGGATGGGCCCCGCCCCTGTTGAGATTAGCAAGTGGGATGACCGAGCTGTTGGCCAATGAGACACGTGGCGGCAATCTTGGATATCTTCTTCGGCTTCTGGTAGCTTTCAGAGACGTCTTCTGCAGCTTCTGATGGCTTCTTTGACAATGTTCCTCAACGTCTTCCTGTGAGGATGTCGCATGTTACAGGGCCTTGCGGACGGGAGCTTACGATAGGTTCTTCGGTTTTTCCTCAGCGCCTACCGCCGGTCGCATGCTGCTTGACCTTGCAGGCAGGTTCTTTGCCGCTGTTGAAGAGCTACTTCCGGTTGAAGTATAAAGCGGCCATATGGTAATTGTTCCGCTGCTGAAGATGTCTTCTTAACCTTTTAGTGTTGATCCTCGATGTCTTCCTCGGCGTTCGGAACTTCTTGGGCATTGCTGCTTCCGGTATTGATCCTCACCGTCTTCCGATGGAGATGTCGCATGCTGCTGGGGCTTGCAAACAGGTTCTTTGCCGCTGTTGAAGAGCTACTCCCGGTTGATATATAAAGCCTGAAAAAGAGTTTACTTGGAGATTCGAACTCGAGACATTTTCGGTAAACCTCTGTGTTAACCACTAGACCAAGCTAGTTTTTAGATATCAAAAGTATAAGGTGTGTTATCTGCATAAATGTTTATGCTGACGTCACGCATTATATAGAAATGCTTATGTTGATGTAACGATGTGGTTGAAAATTATAAAATCGATAATCATTATTAGAAAAATGTATTTACTAGTAAAGGATACTAAAATGTATCGATCAATATGTAATACATTTTAGTTATTAACTCCAAGTGGTAAATAATTATATATGTATATGACGATACCAGTGTTAGGTATCTGATATACTGCATCAAAGCGCTTAAAAATACTTGGCAGGAAGAGCAACCATTGGGGCAAGTTCTTCGCGGGCTCGATATATGTACTATTTAAAGGAGATATCCAAACCCAAATTTCGTAGAACATATACAATCGCATGTTTAGAATCAAATAGTGTTCAATATCGATATTGCATAAGTCTGGAGCAGGTAAAGCAGGCGTTGTCTTAGCAGAGTTAGTGGTCATTTCGGCTAAACTAGATGTAGTAGTGGTAGTGGGGTATAATGATTGAATCCCCCCCCCCCCATAACATCCGATGCTAAATCACGAAAATGTTTCATATGATATGCATACATAACAAAATTTACATCATACGAATGTTGTAAGTTAAAGCATGACCAATCTCATGTAGTAATACAGTAAGTAGCTTGTTTTTATTCTCCGGAGGAACGTGTGAATCTCGAAGATACCGTCGCTTATCCCAGTCCATGTGTATTTCAGCTATACTTTGATCATTCTTCGGGAATTCTGAATGCCCAAGAATATTACCAGGCCCATCAAACGAATATTTACAGTGATTACCTCCGACTACTGTAAAATGAAACGATATTAATATCTCGTAAGTGTTAGAACTGTATTTAAATTTGAATATTTGGCCCAAACTTTAAACGCATTAGTAGTTAATTGTATTATACGACTGTCTGTATTCTCTGGACGATATCTTAGGACGGGCTTTTCCCAATGATATGAATGTGTTGCGTATCTGTTGACAGCATCTTGGTTGGCACATCTTGGTGTGGTTAATAATGTTACTGTTTCATCATTGACAGGTAGTCGACAGTATTCTTGAAAGAGTATCTATGCACTTCTAATGATTAAACTGTGATTAACTATACTCGGATTTATACTCATTTGTAATGACGTCATCTTTGTTTATCTTTGTTTAGTATATTCCAAACAGCGGTGACAAAAAAAATTTTAGGAAAAATTAGTGTCGATGACTATTCATTTTTTATATACGTGGTTAAGTGAAGTATCCGTCACTGTCTCAAAAAAAAGCAAATTTTATTTTATGATCGTAATTTAAGTATTCAATCATATCGTTACAATTACTTATTTTTATTTTTGGGATTAAAAGTGTGTAGACGGAATGTACAAAACATAATATACTGGTAAATTATCATTTGTTATTTTCTGAACGTATAAAAATACATAACAGACTATTAATTTCTGAACGCGATGGTAAATTTTTAAACCTAATATTGATTGGCAACAATATCTACGCCATACGTTTTTTCTCACCTAGATGACGTAACTACAAATGAGTATAATTTATATCGACGCACCCGCATCTTCATTTGTGTAACTATATGCACACAAATAAGTTTCAACCATCTCCAAATTGCTTTCGTCATCCCTACTAGGAATTAGTGCAGTAGTACTGCACAGTACTGCAAATACTACAACAGCCTTTATTGCAAACTAACAGAAATTCGCGTTTACAGAGCTATAAATAAGCGAGAGAAACTAGTTTATTCAAATATAGCCATTATTGACCGCCTTTTCCATACACTACAAGCTGAGTAATGATGTGTTGCATAACTTTTCATCAACCCTTCAAAACGTTTATTATAGAATACACGCCCATGATCTAATTGTAAGTTATCGGGAGCTCTACCTTCCTTCAAAATGGAAGTCATTGCTCGACAAACTTCGTCGGCATTCTTCGATTTTGGAGGGCGTGTCCATAGATATTTAGAATAGCAGCCTATCACTGTTAGATCTTTTACCTTACGCACCGTAATTACTGCCCTCGGTCAATTTTAAATTCGTCTTATCAACGTATCTCCTAGTTGCAGCGTCATCTTCTAGGATGGATTCAAAGGCGAGCTCCCTTATTAGAACCTATTCCAAATTTCAAGTCTCCCCGCCATAACAATTACAGGAACCTAAACCTATTTTTAAAAGATATACCATCAGGTGGAGTCATGATCAACCTCTATTAAAATACGTAAACAATCGGAGTTAATTCTAAACCTATACAATATATACACATGTTATATAACAAATTATTTATTATATGAAAATATATACACATGTTATACAAAATATGTTTTATTAATCCAAGGATCATGCGATTTATCCATACCAAGCCATTCTCAACGAGAAGTATATCCGGATGGGATGTTTTCTGTAGTTCTTCAGCGTAAAATTGACCTAGTATCTATTTACCTTGCAGATCCTCCAGTAAATATGTAACGGGATTACCAACCTTCACCTTGGAATCTTAAATAGTTCAGCGGAAAAATTAGGAGTGTAGCCTTTCGCAAATATTGATTTATATTTAGAAATTCGGACGTAATCACCAATTTAAATTTTGCTGCCCTCATTATCTTCATATTGTAAAGCATCGGTAAGTACGTTGATGCCGTTACATCTTTAGTTCTTATAACTTCTTATATATAACCCTTACAACAATGGCTGTCTTTTTCACACTGTACGTTGAGTAATGATGTATTGCATAACTCTTCATCAACCCTTCAAAATGTTTATTATAGAATTGGCGTCTATGATCCGATTGCAAGTTATCCCTCCTTCAAAATGGGAGTCATTGCTCGACAAACTTCGTCAGCATTCTTCGACTTTAGAGGACGTGTCCATAGATATTTAGAATAGCAGTCTATCACTGTTAGAATATACTTATGATTGCGGTTCTCTTTAGCACATGGAATACATTCAGCTAAATCCGAATCCAGTGGGTGGGTGGGTGAGTGCGTGCGTGTGTGTGGCCGTGGGTATGTTGGTGCGGGTGCGTGCGTGTGTGTACTCCATAACTCTCGAAGGACTTAACATATATATATCAACTTGAAATTTGGCACACATAGATGTCAGCTACTCAAAGCGACTGATTTTAAGGTCAGTGGGTATGGGGAAAGGGGTAAAATTGGGGTGTGAGTACCCCTTTTACACATTTTTATTTTTTTAGATTTTTCCTTTTAATTAATTAGTAATATAACTGTGAGTATTTTTTGTCCCTATAATTTTTCTGTACAACGAACGGTTTACATGATAGCAAAAAACCGTCACTTTAAAAAACCGTTTTTTCTTAAATATCTCTGGAACTACTTAACATATTCAAACATTAGGTAGGAAATAAAATTTCTCACAAAAAGTGTTTTTAAATTTTTTTTCAAAATTTTGTAATTTTAGAAATATTCCAAAAACCTCGATTTTGGAACTCATTCACACGATTTTTAGAAAATCAAATTTCTGATCGAAAAGCATTCTTGTAATTTGTTTGTAAAGTGAATCGTTTTCGACTTATTTACAAAAAACCGATTTGGATGTGGAAGTATTGATACAATTTGCAGCGGTTTTTTCCTCAAGTTTCTGATCCCGCTCAACCAATAAGTTTGTAATCAATATCACGCTTTATTTTAAGGTATAAAACTTCCTTGCGCTTATCAACATAGTTTTTGGTGGCTACATCCACACCTAGGATTGGATCGGCGACGTTGCAGACTTTTCTTCCTTGCGTATCGTAATTAGAGTCCTCAGTCAATTTTAAATTCGCCTTATCTACGTTGCAATATCTTCTAAGATGGGTTCAAAGACATTGCAAGGTGTTTTACCTTGCATGTCATAATTCTTCCCAGGTTAAGTTGATATTTATAGTTGCATGTTTTAAATGTATTGAACACAGTCAATAATTTATACAAAACATACCGATTTTTTGTGACCTCTTCGTTACAGTTTTGAATATTTACCAAATAGGCGGAATGTAGTTGTTCCCTTATATTTACTGTGCCTAATAAAGCAAATTCTATTGTATTATGTAAATGGCGTCGGCACGTTTCTTTATTTATTGACTCAAAAGGTTATAAATTGGTCACACCAATTTGTGTCTACGATTTATCTCCGCCAAAAAGTACAGAAGGCAAACAGAAGAAAGCATTTTTCTTATTGCACCCACATAACCAATCGTTTCTTGAGTGCGCTTCACGATTAAATTGTCTTTTGTACTGTTTACCACGACTTGAGCCTTCCGAAAACGTTAGAGTTTTATATACAGAAAACGCGATATCGATACGGCAGCGAACAACTCGTCAAAATCGAACCGCAAATAACAATTCTGTGGTCAGGACTGCACACAATGCAGACGATATTCCCCTTAAAACAACGCTCTTAAAATTACAGGCACGGGGTGAAGCGACGTGAGAGGAAAGGTCAGATTGGATCGCAGACCCGCGTTGTATCGCCTTGTTAAATTTATATGGTAGAGTGCGCGTAAACAGTTTTTTTAGTACGCTGGGAAACTACCACCTTCAACGTCGCGCACGTTTGGATGTTCTCTGTCAATGTCAAATAATTTACACAACACAAACGTTTATTTATATTAGGTTTAAGGCTTATTTTATAATTTCTTTTGGGGGATCTACAGCTCTTATATACCAGTCGCCACTACCGTGCGGCAAAACTGCTAGCGCCTGTCTTGTTATTCTCTAACCTCCTCTTTTGTTATTACTGTCGTGTCTTCTTTTTTCTTTCTTTTGAAGCCTTATTTCCCTCTTTTGCCACTACTGCTTAAAATTACCTTCATAGTAGTTCTTCCATGTTTCTGCTATTGCTTCTTGGTTAGTGATCAATTTATTGTTTTTATCTTTAGTATTTTTTATTTTGGGTTTTACCTTTCCTTTGATTCGTTTTATTATTGTCCAAAAGAGTGTTTGGTTTCGTTTATAATTTACTACAATTTCTTTTCCGAATTCTTCCCAAGTTCTTCTTTTGGCTAACTTCACTTCATCTTTAGCTTTATTTCTTTCTTTTACATATTGTTCTCTATCTGTTGGCAACTTTCCATGTATTTTTTCCATAGTTTTTTTTTTAATTTTTAACTGCTTTTCGAACTCTTATCATTCCACAACTTTCTTATCTTAAAACGCCTATTCACTTCCTTTATTCCACATATTTGTTTTGCTTGTTCTAATATTATTGTTCCATATCTTATACACATCTTTTTCCTCATTAACTTCCATTTCTGTTCTTTCCAGTATTCTATCCCTATACGATATGTGATTCTCTTTTACATTTAACTTATTCACAAGGGGAAGGGTGGGTTTTTTGAGCATTCATGGTGGGATTAAGAATAGGTAAAGTCAGGATAGGATCGGAAGGAACGGTGTTAGGGTTCTCAGGGAAAGGTACTACCCGAGTGTTGCCTAAGTAGCCGCACATGATGTGCATATACGCAGTGACCATGCTGCTATATGTGTATGAGGAAAACCACCTGAAAAAACCTCATATAGGGTAGACGGTAATGCGAATCGAACCCATTACCTCCCGAATGCCAAGCGGATCGTGTCACCACTACTCTACCAGCTCGGTAGTTATGGTTATAATAATTGCTCCAGCAATGGATTCCACAGCAAATATTTCCTTGGCATATGTACCAATACATTAATTTAGACCTAAAATACCAAATAACGACATTCAAATTTGTTTTACTATTTATTAATGGATATTAATACACCGTATCCGATAAACTGAAAATGCATTTTGCCTTACGTGAAGTGTTATTGTTTGTTGAACAAACATTACCTTTCATTGTGTCTATAACAGTTTTCTTCTCAATAAATAAATACTTATATTTATTCTATGATTAATAATTAATTCGGATTTGATCACCATCATTCGTTTGGCGGCTAAATACAGGTGTGCCAGGAAAAGTTATACTTCTCCGCATAAAATAATCTATTATTAATAGTAGCAATAATGCCTTGAAAACTTTGAAAAATATACTCTTCTACAATTCATATACAAAGTAGGCATTTATGTCGCATTTGACAATGCAAGATGCCGCTCTAAAACGACAAAACTAAAAAAAAATTGATGCGGCAACATCGCTTTCTTATGCATCTGTGGGTAATATTTCATTAGCAAATGCACAGGAAAAAGAACGGCTATTTCTAACTTATTCATGCCTCATATTAAATGTACAAAAAATGTAAGTCTTACATCTAAGCAAGATTTTCTCTTTTCTTATAATTTAAATTTTTTTAATTAAAATAGTACCCAACGCTGTTTAAATTATGAAATAAAATGACGTATAAATTACATATTAACGTAAATCACGATTATTTATCATTTGTCAAATATGAAAACCATGGCTATTTTAATTTAATGTTGTATATACGCACATTAGATAGTTTAATTAATTAAATTTATTATTTAATTTCATATGAAAAAAGAAGCGAGGATCCATCTTATACTCGAAATGGGGCATATTGAAGAAAAATTAAAATACTCAAAACCTGCGTACGTAAACTTAAACGCTACGTTTCTATCTAAAGGTCAACGTCAGGTGTCTACAAAAAAATTAAAAGCTTAAATAAAAACAGGTAAAATGTAAAAACTAAAAGTAAAAATACCCACAAATTGAAATTAACGCAGTAAGAAAAAGTTAAATATTAATTAAGTAATAGAAATAAAATTAAATCGTGAAAAGTAAAACGAATGACCGTTCCATAGTGAAGGTTAGAGTAACACTAAGCAATAAGAAAAAACGTGGGAAAGAGGTCGTACAGCAACACGGTAACTTTCTGCCAGATTGGCGTAAGTAAAAAGCATTACAATTCCTACACTATGGTTTATAAGCCCCTTATTTATTAAGGGAGTCAATGTTATCTTTAATATGAACAAAAAGGGATTTAAGATTGTTTTTGGAGGAGAAAGATATATTAATGTTATGTGATTTAAGCAAATTTAGAAACATGTAAGACACTAAACCTATATAAGGGATCGAAAAATACCTTTTATTATTGAAATTAAAAAAATTATTCAGAACTAATTTTGAGACTATGGGCTAAGAAACTCCATTTAAGATCAAGTAAAATACAATTAACAAAATAGTTGTTGATGGTATTGAAGCACTCCCCGAAGGGAAAAACATTGGGAAAAAAATTAACAATATCAAAGGAAACAAGTTTCTAATTATCCATAAGGGGGTCATTACCGAGGTCCTTTTCCATTGAAAAATCGCGATTTTTAGGTACACTGTTCATATTTTATTTACAGGTATTGTAATTGAGAAAAACAAAAGGTGGTCAACCCATGAAAGGTTCGATAATACGGACATCCCTAACATAGAAATAGAGTTTAAAAACTTGAGTTCTAAGCCATTCATATTTACAGCCGGAAATAATCGGTCTTTCTTGGCGGACACAAGGCAACACTGCGTTTTGTCGGCGTTGAACATCAGTAGATTATTCCTTCCCCATTCAAGGACACGTTCTAAGTCACTGTTGATTGCTGCTGCCATTTTCACCTTAACGTCCTGTCTAGACTTATTGTTGTGTGAAAACTGAGAAGAACTACAATGTAGAATGCTGTCATCTGCAAAGCAATGGATCTGGTTAGTTGTTGAGGAAATGAGGCCATTTATGTACATCAGGAAAAGTGTGGGAGAAGTCACTGATCCTTGGGGTACTCCCGCGTTAATAGTAGTTTCTTTCGAAAAGAAGCCGTCTACGACAACGCGTATACGTCTTTTGTCAAGAAAGCTGGATACTATCACATCTTTTGACAATGCTCTTGAAACACAGAGATTGTATCCGGGCGTCTTTCCAAATCACCGCGTCCTAGATAGAGAAACTTTTGAAAGTATTGACCGTAGGTTACGGGAAACAAGTATTTATTAAGTTAGACTAAGTATTTTAATTGCTTCTCTTTAATCGTTTTCATAGATCGTTTTAACGCAATCGTTACTAACCGGACAAAATCGCGAACGACAAGAACACCAAAATTTCAGGAAGCTGCCTTACGTGTAGTAGAAGAAAATCCAGGCTCCACTATGCGAGAAATTGCAAATCGTTTGGACTCGTCAAATTCGGCAGTATGGCGAGTACGTCACGAACAGTTGACGCCGTACCACGTTAAACGGATACAATCATTGTCACCGCCTACGGATTATCTTTCTCGGTTTGAATTTTCCCAATGGTTTATTCAAAAATGTCGCGAAAATCGTCAGTTCAATAATTTAGTGTTGATTATCGGTGAGGCAGACTTTAGAAGAGAAGGTATTGGAAATTTTCATAATACGCATGTTTTTTCTACCACTAAGGTTAAATGGGGAAACCTATCTTCAGTCTCTTCAAAATGATTAAGCAGAATTGCCGGTCCCCTTGTGCTAAGAAATAATTTGTGGTTAATGCATGATGGGGTTCCCTGTCATTGCAGATTAGATTTAAGAAATTACCTTAATCATAAATTTGGTCAAAGATGGCCCTCAGTCATGGTCAGCAAGCATCACCAGATTTCAATCCTTTTACTACGTATGGGGATATCTGAAACCGATAGTTAATGGAAGACCGGTAGTAAATATGCACGAATTGAGACAGAACATTATTATGGGCTGTGAGCTTTGCTCAGTGGTCTCAAATAATTGGATTTATGAACAGAAAAAATAAGGTCCCAAAACTGGTTGCGATGGCTGGAGTCGTTCCGGAGCTATAAACCGAAAACCAGTTTTTAAAAGCCATCTTCTAAGGGCTCTAGCTCCCCGAATAAGTGTTTTCGGACCAGTGTTTACAGGAACATTTTTGTTACTTTCATGATAGAAAGAACTTTCATTTGTAGAAATGCTACATTACCAAATTGTTTAATGCAAAAAAATTATGTAAGAATCAAATAGTAGATACTAAATCTAATTCTAATATATATCTAATAGCTATCTACGGTTTTTCTTAATTTGTACAAAAATTTATCATTTTTGGGCCACCTACTCTTTTTTCATTTATTATATATTTCTCCGACAATCTTTGTAATGCAACCTAAAGTGAATTGCTAAGATTCAATTGAACCAAGCACTTTATTTTCATGACACACAGTCCTATGTGTGTGTGTGCTTAAAATATTTTTCTTTGGGTTCATCAAGGTATAATCTTCCACAAGTTGGATAGTTTCAGTAAATGCCAGACACGGTATCTACATATATGTACCGGGTGGCCAACTATAAGAATGGACGCCGGCTATATCTCGGGAACTGTCAATTTGACAACATTGGAAAAAAATACTAATAGGTAAATCGGACAAGAGAAATCGCTGGAAATTAATTTCAAGTATTTGCGATGGTCGTTAGGGGCGTACGCCAACACCAAATTAGAAAATCGACTTTTCCCTTCAATCGACATTATCAGGATATATCCAAAATAATTTTATTATTTATTATTAGAAACATTTTCTTTTTTAGCATTTTCTCCATTTTGTTAAATGAGGGGAGACGGGATAGGTAAATATTCACTTGAAAAGATACCATAACTTCTTTTTAATTCAACCGATTTTTATAAACTGAGTCTCGTTTTAGAGAGGCGTCTCGAGTGTTTCTAATAAAATATAACATTGTCGGTTTAGTTTTTTTTCTGGTCGGTAGATGGCATTTTGGAACAAACCCGTAATTTTTTGCAATTTTCTCGAAAATTTTAATGTAAGGATATAATTATTTTTAACCCACGGAAAAGAACGTGAATAAATATACAGATTGGTGAAAACCGCAAATCGATGTCTTCTTCTCTTACACAGATATGAAAAAACTAAATGTAAAAATATATTTTACAAGTAACAGAATTACAGAACAGGTGTAGTTGTCATAAATTATTAAAATTTATTAATTAGTAAGCTATTGAAACAAAGCAATAAAGTTAAATATACTAAATATTCCCTGGGAAGCGTATCTTGAATTTAGAGCAGATGAAAAAGGACCGATGTTATAGAAAAATGGTGTGAACCGCCTTAATACTGAACAACTAATGACACCTCAAATGTTCAAATTGCTACCCGTAATGTTCAATACAGAGCTGCAATCTCTCACGCATAGACAAAATAGCAGTCTAGTAAAAACAAGTAGGCCGGTTATATTGGGAACTATCAATATGATCACATTGAAACCAAAATAGTAATAGGTAAATCGTCCTATCCATCTACCAGGGTAGTTGGCATCGAAGAATTCCCGAACATTTACCCCGAAGAGAGCTAGATAGCTATTATGCTGGAACATAATTCATTGTCGAATTTCAAGGGGAACTTCCTCTAACAAAATTGGTTATTCCTGTCTTAAAAACTCTATGCAATTGTCACCATTTAGTTGGATTCGTTCTTGACCAATAGTGCATATTATGGAGATTCACACCTCCATTGCTATGACTCATCTGTGAAAGAACTTTCCGTTCTTCTATCTTCAGACCCAAAAACCAGTGGCAATGGTCTAGTCTTCGGTCAAAATCTGCCGCAGTCAATGGCTGGTGCAGGACTAAGGATGTAACCTGAAACAAGATGGTTATTTAACAAGCTGTTACTGGTTTTTGTAGGAAAAGGATTAAATAAACCTTTGTAAGTTTATAGCGAAGGTTTAAAATCGGAAGCTCGCTTACTTGTGCTCCTTGAGAATATTTTGAACCATAGGGAGTTACTCTCAGGTTCTGCAAAATAGTTCTAGTACTTAGGTGAGCATTAAACTGGACATAAGCTAAAACATTAATAATGTTCTTTTCGGTGCGCCCCCTGCGTTATCTGCGGTGTAGGGGAACAGGAACGTTTCCAGTTGTTCGCAAACGATGGATAACTCGAAGAAAAACTTTTTACTGAGGGCGGCGTCTACCAATACAGCAACTGTAGTATTTCTCATGCATTTAAAATAAACACCTATCATGTCAAATAACTTCCTTGGTATGAATCATTTTGTAACACTCAAATACAACGCAACGCGAACAACAAAAAAAACTCAAACAACACGAAAAACTCGAGGAATCACACGACATGGTACCAATGCGGTTTGGAAAATCAAGAGCAAGGTTTGAAAAATAGCAACTGAATGACACCGACATGAAACTAAAATGTTTAAAAATCTTTTAATGCTTTGACGTATTGATTTCAATTTTGTTTTCACCGCCTACTAACGTTTATGACGGATGCTTTCGCTAAGAAATGATTATTATTTACCTAGGTTGCATTTTATTCTCTTCTTGTGTATAAATTGTCGATTTTGAGAAAGATGACGGTTTTCATCAATATGTTAGGACTTTCATTTTCTATTTATTGCCTTAAATGTAATAATACCTACCGTAGTACATTTACTTTTTTGAGAAATATTGGTTTTTTTGTTGATGTTTTAAATGTCGGTTAGATTAGATAAACAAAACTACTGTAACCTAACAGAATTAGATTAGATAAAAAACAACTTTAACCTATTGCTATTTCTTTTTTAATTAATATATTATATTGATTCTTAGAAAGAGTTAATTAGCACGTTAATCCGATGGAAGAGCCGTCGTGGTCGAACAGATAAGTGGATCGTGGTCGAACTGTCCGTCCCTGGTTTCTTTACGGAATCGTCGAAGACCGCGGAAATCGAGTTTGGTTTTTTTTTTGGATACCGCACAGCGTAAACTCTTGCAGCAACAGTTGAATTCCTTATGCATTCAAAATATACAGCAAGCACATCAAATGTTATTTCATTTGTTAACGGCATTTTAAAGTCAACGGTTCGTTAATCAAACACGAAAAACTTGAATGGAGCTAATATTATTTTGACGCAAAGTAATATTTAAAGTGGCCATTGTTTTATGTTAATTTTGGCATTTCAAGACCTACTTGTTTTTTTACTAGACTGTTATGCTGACTATGCGTGAGAGATTTCATCTCTGTATTAAACAGTATGCGTGACAATTTGAACATTTGAGGCGTCATTAGTTCTACAGTATTAGGGCTGTTGCACACCATTCTTCTATAACAGCCTTTTTTATCCGCTCTAAATTAAATATACACTCCCGGGGGACATTTAGTATATTAAAGTGTCTTCCTTTGTTTTAATAGCTTAATAATTTTAATAAGTAATGACAGTTAAAGTTACTTATAATAAAATACTTATCTTTTTTGGGGTTTTTTAACTGTAAGTGTTATCGAAACGTTTAGATTGTGTAATTTAAAGTACACCATTAAAAACCAAAAAAGATAAGTATTTTATTATGAGTGTTAATGGTGAAAGTTTACATTTTCATAATTAAACCTACTGTCTAATTCTGTTACTTGTCACGTCTATTTTTATATTTAGTTTTTTCATATTTGTGTAACGAAAGAAGATATCTACTTGCGGTTTTCACTAATTTCTATGTTTTTTGACGCTCCTTTTCGCGAGTTAAAAGTAATTGTACCCTTACATTTAAAATTTTCGAGAAAATTGCAAACATTTACGCTTTGTCACAAAACGCCATCTACCGACTAGAAAAAAACTAAATCGACAATGTTAAATTTTATTTCAAGTACCCAAGAAGCCTCTCTCGAAAGAGACTCAGTTTATAAAAATCGGTTGAGTTAAAAAGAAGTTATGGCATTTTTTTCAAGTGAACATTTACCTCTCCCCCCTCCCCTCATACAGGGTGCTGATCCGACCGCTCGGTAATAGCATTTTACATGTAAAATCACACTTATGCAATTTCCTGCTCCCCTAATTGGTTTAGAGCAAAAACGTAAGATATCAAAGTTTTTCAGAATTAAAAATGGTAGATCAGTTTTTTATTCTCAAAATAGTACTTGTAAAAAGAAAACGAAGAATTATAGTATATTATGCAACGAGCATTTAATGACGGCTATTAAGACACGAGTATGAGGATTACTACACGAGCCGTAGGCGAGTGTCGTAAAGAATACGAGTGTCTTAATAGCCATTAAATGCGAGTTATTTTTTCTACGACCTCTTAATAAAAAAAATAACTAGTTACTTTATTTTGAACATTTATGTTTATAGTATAATGAACAGTTCTAACTTGTACTAAAAAACCTTTATTACAAAAATAGCAAAAAATGAACTTTGACAAAAAAAGAAACAAAACTTTACAATTACCTATTCTTTTTGATTAATAATTACATTTTCTATAGTACAATTATTAAATTGCATTTGCGGCACTTTTGGGATAACATTAGTTGATGCCATTGCTGATGTTGAAGGTGATGGATTAACATTTATTGAATTGTTGATTTCGTTGTATTCAATCGAATTTAAAATTTGATTGGCTACATTGATTTTATTTTGAACTGAATCCTCAATGTAATTTTCGGCTACTGCCGTAGATTTCCACCCACCGTGGCGTTTTAAAGAGGTGATGTCACCACCAGTATCAACTAATACTGTTGCAGAAGTGCGACGAAAGCAATGTCCGGTATATAAATTGGGACCAGGAAGATTTAGGTAGATAGCAATTTCTTTTCCTATCCCACCAAATTTATTTATTCCTACGTTTTGTACGGTGCATTTCCAATTTATGTAATTGATAAAAAATGACGTAGTTACACAGTTTTTAGGGCGAAGATTCATGTACTTTTTGCATGTTTCATAATACTTGCCTGTTATTGTAAATTTTCTTATTGTTTTCGTTTTTGTGTCCCTAATTGTAACTAACAGCGTTGATTTAAAATCATCGTTTACATCTTTTAGTTGTAATTTGTGGAGCTCGTTCCTTCTGCAAGCACCCATAATGCCAAAAATACATACCACCTATGAAAGAAACACTATTTTTCCTGTACAAACAAAATTTAAATTCACTGACCATTGCCAATAAATATTTAACATCAGGGGCTTCTCCAATAAATTGTTTCATTTCATTCGTAGAAAACGTTTTAGATTTTTTGGGTTTATATTCTTCAGATTAAATGAGTTGATAAGTAATTGAGAGAGTTAGTAAGAATTATGTGAATAAGCATAAGAAAACTAATTGAAACTAAAACTATGTATACTTAGAAATAGTTTTAGCATAAGCGAACTGTTATTTGCAGGAAACGTAACGTTGATCTTTTAGTAGAATCATAAGTTAGCTTCACTAGAGACATAAATAACCTATAATTTTCACCAATATATAGTTGTTGCTGTCATTATTAAATACCTCGTTTGGGTTTGTTGTGGTTTCGGTATATCCAAGTTTTAAAGTGTACTAAGTGCCATATACTCCACCAGGTAAGAACTCAAACAAGCAGGACTTATAATATAATGGGATGGAATAATACAGTTTTTGAATATTTGTTATTCAATTGTAAATATTAGTCAAAACTTTAAAGGCATCGATCAGACTATGCATCCATATTGGATTATAATTAGGAATAGATGAAAATGATATATAAGATATCTTACAAGTAAGGTAAATGTTTATTTCTTGTAATTAATATTTAATAGCACAATATTAATATTTTATTTGGCAATATTTAGATTGTTAATTTCGCAAAATCTATTAATATCACGTAATTAAAATGTGGTAGATTCAACGTATTCTATTTGAAACTTATTCAAAATACTAAATCACAACGAAAATTTCGGTAATTATATTTCGAATTTCTATAAATTATAATCAAAAATTATGGACAAATATAGACTTCGACAATTCAGTTCATATATATAATTGAGATATTATCAAGTAGGCATTCAACAGATAAATTCATGTGAAGTGAATCAAGTGATAATTATATCATATGACTAATTATACATACATATAATATCAATAACAAAACATTGGTCAAATGTTAATCAATCAAATGAACACACTATCGGGGTCCATAATTACTGATTCCATCTGCTGAACATGTTAACAGAACGATTGGCGTCCTCACCAAAAGCATGGTGGTACTTTGTTGTCCTATCATTTACATAAAATTTAATTAAAACTAAATATAATATATTAAAATATTTTTCTTAAATATTTATTGTAATTGTTGAACAATATACTTATATAATAATTTAAATTAGAATTAATAATGTATAAACATTAACATTGAATGTACAAGTCATATTATTCATCAAATATTGTTATTAAAACGATAATTATTAACATACTTCACATTACAATTGTTGCTACGAATAGATACACGACATGAACTATTTGCTTTGGTTGGTGAAAGCTACGTAACTAACCTATGACTTAAGAATTATAACACAATTGATGTTGAGAATAATTCAAATAAGACAATTTACTACGATAGTCAATATTGCTAGTAATAGATTTATTGGTTACACTTGTATCATTATGAAAAATTTGAAACATTATGGGTATCATTAAAGCACGGGGCGTGCACATTTAATAAACCAATTAAAGCATAGGAGTAGAAAAAATTAGTAATAATTTAAAAAAACACACAATTGCCATGATATTAAAACAAAATGTTACGTTATCAACAACTGTCAAGTTTTGACGTTTTTAATAGTACAGAGGACAAGTTAACAAAGAATTAAATAAGTCCACACTTATTAATTATTTCAATAAAATTTAACATCAAGTAATAACAATGAAAATGATATACATTAATAACTAATATTGCAATGGTTTGAAATAATGGGAATCAAGAGAAGAATAACCAAACATTAATACGAATTCATTAACAGAAATTATTAATAAAATCAAATTAAATACTCAAAGAGACCTCCATTAACGGCTAAACATTGAACAAGTCTATCATAAAAACGTCTGCGAACATTTGCAAATTTTGTTTTTCAAAGTCTCGATGTTTGCATGTCTAGCACCATAAACTTTTGATTTTAAATGACCCCACAGAAACAAATCATTTGGTGATAGATCTGGTGAACGAGCTGGCCAATTCACCGGTCCCCCTCGTCTAATCCAGCTATTTGGTTAGCATTCATTTAAATAAGAAGTGACCTCTTGTAAAATACGTAGGACAACCATCATGTTGAAACCATACCACATTTTCTCCTGCGACAGCATCTATGGCCGTGCCAATCTCCGTTTGAAGCAGCTCAAGGTATTTTCCGCCGTTTAAGTGTCCATCAATGAAGAAAAGGCCTATAATATTAGATCCGTATATTCCTAACCGTACGTTGACAGAATGGATTTTGGGAACGGTTATCGATCATCAAATGAGGGTTATCCGTATCCCAATAGCGATAATTTTGCACATTTGACTCTCCATTAATGGTGAAAGTCGATTCGTCAGAAAAACAAATATTGTTGATGAAATATCTATCTATATTGGCCATTTCCATTACAGTTTCGCAGAAAACCATTCTAGAATACCTGCCTGGCTCAAAAATCTCCTGGTGGTTTGAAAACTTGTACGATTTAAATTTGTTCTTTTTTAAAATTTTGAATGCGGTTGTTTTGTGCAAATGTACATCCTTACCAATTTGCCGAGTACTAATGCGGGGTTTGGCAACGGCCGCCGCATTAATGTTTATGTCGTTCACATTATCTTGCAAAATTTCTTTTTCGTCGGCTACATTTGAAGTACTTTTTAAACAAAGCCTACACGGTTTAAAAACGGATTCATATTTTTCTTAGTTTAAATCACATTTTGAATTGTTGAAATGGCGGGTATCGACCGATTGGGATATAAACCAGCAAACAAGTTTCGAACTTCAGGTACACTGCTACCGGAATAAAACCACTTCAGAATTTTTTCAACAATTGTATAAGACATTATTAATTTATTGAAAACCGCGCTTGAAAATCGGAGTTTTTACATAACGTCAATACTGACAGTTGTTGATAACGTAACATTTTGTTTCAATATCATGGCAATTGTGTTTTTTTTAATTATTACTAATTTAATTCCTCGTTTTCTTTTTTCAAGTACTATTTTGTGAATAAAAAACTAATCTATCATATAGCATTTTTAATTCTGAAAAACTTTGATCTCTTATGTTTTTGCTCTAAACCAATTAGGGGAGCAGGAAATTGCATAAGTGTGATTTTACATGTAAAATGCTATTACCGGTCGGTCGGATCAGCACCTTATATATATATATATATATATATATATATATATATATATATATATATATATATATATATATATATTATGCCCCTTCTTTGGGTGACTCAACGCGGTTTTATTTTGCCTCGTGCTATGCTCAATCGTGTTTATAATTTATTATAAATGGGGTGTGGTTCGTATTATTTGGTAGGCTTAACACTGTTACCTTAAATAATTATGCTTAAGCGGTTTAAAATGTATATTGGTTCATAATTTAACAGAAAAAGAAATGATATTAATAACAACTAAAAATGTATTCTCTTTTTGGTCCTGACGGCTCCTCACACTCGTTCTCCTGGGTGGGAGGCTGCTTACTGGGCGAGTAGTCGTTTCTGTGAACAGAGATATTATCTTAATCTACTCCCTACCTAGTATGTAATATTTATATTACGGTCCTGTATTTACAGAAGCTGGTGCGGTAGCCCCAATACAATGTTGGTCGAAGGCGCCAGTGCAACGAACTCGAATCGTTTCGGGGACGGAGAAAATCAATACCGTTCTCTACTTATGCGCATGGCATATTTATTATTCTTCAGTAACTCTGGAGCGCTGAAGCTGGTACGTCGTACTCCAATGAAGCAATACACGCGCGAGATTCGCGTATGCAAATGCGAGATCTCTGGACTGTTTTTATTTGATTAGAACCGGTTTGAGAACGCGTTTAGATTATTTAAGCAACTGGATTACGTCCTAACGGCGTAACTAAATTTAATTATATACAAATTATAACGGAAACGAAATACTTGCTATACTCAAATGAATTTACTTTTAAATGTACCCTTTTTCTTAACGTATCTAGTAAGATACACCAGGTCGTAATTATAGTATTTACTGCAAGTGAACATTAGATAATTTCCGGCGGTATTCTAATTTCAATTTAAGCACGGTCTGGCACTAGGTATTTCGCGATGGTTATTCGGAATACAATTTTATGCAACAGGTTTCTTTATATATTCTCCTGCGATTAAAGACACCGTGTGTGGTTATTGTGTTTGTCTGTATGTATTGTATGTAGGTGTATTTAGCGGGGTCTTAGTGATAATCAGGAGACGGAAGGCAATAGCCTGTCTAACTTGGTGAACTAAGAAAAAGGTCGTAGGTCTTTACAGCCCTGTATCAAACCTTCACTCTCAAGTGTTTGCGAGCGACGTCGGGATCTACCCTGCGTGGCACTCTTTCTGTATGTGTACTGTGTCAGGCGACGTGGGGGTTACCCCTTCGTTACGCTCTGTATGTATGTGTTTGTGTAATGATAACGTTATAACTTCTGGAGACTAAGCCCGTCGTTATTTACGTTCTGTAGTGTTTGATTGTAAATTGTTAAATATTATAACTCTACAACTTACGTGTCTATTAATTGCAGTTCGGGATTAAACTTTAGGTTGCCCGGCGCGAGGTGGTGCGCGTTATCACACGGTCGCGATGGACCCTTCAACAGCGATTAGCAGGTCGGTGCTTACACGAAGCAATCGGTGCGGCGGCTACTGTATATCTCGAACGGCGTGGCGGTCTCGGTCACGATCGGGCAGGTGGTGATAGATGATGAACGGAGAGCGAACTTCTTCGAGATGATCCCCGGAGAGATTCCCGAGAGCAGCGCGTCGCGGGTTTATAAAGGTGCATCGGTGGGCGGCTTTGGGGCTACCGTGTGGGGGATGCCGTTATGGGATTGGTTGAAATTGTTCTGACGTGCAAAAACTTACTGGTTTTTAGAAATACACGTCAGCGGTGATTAATGAATTATTGCAATAATTGAATAGATGGTTGATTGGCAAAGGCCTAGTTTGATATAAATTTAATTGTGTAATTTGACACTTTCTCATTGGCAGATTATAAACATCTGATATATGGTTGAAAAGCATTTTTTATGAAGAATTCAAAAATGCGAGATGATAAGGAACTCTTGTGATGCAGTGCTAACTCGATGCAGATGGTGTTTGCAGGAGAATGAAGGTTTATTCGAGCATTTGATTAATTAATAGTAAAATTCAGTATAATATTAAATTTTATTTTTTGTTGTTTTTTGTCACTTTTATTATTATGATTTATGTTAATAATCAATAATGTTGTTCTCAATAGTTAGTTTAATTTGTAGATTAATTTTCATTTAATTAAAATACATAATATGTCAAGGTTGCTTTGATATAAATTTAATTGTGTAATTTGACACTTTCTCATTGGCAGATTATAAACATATGATATATGGTTGAAAAGCATTTTTATGAAGAATTCAAAATGCAAAAATCCAATATGGCGTCCATAAGAAAATAGAAAGTTGCGTGCATTATCTCAAAATCTAGTAGGCCTAGATTTTTTCAAAATCATTTTGAAATCCTCGCTACCTGTTACCCCCATCCTGCAAAAATCGTGGATGTATCTCTTGCAAGAAACAAGATATAGCGATTTTAGAAAACGCATATTTTCAGTTATCACCCTGTGTCTAGTAAATGGAAGGATTTTTGACATGTAACCATGGTTACTTCTTGGGCATATAATGACGCAACTTTTCTCCATTTAACCATCTTCGTATCTCTAACGGTTTCCAATATCCCCATGCATTTCATCTTAAATTGGACACCCTGTATATATATATATATATATATATATATATATATATATATATATATATATATATATATATATAGTACACGGGCACCATCCCCACTCCTTTTTTTACGTCACAAGCCCCGCCCCTTTCACTTTTTATATGCCCACGTGGGGGGCCGGTTTTTCCACCCTTATTTTTACACGCTTACGTGTAGGACGTGTTTTTTCACCCCTATTTTCGCACATCCACGTGTGAGACCGAATTTTCCACCCTTATTTTTTACACGCTTACGTGTAGCACGCATTTTTTCACCCCTATTTTTGCACATCCACGTGTAAGACCGCATTTTCAACCCTAATTTCTGCACACCCACGTGTGAGACCGGATTTTCCACCCTTATTTTTACACGCTTACGTGTAGGACGTGTATTTTCACCCCTATTTTTTACACACTCACGTGTGAGACTGTATTTTCAACCCTATTTTTACACACCCACGTGTGAGACCGTATTTTCAACCCTCTGTATCCCTAATTAAGATCTTTTTGTAGCTGCTAACGTGAGAGCTGTATTTTAGGGTTAGCGTTGAGCTGAGGGTTTAGGGTGGTGGTTGAACTGGGGTATGGCTTGGCTTAGGGCGGGGGCTGGAGCTTAGGGGTGGTCTAAGGATAAGTCTTAGAGTTTGGCCTTGGTGGTGGAGCTAGGGTTGGAGTCAGGCCTTGGTGGTGGAGCTAGGGTTGGAGCTCGGGGCTGTATGTAGAGGTAGGGGTAAGTCTTAGGGTTATTTCTGATGGTATTAAGGCCCTTCTGGTTGTAACCCTGGAGGGGCAATCGTGCTCTTTTAAAAATTATATCTTGTAAGACACGCTCTCTCTCTCTCTCTCTCTCTCTCTCTCTCTCTCTCTCTCTCTCTCTCTCTCGCTTCACACAACTATTTATCCGCAAGGTATTTGTCTATTTCAAAAACAAGTGCAGATGAAAAACAAGCAAAAACAAAAAATCTGTAAACACGAAAAAAAAAATCGTTAGCATGCAAACACACAGATACGCAAAAACGAAAAACACGAAAACGAGTCAAGGTTAGGAGCTGTAAAAGTAAAAAAAAATAATTCTATTTTATCTGTTTATTCTTTATATCCAAATGGAAGAGTATCAAAATTTTCTATTCTACGTCGTTTAGAGTAACTTATCCTATACTGTTTAGCTTCCGGCCTACTTAATACATTATAACAACTATCTCTAACAATTTTTCTGTCATTATATACAAACAAAGAGTCTTTACTATTACTAAGTACCATGTCTTTCATCGCTTCAAGGTTTATAACGCGCGAGTTCTTATAATTTAAGGTAATGCCCTTGACTTTACACACGGATTTAACTGTTTTATCACTGGTTGAAAACACATTATAACTATAGTTTTTAGGTCCGGCACTAACAAATTCGGATATATAACTTCCCCCGCCGTACGCCTCCAGCTCGTCGGTCATCTGGCCAAGGAAATCCCCACATGCTGGATTCCAGTCATCGGGTTTTGCGACAAATATCACACTGTCTGCGTCGTAATACAGGACGCGGCGGTCTAGTTTCTCTAAGTAACTGTATAGCTCTAAGCGGGCATGAGCAGTCGTGTATGCGGCTATGGACACATTAATTGTTTTTTGTGATTCACCCTCTCCCTCTGGTCTATCCCAATTCACCATTACAACATTATCATTTACAGGTATTATAGATTGTACCTGAACCAATGGATCTGTGAGCAATTTGAAAAAGTCCTTTGGTTCAGATACAATACTGCACTGGGTTAAATTCTCGCGCTGACCAAACTTACCCCAAAAAGAATTCAGCATAAGTTTGGCCAGGTACCTTAAACCGGGGTTCTTCTTAATATTACTAGGTTCTAACCGAATCCCCTCTTTCTCATAATATTCAGTTATGTATTGAGCCTTCTCGATTTCTGACGTACAATGACTAGGCCACCCTGAACATTCCTGTTTTAGTTTTAAGAAATTATCGATGTACCCGCTAAATAATCCACCCTGTTTAGTTGCTCTGTCATATGTGGTTACCTCGTATTCCCAAACTTCGAAAACATTTAAAACTTTATAGTTTTTAGAGATAGCTTTACGCAGTTCGTCAGCTACAAATGTTCCAACGAAACTGCGCTCGGTCTCACTATGTTTACATTCCCCTTGATTTAGCTCAACACCGCACGTCCTACATAACACAAACATCAGTTTGCCGTGCATTTTTAAGGGTAAAACAGGATGGTAGAGATTAGAGGGTGGTAGTACTTGACATTTAATTAAACCCTCCACCGTGTCTAATGAAATGTTCTTACAATCTAGCCCTACATGAATTTTTGGATGACCTATGGGATATTTACAATATTTATTTACAAATGGGTATAATGAGCACACGTCGTAATACATTATTTTCTCAGTAATACCGTCACATTGATGATAAAGCTTACTAGCATTAGTGCGACCTCCGTAAAACGCGTCACGTGGGTTTAAGGGTTCGTCATCTTGATAACCTAGACTCTGAATAAAGGCTTTTAATTCGTCGTTAACGAGTATTTGTTTTTTAAAATCGCATTCGCGCATCTCGATTAAATTATATCCGCGCTCGCGTATAAATTGAGACCGCGCCACCGTGTTCTCATTCCGTGCAAGCATAGAGGTACTTACACCGAGTTTCGGATCCATGTTGGCCTGATTGGGGAAACATTCCTCGCACCCGTGCCAGTAACAGCCAAGAAATTCAAAAACGGTGTTTGACTCAGCGCAATACCCGTCAACCTTAACACCTTCAGGTGTTCTAAACTCGCGAGCTTTCCCTGCGTGTTGTATACTGACTTGCTGAGAATGCTCCATCCAACGTAACCACTGGATCGCGATTTTGGATTGATTGTCGGCACGTCTATAACCGCCTTTCGGAATGAGCCCTATTGTGTTCTCTTTGAGGAAACGCCTGCGAAACACCTTGTTGCAAGCGCTAGCAATAGTGGTCGCCTCCTCGAATGGATCGACTTTATTTTGGGTCGTGAAGGTGGACCAGAAGCTAATGCAACCTTTAACGAGGATCTTAACATCCATCAGGCAATACTTCACAATCTCCTCACTCATCTTAAAAACATAATTACTCTGGGCCGTGTGCCAGTCTAAGAGTTTTTGTCGATCACCAGCCGACATCTGATCTGCACAATAATATTCCAGTGCTGGCAAAGGACCCTCGTAATTTTGGTTCACGGATGAGTTGAACAGATATGGGAAATAACCCTTGGACTCGGGGAAATTGAAGGTTTTCGGAAATGCCGAGAGCGGTGACGGTATGAAATTAAGAGAGTCAATAAATCTAATATCACCACATTGAATGGAAATTAATTTTAGACCGTTGCAAATGACATTAGGTCTCCACTGATTATTCTTAGTCAGCATGCATCTAAGCACAAAACACCCATCGTACCCCTTCATGTTATGTGCGATGCAAGTAACTTTAAATTTTCTTGCTCTCTCGGCAACATATGACAGAAATGATTCAACAGGGTTTTCCCTGAAAATGTGCACTTTTTTATTACATACTGAGCATCCCTCATCTAAATTGTCAACGTGTTTGATACAGACAGAGCAAACATTCGCGGCCATGCATAGATTGGGCTCATGCAGAAACCTATCATTCGTTCCCTCACACACTTTTTCCTGCATACACTCCAAATCGTAAAAGATAAACATAGATGGTTTACCATTAGTACTGTCACGTCGTGCCTTGTTAACGGCCATGTAACAGAGATGACCGTTAGGTTTTTCGCTCATGCATGTGGGGCAGCGACTGTATCCGCATCTATGTTTACCTTTTACTTCATGGGTTTTAAGACACTTTAAACATCTACGTAATTTCTCGCATATTTTAGCGTCCTTGTGGTTTTTAAGACAATCCTGTTCGTAAAAAAATCTCCTGCAATCATTACAAACAATTTTCGGAGTTTGAACGGAGCAAGGTGGTTTCTGATGACACGCTGGGCACTGGTACATACATTTCATGTGATCTTTTTTGTCATTACACCGTTTTCTACACAGCTCGCAGTAATAACTGCAGGTAAATGCGGACGTGAGACTGGTAATAACGTTATAGTGTTCGTCTTCTAATATTAAATTTAAAGCTACTCTACCCTGTTCCCTAGGACCTTCAAAATAAACCGAATCACCTATACGCGAATTATAAACTACAATGGTATATGAATCTAAATGATTTTGGAATGCCTGAATATGCTCGTAACTACCACCCTGGCTAAGATCTACCCCGCTGTCTTGGCAAAGTTGTATTGCTCGTTCCTGGAGTAAAGGACAACCCATTACCATACTATGGCGCATAGGGTCGTTATTTCTAAACGCAATAGCGATGACTAGAGCACGAGCTAAACAGTTATTATCGTTAATTTTAGAGGGTACAACAATGATACCTTGTTTTTTAGATTTACAGAAATCTTCAAATTTTAAACCTGTCAAGTTTTTGCGTCCATAGCCTACAGGCACAACCACTCTATCCACATTTAAAACTAACAAGTCACTTGAGAAAAAACTAGCATTGCTCTGCATTACCTTTTCCAGCAGCGACATTATCACTTTCACCGACAACTGATCCACTCTTCTGAACGAAATGCCAATTGGTTTGTCGGGGAAATTTGGGTTCCTTAGCGTGATTCCAACACGATCTGAAGGAGCAGCATCCTTTACAATATATGAATACAGTTCATCAAATGCATTCTGTAAAAATGTGTATTAGATAAATTTTTAGTAAATGGTATATTTTACCTGTAGCCACGTTAGGGGATTATCCTTGCACGTCTCGTCATTGAAGCTAAACCGTAGTGTTTTACATGTGGTATTAAATTTTTTAATAAATTTAGTGTTTGATTCCTCAATTATATTAATACGGTTGAACCCTGAGGAAGGGCCGGCCTGTTGCTGGTAACCTGAACCCACTTGGCTTTGCTGTAATGTACTCGTTCAGTAATAAAATAGAAAATTAGAAAAGACATACCGTTATCAGACCCTCCGCATCTGTAGTTTCAGACATCTCTTCATCGTCAAATACATCCTCTAGATTTACTTGAGCAGGACTATAAAAATAATAATTAAAACTTAAAAATAAAAAACAAAATATATACTTACACTCCACCAACCCGCTGTACAGCTTCAACAAAATTATTATAAACAGCTATCGAGTCGATAGTGTCATTTTCGCGCAACATCTTATAAGTGATGATATTGTATGCGTTTTTCAAACCCTCGTCGGTTAACACACCAGCACTGAATAATCTCAAAATATGATTAACTGAGAAAGATTCCATAGCTATGCTCTTCAAAACAGAACTAAATTAACTAAACCCTGGTGCACGTTTTTATACTATTCTTCCAGGTCCCGGGGCTTGTGACGTCAAAAAAGAATGTAAAAAACCATGATGTTTATCTTTTAACAAAAGACTTATTGTTTAAGGCGAAGTTAGGTTATAACAGTTTGTATATACGAAGCAAAAAATGAGTCTTAAAGGAAATGTAATAATTTTAATTTTTTATTTGTAGCTAAGCGTTTCATTATGGTATAAAATATTTATTGCTAAACTATATCAGTCGTTTAAATTCATAGAAAAATAATTTTAATTAAAATGTAAAAGTACCCTTAAAATTTAAGACTTTTTTATTTTCATCATGTTTTATTCCGGGTCAACCTTTGATAGTAAATCTTTAGATACACTTTTTTATTCCTTACATTTCAGGATTTTAAATGGATATAATTAAAAAATACTGTTGTGTCAGGACTGATTCCTATACAATTAAATTTAAATTGATATATGCATTTTTTAATCGTTTTTAATATCAAATGATTATGATTAGAAGATATTTTTTGAATCAGAGTTTTAAATTCACGTTATATAACACAATATGTTAATGATAACATCACTTCTAATGAGGGAGAAACAAATTGTTAATTACTATTTGTTGTTATATAACGCTGCTTAAAAAGGTGCTGCTAGAAGGTCAGCATCGATGTGACAAATAATATTTTTTACGTTAATAACGACATAACTTCTAATGAGGGAAAAATTGTTAACATGTTGCAGGTAATTTCCAGAAATACATGCACGTTTAATTATTCTCACGTTTCGCAATTTAAAATGAAGATAAGAGAAAAGCCAATCCTTTTTGGGAGTTTTTGACATGTATTCTGTGTTGCCAATCCGGGTACACAGATATTTGATGTATTTTTACATTTTTGTATATGATTTCCCCTAATATTGATAGTGTGTATCAATGTGTTTTATTTCATTTTGTAGATACTGTTATCTTAACAGCGTAATCGGTCATTATTTAAAAGCAACCTGCGTCTATGTACAGTATAAATTACCCATTGAAAACTGTTGTTTTATTTATTTATAATACCAAGACGATATTTGTTTATACATAATATAAACTATGTGTGTGTACATCAGAACAACCCTAATAATAAAACATAAATGACCTATTGGTCATCCTTGCTATATATCGTTAAAAAAATATATATATATATATATATATATATATATATATATATATATATATATATGTGCTGATTAGGTATTAAAGGTTTTTACATATACAATATGAGTACTTTTACTTTCTAAAATTAAATTACGGGAAAAACTTTAATAGCTATTTATTATACGTGTAAACGTAAAACAGAAAGTTGTTTTTAGTGTTGCCATATGTTTAACAGAAATCAGTTGTACATGTGAATGATGCCTCTAAAATTTGTTTCCAGTGCAGAATTAGCGGGTACGATTTAGTCTTTGTTTTTTTATTTATTTAAATGTACATGTTTAATTACAGCTGATACAAGCATCATACCTTTTTAAAATAATAACTGCCTGGATACCAGGGGTCTGTGTGTGTGTGTATATATATATATATATATATATATATATATATATATATATATATATATATATATATATATATATGTATACAGTGATGATACTTCAACCCGATGCAGGTAAAACTACTATTTTTTAACATCGATAATAAAGTCTTAAAACCTGTTATTGTTTTATTACCGTCACCTATAACAATGCGAGTGTAAGTTATGACCCACTTTATTGATTTGGCTGATTGATTGTTAATTGATTTGTTTGAGATTTATCTGGTTAATTACTTAATTGCTTTGTTTGCTTTGTTTTGGGAAAGAGTCATGCGTGAGATAGAGAAAGAGGGAGAGAAGGGTATGATCGGCTACCATTAAGCATGCCGTTTTATTACCGTTACCTATATGAGTGTGGTTGTAAGTTATGATCCCCATTTTATTCATTTTGATTGGTTGATTGATTGAGATTGCTTTGTTTACATGTGTGTGAGTGAGAGAGAGAGAGAGAGAGCGTGTCTTACAAGATATAATTTTTAAAAGAGCACGATTGCCCCTCCAGGGTTACAACCAGAAGGGCCTTAATACCATCAGAAATAACCCTAAGACTTACCCCTACCTCTACATACAGTCCCGAGCTCCAACCCTAGCTCCACCACCAAGGCCTGACTCCAACCCTAGCTCCACCACCAAGGCCAAACTCTAAGACTTATCCTTAGACCACCCCTAAGCTCCAGCCCCCGCCCTAAGCCAAGCCATACCCCAGTTCAACCACCACCCTAAACCCTCAGCTCAACGCTAACCCTAAAATACAGCTCTCACGTTAGCAGCTACAAAAAGATCTTAATTAGGGATACAGAGGGTTGAAAATACGGTCTCACACGTGGGTGTGTAAAAATAGGGTTGAAAATACGGTCTCACACGTGAGTGTGTAAAAAATAGGGGTGAAAATACACGTCCTACACGTAAGCGTGTAAAAATAAGGGTGGAAAATCCGGTCTCACACGTGGGTGTGCAGAAATTAGGGTTGAAAATGCGGTCTTACACGTGGATGTGCAAAAATAGGGGTGAAAAAATGCGTGCTACACGTAAGCGTGTAAAAAATAAGGGTGGAAAATCCGGTCTCACACGTGGATGTGCGAAAATAGGGGTGAAAAAACACGTCCTACACGTAAGCGTGTAAAAATAAGGGTGGAAAAACCGGCCCCCCACGTGGGCATATAAAAAGTGAAAGGGGCGGGGCTTGTGACGTAAAAAAAAGGAGTGGGGATGGTGCCCGTGTACTACTTATATATATATATATATATATATATATATATATATATATAACCATATGTTGAACTGAAATATTTTTTATACAACGGGTCCACATGTAGTCTCACTAAACACGCTTTGTGAATGGTTGGATATAAACTGGCTATTACATTCCGATCATTAACTAATTAAGAAAGTAATACACAAAACCTGATTACTGCTACTCGTATTTAGCAATTATGTTGTAAAATTTACATTCAAAACACAAATATTTTTAAAATTTTGCTGACACACACACACACACACACACACACACACACAAATGTACTTCACGTTATATGGATTTTTATCAGTTGAGATTAATAGCAATGTTAACTAAACGCTTTAAAATTTCTAATCTGAAATAAGAGTGACGTAATCTAATTTTATTTGAAATTTTATAGAGACCATCACCATCATCGAGATTTTGAGATACATAATATAGAAGTGAAACTAGCTAGCTTACGTGTTTTGCTGCTACACGCATCACAGTATTGAAGATTCTGTTTATGTATTAGAAAACGTACTACAGTCTCGAAACAGAATGCAGATAAAATTGAAGGAAATGAATACGGTACAGCTTCTGCGAACGAACTGAAAGATTTGAAGAGTGTGCAGTATTTCCAGAGCCGTGCTGAAACCAGTTAATTTAGGGATAACCTCATGTCCATGTAATAATAGTGTCTGATAAAAAACTGTCAGCGGTTATTAGCTGCTTTATAGGTTGTTACACTATAATCGTTCAAGGTGAAGACGATGAGGTGATTGTATCTCAAAATCTCGATGATGGTGATGCTCTATGAAATTTCAAATAAAATTAGATTACGTCATTCTTATTTCAGATTAGAAATTTTAAAGCGTTTAGTTAATATTGCCATTAATTTCAACTGATAAAAATCTATATAACGTGAAGTACATGTGTGTGTGTGTGTGTGTGTGTGTGTGTGTATTACCCTTATAGGATGACGTCATAATATCAGCTCTACAAATAGTTGGTACGTATTCGTGGATTTTAAACTTATAGTTATTGTTAATTAAAACCTTTTGCCTATTATTTCCATTATATCAGTTTGATATTCTTAAAAACATATTAATTTAATTTAACTCTATGTTATATATAAGTAATTATTACTTTCCGGTCTTTTTAATGGGGTTTTTTATAACAGCTAATGAACACGTTACTATGAAACAATTTTGTGTGTATGTAATTGAACATGCAAATAAATCAGACATTATTTTCCGAATGTATAGGTGGTGCCTGTTTAGAAAGAGAGAATCTGCCTATATAAAAAGTAGCATTGCATTAGGGTAGAAATTATTTATTATTTCACGTCATATTTAATTTTGACAATAATGTATTCAGTTTTGAACTGTAATCTGATTTCCGCAAACTGTAAGACATAATTTCGGTTGATTGACTTAGATCGATTAGATTGATTTGATCGAGCATGATGTGTTTGAGATTTGTTTGTGTGTGTGTGTGTGTGTGTGTGTGTGTGTGTGTGTGTGTGTGTGTGTGTGTGTGTGTGTGTGTGTGCGCGCGCGTGCGTGCGTGTGGGTGTGTGTGTGTGCGTGCGTGCGTGCGTGCGCGCGCATGTGTGTGTGGGTGCGTGCGTGCGTCCGTGCGGGCGTGCGTCCGTGCGTGCGTGTGTGTGTATGGGTGTGTGTAATTAAAAGAACGGGAAAGTGTGTTTGGGTGGTTGACTTCATGCAGTCAAACCGCAAAAGCAATGCCGCGCTGGCATAAATTTTCCGTGTTCTCAACTTTTCCACTTTGTTGACATTTTTTAACCACTTCTGCTAATCGGAAATCTGTAGAAAAATATTTGCTATGTATAGAATTGAGTCTAGAATTCGAGTCGGCAATTTAAAAAATCAATTTTTGTTAATGTCTCTCCGTAGTGATCCCTTTGTTCAGACTCACTCACACACACTCACCCATTCACTCACTCACGCACACACACACGCATACACGCACACGCACACACGCACACGCACACACACACACACACACACACACACACACACACACACACACACACACACACTACACACACATCCATTTAAATTTAAACCACCAAGAAAATACATTTCTAATGAAATTAAGATCACTGTAGTTATTGTACTTGTGTACTGTATATAGTATATCCTATTAAGAAATTTTAAAATTAAAGTATCAAAATTAAAATTAACAAAAACTGGCCAGCAAGCTATCAACAGAAGTTCAAAATGTTCAACTACAGTTTGAATGTGACCGTCAATAACGAAGCAGCTTTTGTTACAGGATCTGTAGCACTGATACTGATGTTCATTGGCGGGACTCTTCGTAATATGGAGAAGTTTTCATATTTTATTTACAGGTATTGTAATTGAGAAATCAAGGACTCTATCGTACAGTTAAATACATCTACTCTATGAGACATCCTGTTGTAATTGCGGCATATTGTAAATATCGGAGATTTTTGCAAAATATTTGTTCTAGGGGTAGAATACTAAAAAGTAAAAAGTTTCTTGACAAATATGTAGCAATGTTGAAGTAACTTAGAGATAATAGGTTAGTACAGTCAATTTGGATGTGAATAAGCTTATAAAGAAAAATTACACTATTGAAAACCAGTAAGAGACTGTATAACCTGTGAAACTGTATTTTTTCTATGACCTTATGTGAAATGACAGTTTTCGTCAGCGCATACTCCAGCGAAAACTTGATTTTCGTTTTTAGTGATAGAAAATCCCATAACGTTAGTTTTCTTCACTAGAGACGAAAATAACCTACTAATTTTCACCAATATATAGTTGCTTGCTGTCATTATTAAATCACCTCAGTTTGGGTTTGTTGTGGTTTCGGTATTAGTTCTGATCCAGAAAGTGACTAGCATGTGCCATATACTCCACCAGAGATAAGAACTCAAGCAGAGCAAACATGGGCGGACTTATAATTCATGGAATGGAGGGATGATAACCAAGTACATTTATTTTCGGAAACTGTGTTACTTGCATATTTTGTAAAATTGTCGAAAACTTTAAAGGCATCGATTCCATGGTCCATATATTCTATATTAAGGGCAACAGCATTAGTAAAAAATGATATTGATATCAGTAAATATCCCTTACTAAGGTAAGGTAATAATGTATTGTTTCTTCAAATTAATATTTAATAGCACAAATAATTTTAGATTGCTTTGATTTTTGGAATTTCTGACGTTTCCCACAAATTAAAAGATCTGACGGTAGGTAAATAATGTCGGAGATTCTGCAAACACTCTTCTTATTTAAATACTTAACACAAACACAAAGCTTTCACGTTCGTTTCATATTTCTGGAAATTTTTATGAAATTTCTAAAAAATATATGAACCTTCGCCCACAAAATATGGATCAAATTAATTCGAGATTCTTCATTAACTATCATAATTGAAAGTGTAGTAGTAGTGGATTCAGGAGGTGACCTTCAACCAAAACGTCACAGTAGGAGGGATATATTTATGTTATATTACATATATCAAGTAGCAATAAAAATCTAACACGGACCAAAATTTTACAATGTGAACAAAATGCAACACACGTGTCGGGGTCCAATTACGGTGCATCTCCATCTGACTGACATTTGTTAACCGAACCGATATGGCGTCCTCACCACAAAGCATGGTGGTTGCTTTGTGGTCCTCACTTCACATAAAAATTTTGACTGTGTAACCCCTATAATATTAAATAGTTGTTCAAATATTGTAATTAAACAATATCTAAACCAAAAATAATTTAAATTTAATGGAAATTTTTAGTTTTGCTGTGAAACCAATATAACATTGAATAACTAACTGTTCAAATATTGTATTTAATCAATATTTAAATAAAAAATAATTAAAATGTAATTATGTAACAGAACACTGTTCTCTCGCTTCAAAATATGTTACTTTCGTCATTTGTTGAACAATATACTATTTTTTGCTTTGTTCGACGGAGAAATAGACGTACACCCGTACGCAGAACAGTACATGGGCATTTTGGTTGAGTTAAGCTCAATTATTAACTTAAAACAAACTTTAATGTTACTTAAAAAGCGAAAAAAATTAAGTGACACCACTAAACTTCATAATAGTACATGTGTATGACAAGCAAAGGAATACAGACCGTGCTATGTGTCTCTCTCTAACACGGTAGCTTTCAAACGTCTCTCATAACCGTAGATCGCGCATTCCAATTGTGTATTTAGTTCAATGGCGGACATCAATCGTCGGGATGGGATGCACCGTATTAAACCGATGAAGAGAATGTCTATTTATTAGCAGCGTTGCCACAGCTACCCCGAACGGGGTATTTCTACCCCATTTTAACATTATTCCGCTCTCTCGCTCCCCTGAAGCAAATCAACCCCGCTCGTTATTTACGACAAAAGTATATTTTTTTAATTCCAGATTAAAAAATATCCGAGCTGTAAGATTCGCTTTATTTGGCCGCACAAACCCCCGTGTGTCAGCATAATTAAAAGTATAAAGATTATTTATCCAGAAAGGACCAGACGGAAACGCTAATCTCTTGAAAAAACTCCTTAAATTACATGACCAGTAATCAATTTTAATCTTGTTAGGCGCTAAATGGAAAATACCTCAAACGTGTTAAATTTTAAACCTACTCAATATACCTATCGCATTACTTATTATCAATTTAGTTACAAAGCTGACAAAACACATTTTGTAGCTGACCAAAAGTAAAAACCTCTAATTTGCTAACCGTTTAAAAGTACCATAATAGCCATTTATCTATCGTCAGTCACGTACGGTTGTTCTTAAATAAAGTTGTTTTTTTATTTGATTTGTGTTTAAATTTAAATTAAAATGGATAGGTAAGTAATACATACATTTTGTAATTGGGATATTTTCTTTTATTTAAAAAATTGAGAAATACAAAATTATTTGCTTTGGTAAATGAAGTTATTTTATTTTTAATTTTATTAAGTTGTTCTTGTTTCTGACATTTTAGTTCCATTTTGCAGTCTGGTTTTATTTTTTCAAAATGGTTTTTATTAATAAAATAGTATCCAAATCTCGCATTTTGACATTTGTTTGCATGTATTATGTTGTACGTATTTTGCTGCAACTATAAATGATATTATTATTATTATTTTAAAGGTTTATAGTAAGAATAAAAACTAAAGATTCGACTAATAAATCCAAGCAAAATCTTCCTGATCCATTTGAGGATCCTCGGACAGGAACGTCAAAGTCTAGTGACAATACACAAAATCCTTCAACCAAAGCTGTTGTGGAATTAGTCGACAATCTAGAAAGTCGCAGTTTAGGACCTGAACATTCCGCATCTGAATCTGAAAACTCTGACACTCATGATCCAGACGTACACGAACCAATAAGGGAAAAAAAGAAGTATTCTCAAAAATTTAAATTAGACTGGGAAGCCCGATACAAATGGCTCAGAGAAGGTTCTCATAACGAAAGCCTTTCACACAAAAAATATTTTAAAACTTGAAAATACTCCAAAAATTACCGAAATTATCCCGAATGAAAAACAAAAGAAACTCGATACTTTAGTTACAACGTCAGAATTAGGTATATGTATGTTTTTGCACGAACATAATTTGCCCCTTCTCTTAGCAGATCACCTCGTTAAATTTATACCTCATATTTGCCCAGACTCCGAAGTAGCTAAGTCATTGACCTGCAGCAAAACAATATCAACCTATGTTACTAAGGAGTGATTGGCAAAGCAACAAATTGAAGAGATAGTAGAAATTTTGAAATTGAAACACTTTTCTTTAATAATAGATGAGACGACAGATGTTTCAACTGAAACGTGTTTAGCATTAGTTGTTAGGTACTATGACGATAAACAAAAGACAGTGAAAGACAGATTTTTCGGCTTGTTAGAGCTAAGTGACTGTTCTGCAGAAAGTATATTTAACAAGATTATTGAGTATATCACAGGGTTGAATATTCCAATAAATAATCTAATCGGTCTAGCAGCTGATAATGCGTCGGTCATGATGGGAAGACAAACTGGTGTTCAAGCGCGATTCAAACAAATTTTACCAAATATATTTGTATTAGGCTGCATATGTCACTCGTTTCATCTTTGCTCATATTCTGCGGCCACCAAATTACCAAAAGGCTTGGAAGATTTCATAAGAGATATTTATAATTACTTTGCCAATAGCAGCAAACGCATTGAGAGACTTCAAGAGTGTCAAGTTTTTGCTAATATGAAGCCCAGTAAACTGCTCCACACAGCTCATACCAGATGGCTTTCGTTACAGGTAAATTACCTAAAACTACAAATCCTTCTTTTTTTCCTTTCTTACTACTGTTATTTCTGTATCCACATTTTGGTTGCTATAAAGGTGTGGGTAAATTACTTGTTAAAATCAAAATAGGTCCTTCTTTTATGTTTTAAATGCTTTTGATAAATTTAATATTTACGATTTAAATTTATGCAAGTTCTTTTTTTTTTAGGCAGCTGTAAATAGGGTTCTAGAAAACTGGAATCCACTGACGCTGTTCTTTACCAATGAATGTTTCGAACAAGATTTAGACTCTTGTAAGAAAATTTTAGAGAACCTACAAAATCCTATTTACAAATTGTATTTTCAATTTTTGGCATACGTGCTAGATGTCGTTAACAAGTTGAACCTTGAATTCCAGTCCGAAAAACCTAAAATTTATTTAGTTCAAAAGAGAATAAAAATAAAAGACTTACAGAAATTTTGTTAAAAAAGAAACTATTGATAAAACTCCTTTTCAAAATATTAATCATTCGAATCCTAGGTCATTCATTGAATTAGAAAAATTTAGTTTGGGACGCAGATTGACTTGATGATTGACGGAAATATGAACACCACAGATATTACACAGTTTAAAATCAAATGCCTTGACTTCTACACTGTGTCTCTTGAATTTCTGGACATAGGGAATTCCCATGTTAAAATAAACTATTGTAAGTATTGGCTCCCCTAATTATTTTACAGTAAAATGTCAAATGTAAAACTTCTTAAGGAAAAAAGGCTGCTTCTTATGTTACAATTGCATTTACGTTTGGTTCATCCGTTTTCGAGAAATTTAGGAAAAACTTAAAGGCTTTTTCGTAACTGGTCAAGGTTGCTTTGCTTTAGACAGACAATGCTAACAATAATTATTAATTGTCATTGTAAATTATTCATTGTTCAAAAACAATTCATTCATCATTAAAACTTTAGTTGGGACAGATTATTACTTTTTAAAGAAAAACTTAATTTTGAATGGCGTTTGCTAGCTGATATTCAAGATTTCAAGAAAACAAATGAACTTTGAGAATTTTTGGAATTATATTTTTGAGATGAAAAATGACTTAGGTGACGTTTTATTTCCACACCTTTCAGTTTTGGTTAAAGGAATTTTGACATTGCCTCACTCGTCTGCTGCAGCAGAACTAGTATTTTCTCAATTATTTTTAATAAAAACCAAAACCCGAAACAGGTTAGATGTGGATACTTGTTGCAGTATTTTACATTGCAAAGAACTGTTAAATAATGATACGTGTTTTACATGGCAACCATCTACAACATTATTAAATAAAAAAATTTAGAGAATGAAAAGGGTTTGTACCTAGTACCTACTCGTACATTTAATTTTGTTATTTACCTTATTTTAGAGTTCCTTTATTTTTTTGTGTTTAAGAAGCTTTAATTTAAATTTTTATATGATATGTGCTTTAGGTTCTTTATTGTGATTTTTTTGTTATCAGAGTTTTTTAAACCTTAGTTTTGATTAAAAAATCTTTTATAAATACTCGTTTCATTGATTGCATAATTCACACAAAACCATGTTAAATTTTAAATTCATATTCCACCAATAGAAAAAAACAAGTAAATTAATAGTTATTTTTCCAACAAGTGAGTGAAGTTTATATTTTTCTGACGAGAAGAAAGTTTGCATAAGAGCCGAGGCCGAGTGCGCAAATCCGCCGAGTGAAAAAACTAACAACTATTCCCGAGCGCGATTAAATAAACGTACCTTTTATAAACTAAAATTAATGAAATATGTTCTACTTTATATTACGAACGTGAAAACAAAGTATTAATTTCAATTTCTCCTACCCCGAACCGACCTGATTCTACCGCCCTTTCATTCGCGAATCTACCACGGAAAAAGAAAGGCGTGTGGCAACACTGTATATTAGTTGTTATAGTTACTTCTATTGGCAATGCCATGTGTTAATTGTGTCCTTAAAATGTAAAATTATATTCTCAGATTGTGGCAATAATTTTAAGGCACTGTTAAATACTGTTTTTTACTGGTATATGCTGTGCCCTAAATAACTTTATAAGGTGTTGCAGCTAAGATTTGTATAAAGTGTATGATTAAGTAATACGAATTCTTCGTAATGTCTTATGAGATTGATATGAAACTCGTTAAAGTCGACCCAGAACAGGAAGAAGGAATAAATTCACTTGTAACCCAACATCTTATAGTAAATAGTGATCTAATACAAGGTAAAATTAATTACTGTTCAAGCAGTACAAAATTTAACAATATTTTTACAGATAATGTGAATATTAAGAAAGAAAACATCTCTTCTCTGGTAAAAGTTGTTAGCTCAAGTGAAGCATATCATATAAATGAAAACAGTGTTGAACACATCACAAACATACAGTGTAAAAGTAAATTGAATAGTTCAACAATAACGCAAGAACATTTAAAACATGACGTTTTAAAATACAGTGCAAATCTTAAATATAAGTGTAACCATTGCGATTTTATAACAAAGTGGAAAAGAAGTTTAAAAAATCATGTTTTACGACACCTTTCAAGTTATGAATTCAAATGTGACCAATGTGATTATGCAACGAATCACAAACGTAATTTTAAAATTCATCGTAAAACGCACTCCTTAAGTTATGAATTTAGATGCGACCAGTGTGATTATGAAACAAATCGCAAAAATAGTTTTAAAGTTCATCTTAAAAAGCACGCCTCACATTCTGAATTTAAATGCGGCCAATGTGATTATGGAACAAATCGCAATAGTTATTTTAAAATTCATCTTAAAAAGCATTCCTCAAGTTATGACTTTAAATGCGACCAATGTGATTATAGAACAAATTACAAAGTTAATTTTAAAATTCATCTTAGAAAGCATTCCTCAAGTTATGACTTTAAATGCGACCAATGTGATTATAGAACAAATTACAAAGTTAATTTTAAAATTCATCTTAAAAAGCATTCCTCAAGTTATGTCTTTAAATGCGACCAATGTGATTATGGAACACATCGCAAAAATAATCTTAAAGTTCATCTTAAAACACACTCCTTAAGTTATGAACTTAGATGCGACCAGTGTGATTATGAAACAAATCGCAAAGATAAGTTTAAAGTTCATCTTAAAAAGCATTCCTCAAGTTATGACTTTAAATGCGACCAATGTGATTATGGAACAAATCGCAAAGATAATTTTAAAATCCATCTTAAAAGGCATTCCTCAAGTTATGACTTTAAATGCGACCAATGTGATTATGGAACAAATCGCAAAGATAATTTTAAAATTCATCTTAAAAAGCATTCCTCAAGTTATGACTTTAAATGCGACCAATGTGATTATGGAACAAATCACAAAGGTAGTTTTAAAATTCATCTTAAAAAGCACTCCTCAAGTTATGAATTTAAATGTGACCAATGTGAATATGAAACAAATCATAAAAGTTATTTGAAAATTCATCTTAAAAACCACTCTTCAAGTGCTGAATTTAAATGCGACCAATGTGATTATGGAACAAATCGCAATACTTCTTTTAAAATTCATCTTAAAAAGCATTCCTCAAGTTATGACTTTAAATGCGACCAATGTGATTATGGAACAAATCGCAAAGATAATTTTAAAATTCATCTTAAAAAGCATTCCTCAAGTTATGACTTTAAATGCGACCAATGTGATTATGGAACACATCGCAAAGATACTTTTAAAATTCATCTTAAAAAGCATTCCTCAAGTTATGACTTTAAATGCGACCAATGTGATTATGGAACACATCGCAAAGATACTTTTAAAATTCATCTTAAAAAGCATTCCTCAAGTTATGACTTTAAATGCGACCAATGTGATTATGGAACAAATCACAAAGGTAGTTTTAAAATTCATCTTAAAAAGCACTCCTCAAGTTATGAATTTAAATGTGACCAATGTGATTATGGATCAAATCACAATGGTAATTTTAAAAATCATCTTAAAAAGCACTCCTCAAGTTATGAATTTAAATGTGACCAATGTGATTATGAAACAAATAATAAAAGTAATTTGAAAATTCATCTTAAAAACCACTCTTCAAGTGCTGAATTTAAATGCGACCAATGTGATTATGGAACAAATCGCAATACTTCTTTTAAAATTCATCTTAAAAAGCATTCCTCAAGTTATGACTTTAAATGCGACCAATGTGATTATGGAACAAATCGCAAAGATCATTTTAAAATTCATCTGAAAAAGCATTCCTCAAGTTATGACTTTAAATGCGACCAATGTGATTATGGAACACATCACAAAAATAATTTTAAAATTCATCTTAAAAAGCATTCCTCAAGTTATGAATTTAAATGTGACCAATGTGATTATGAAACAAATCATAAAAGTAATTTGAAAATTCATCTTAAAAACCACTCTTAAAGTGCTGAATTTAAATGCGACTAATGTGATTATGCAACAAATTACAAAGCTAATTTTAAAATTCATCTTCAAAATCACTTCTCAAGTTCTGATTTTAAATGCGACCAATGAGATTATGGAACAAATCACAATGGTAATTTTAAAAATCATCTTAAAAAACACTCTTTAACTAGGCCAAACTAGTTTAGAGTAAAAAAACAAAGCTAGTGTATCCTATGAGAATTGACGCCGACGTCCTTTTAGCAGCTGTAATGTCTCAGCATGCTTACGGAATTACAGTATTATCTCATAGCATATAAGAACGGGGTTAATAGATTAATAGGTATACAGTAGCTTTGTTATTCATTTAAACTAGTTTTAAAACTACTGATTCATTTCAGTTACGTTGATTACAATTTCCGATTGAAATTTGGCATTGTACGAATGGATTAACATCCAGAAAAATTTATCTCCAATACCCTATAATACACTATATGATTTATGAATTTAGTTCTTTTTAATTTTGTATCATGTTTATTATAACTCTCATTAACTTATCTATTACTTGAAATTCGTATCCAAATATTGGCTGTAGTTTACGAAGTTAAGAACACTTATACAATTTAAAGTAGTAATCAATATGTACTGTATTTGCATTAGTGATACTTATTATTCTTATTGATAAATTGTTTGTGACATGTGAAATATCTTAACGTTCATAAAATTATGTGTAGATTAGTAGTTTAGATGTTATAGGTGTATTTTACGTTGGTATAGTGTTTACATTTAATTTATAATAGCATATTGTTCACAGTGTATGATTGCAATTGTATAGAAAACCTGGAGTTGATATTTATAGATAAACCATGATCATGCATTAGAACATTCAAATGATTGTAACGTAAAATACCTTTGTAAATTAACGGTAGTTTATGTGTTCTAATACATTTATTGTTTAATGTATAAGATCTAAGTTTGTAGATTTCAAACATATAATTCATCGACAAGCAGTGACCTCTTCAAAAACACATGTTGATGTCATGCAATTGTATAAGCATTCTTTATATCTGATTTTTGATACACTACACCTTTTTGTTAGAATTCCAAAAAATTGTGTCAAGATATTTGTTATTCCATTATTAGATTGTATTTACGGAGTGTTTCTAAACATTACACGTCAAAACTTGAGAGTCGCTATTCACGTTTTACGTAAAACATAAGAAATAAGTTCCTGTGAACACAGAGACAGCAAAACCTATCTTCAGAGCTAGATGCCATTTAGAAAGCAGTTGCTTTCAAAAACTGGTTTACTGTTTATAGTTCCGAATGGCTGCATCTATCGACAAAGTATTGGGACACACATTTCTGTTAGTAAAGCTCAAGTCTTTGAGACCACTGAGCAAGCTAGCTTTAACCAGAACGTGCTACCAGGTAGGTAATTGAGTAATTATTATGGAACCACCATGATTTCTAGTACACTATCGATTATTTGCTATTTGACACCAGATTATGATCCACCCATACCTATTACATAACAGAAGGTACTCATAGTAAGAGTCACTCAAATATCAACGTTTCTATACAGAAATCAGATGCGAGATAATCAAATTGAGAGCGTAAACAGATGAGTTCGAGTCTTAAGAACAAATATTGTCAAGTAACTGTCAGTTTAGCATAATTGTCAGTTAAGATAATTTAACATAACGGATAGATTATAATGGTTTCGGTTAAAATGATCAATGAATAGTGAGTGTTATCGATATTCAATTCACCTGTATGGTCGAGCTTTTGGCAATGCATCTTGAAGCACGGAGATTGTATCCGGGCGTCTTTCCAAGTCACTCGCATCCAGATAGAATAAATTTTGAATTAGTATTGTATTGTAGACGATTATCTAGAAACATGTATTTACATTAAGTTAGACTATGTACCTTTTATTTGCTTCTCTTTAATCATTTACATAGGTTCGTCTTAACGCAACTGCGTTATCTGACCCAGTGTAGAAGATCACGAAGTGCAAGAACTGGCCAAAATAGCAGGAAGCTGACTTACGTGCATGGTAGAAGAAAGATCCAGTCCTGAACTTATTGCGAGAAATTGCAAATCGTTTGGACTCGTAGCAAATTCGGCAGCAATGGCGAGTACTTCACGAACTAGTTGAAGCTCGTACGACGTTAAACGGGGACAAGCATTGTCACCTTGCTTACTAGATTATCTTCCTCGAGTTAGAATTTTCCAAGGTCTTTTCAAAATGTCAGCTGCAATAATTTAGTGTTGTTTATCGATGAGGCTTTAGAAGAGACGGTATTGTACATTTTCATAATACGCATATTTGAGCCGACGATAATCCCCATTCGTTTCATATGAAAAACTCTCCATCATCAACAATTAAATTACTGAATTGATGGGCTGGTAAAATTGTAAGATTATTTAATGTGACATTCTATTCGTACAGCACTAATTTAGTTAAATGTGCGATAACCTATCTTGTCTCTTCAAAATGATTTATGAGAATTGCCGGTCCTCTTGTGCTAAGAAATAACTTGTGGTGTAAATGTCATGATGGGGCTCCTCTCATTTCAGATTAGATCTAAGAAAGTAACTTAATCATAAATCTGGTTAAAATGCGAATTGGATTCGAAGTTGGACCACAGTACTATGGTCAGTAAGGTTATCTTACCAGGAGTTGTCAATCCTTCAGATTATTACCGATGGGGATATCTGAAAATCGTTATACTGGAAGACCGGTAGCAAATTGCACGAACTTGAGACAGAAAATTATTATGGGCTGAGCTTTGCTCAGTGGTCTTCAAATAATTGGATTTACTGACAGAAAATTATAAGGTCCCAAAATTGGTTGGCGATAGCTGGAGTCGTTCGGGAGCTTATAAACCGAAAACCAGTTTTTGAAAGCCATCTTCAAATGGCTCTAGCTCCTCAATAAGTGTTTAAATCAGGACCCGTGTATTACAGGAACATGTTTTGTATACACCATGTTAGGTATGCGTTCTCAAGTTTTAATGTACGTGTATCTGGTTCAGTGTTATAGAAAGAACTTTCATTCGTAAAATGCACAATTACTGAATTGTCTGATGTTAAAAAATGTGTAAGAATAAAATAGTAGAGACTATAATCTAATTCGACAGCACCTTTAAACATGTTTCAGTTTTTAAGATTGATTTCATGTATAAGATTAGTATCCAAATAAGTCTTAATAGCTATCTACTGTTTATCTTAATTTGTATAAAAGTACATTATATGGTGACATCTGCTCTTTTTATTATTACATTTATTCTACGACAATACTTTATTAATACAACCTAAAGACGAATATGCTAAGATTCTAATTGAACACCAGTTACTTTACTTTTGCTTCATCAAGGTATGACTCTTACACAAGTCTGAATAGTTTTCAGTCAATGCCAGACATGTTATCAGCATATATGTACCGGGTGGCCAACGTTAGAATGAGATGCCGGCTATATCTCGGAACCGTAAACTTTCGACAACATTTAGAAAAAATACTAATAGGTAAATTCGGCTCTAAGAGACATCGCTGGTAATTAATTTCAATGTATCTTGCAGATGGCCGTTATGGGAGCGTTACACCACAGACTCAAATTGAAAATCGAATTCAAGATGTCATCCAAAATAGTATTCTATTCATCAAAATCTACGTAAGTCATTGCGATAACTAATATTGTACATTTATTAGCATTTTCTCAACATTTTCTTAATGAGGAGGCTATGACCTAGGTAAATGTTCACTTGAAATGAAATGCTCTATAACTTCTCCTTTAACTTTTTAAATGTAAGGGTATATTTATTTTAACTCACGCGAAAACATGAATAAATACAGAGATTGGTGAATAACCACAAATCGATTTCTTCTTTCGTTACAGCAGATATGAAATAACGTTAAATGTGAAAAATATATTTTACAAGTAACAGAATTAGACAACAGGTGTAGCTATCATGATAATTATTAAAATCTTATGTAGATTATTCGTAAGCTATTGAAACAGGATATGAACATTTAATATGACTAAATGTCTCGGTTGGTAACATTTAATTTAGAGCAGCTAATAAACGGACCGATGTTACATAGAAAAACTGAATAGTGAACAGCCCTAATACTAAAGAACGTATTAACTGCCTTCTAAATGTTCAAATTGTCATCCATTTGTTCAATAGAACGTTTAGCTGCATACCTCACGCATAGACAAAATAGCAGTCTACTATAAATCAAGTAGGTCATTTTACTATTGGGAACTACAATATGACAACTTGAAAAAATACTAATAAATCGTCCTATCAATCTACCAGGTAGTTGCATTCGAAATTCCTGAATCGTTTACCGCGAAGTGAGCTTTACAGCTATCATTCTGAGAACATAATTCGTTGTCGAATTTTCAAGGGCACTTCCTCTAACAAAATTGGTTATTACCTGTCTTATAATACTCTAGGTAATTGTCACCACTTAGCTTGGATTCATTCCTTGTCCAATAGTGCGTACTATGGACGGTTCTGCCAGACTGAAATATAATGTGTACCAGACACTTGCCGATCTTCTACCTTCATACCAAAAGCCAGTGGCAATGGTCTAGTCATTCGGTCAAAACTCTGCCGCAGTTCTATTGCCTGATGCAGGATCTAAGTGATATGGAAGTAACGTTAAACAGGATGGTTAATTCTAACATGGATATTACATGGTTTTTGTAATGAAAAGTATTAAATAAACTCTTTGTCAACGTGTATAGTGGAGGTTCTAAAATCGCAAAGCTCGCTTACCTGTGCTCCTTGAGACTGTTTTGAACCGTAGCGTGTTACTACTCAGGTCCTGCAGCAATAGTTCATATGTACTTAGGCGATCATTAAACTGGGCGTAAGTTAAGACATTAATAATGTTCTCTTCGCTGCGTTGTCTAGCGTTTATACGGGAACATGAACGTTTCCAATTGTTCGCATACGATGGATCACTCGAAAGAAAAACTTTTCAACTAAGGGCGGCGTCTGTCAGGATATTTCTGCGCATAATGCCCTTGCAGCAACTGTAGTCTATTTCTCGTGCATTCAAAATAAACATCTAGTCATGTTCTAATATAACTCTTCGTTGGCTATAATATAATTTTCGTAACACTCAAATACATTACGCAACACGAACTAACAAGAAAAACTTTTTTTTAAAACTAAATGACACTGACATGAAATTCTAAAATCGATTTTAAAATCTTTTAATGTTATTGAAGTATTGCTTTCAATTTGTTTTCACTAGCCTACGTAACGTTTATGCCGGATGCGCTTCGCTAATAATATGATTAGTTATTTCCTACGTTAGCAAATAATTATTCTCTTCTTGTACATAAATTACGTCGATTTTCGAAAAAGATTTGACGGTTTTCATCAATACTGCCATCTACGATCTGTTCATTTTCTATTTATTGCCTTAAATGTACATAATTACCTAACTGAGTACATTTACGTTTTTGAGAAATATATGGCATTTTTCATGTTGATGTTTATCTAAATGTCGAAAAACTTTTTGCAAGACCTGTCATGTTTTATTGGGGAAGGGTTAATTCGACCACGAGTATCTTGCATTAATTCCATTTTGAAAAAGGTGAAGTTAAGCGTACCCTTCCAGTTCGACCAGGAACTGAAATTATCAAATGGCTGTTACCATTACTATTAAAATTCTCTCATGTGTCAGATTAAGTTCCTAATAGCGCCATAAATTACCGTAACCTAATAGAATTAGATTAGATAAAATACCACTTTAACCTATTGCATATTTCATTCTCAATTAAGATATTATAATTGATCTCTTAGAAAGTAGTTAATTAGCACACTTAATCTGATGTTTGTACAAGCCGCCATGGTATCGAACTGAATCGAATGTAATTATACAGATATAGTGACATCGTGGTCGAACTGTTTCCCCAGGATTATTTTATCGAATCGTCGAATATTTTCCTTTGCGGAGATTCGAGTTTGGTTATATTTTAATACCGCAACAGCGTGGAACGACTCGTGCAGCAACAGTTGAATTCCTAATGCATTCAAAATATACAGCAAGCATATCAAATGTTATTTGATTTGTTAAAAGGGCATTTGATGAAATCAACGGTATCCTGTTATGTCAAATCACGTTTTAAGCAAACTTGAATAGAGCTAATATTATTTTACGCAAAGCAATATTTAAAGTGGCTTCTCTGTTTTATGTTATATTTTGGCAGTTCCAAGACTTACGTTGTTTTACTAGACTGCTATTTGTCATATGCGTGAGAGACTGCAGCTCCGTATTAAACAGTACGGATGACTTCGAACATTTGAGGCGTCATTAGTTCTACAGTATTAGGGCTGTTGCGCACCATTCTATTATAACATCCTTTTTATCGACGCATCGTAAATTAAATATACGCCCCTAGGGGACATTCTAGTATATTAAATTAGTCTTCCTTTGTTTTAATAGCTTAAATAACGTAATAAATTTAATAAGTAACGATTAGTTATAACCTGCTATCTAATTCTGCTTACATTGTAACATATATTTTTACATTTAGTTTTTCAATATTTGTGCTAACGATGTCAATACCTATTTGCATGTCTATCACCAACTTTCTTATGTTTTTCGACGCTATTAAATTTCTAGAAGTTAAAATAAGTTATACCCTTCAAAAACGACTAAAATTTTACGATAGATATAGTCATATTTACGCTTAAATGAGTACAAAACGCTGCATCTACCGACTAGAAAATACTAAACTTCGACAATGTTAATAATTTTATTAAGATAGGTACCCAAGAAGCCTCCTCAAACGAGACCACTACGTTTATACATAAATCGAGTTGAGTGTAAAAGAATGTTATGAAAGCATTTTTCAAGTGAACGTTTACCTCATAAAAAAGAAAAGTTTCTAAGCTTACAGTAGTTTATAAAAAAAAGTATTTTGGATATATCTTACGATAATGCAACGATTTTCTAAATTGGATTTGTTACTCCACAACTATCGAGGAACTTGAAAATCAATATTCCAACGTATTTCTCATATGCCTATTTACCATATTAGTATTCTTTTACCTCAATGTTGTCAAGATTGACAGTATCCTGAATATAGCCGCGCCATTCTTAATTGGCCACCCGGTACATAGGAATCTCAACAAGAAATAACTTCACAATACCCAATATTTATTAACTAAAGTATCAATCTGTGATACATTCATACACTTACAGGTATTCAGGTACATTGTCTTTAACAGTTTTGCTTTATATTAGGCTCATTGCACACTACAGACTAAATTATCGGTTGATAGTTTGTAACGTGCCAATTTTTGGCTATCGTTACCTTAATTTAATTTCGAAATGTGTGTTACTATTGCTAAATATATTTACATTACGTTGGTATCTTTTTTCTTTCAATAATTAAATTTTAGTATATGTCAATATTTTCTCTTTAGTATGAATAATTACGAGTGTGTTATATTTAATAGGGAACAAAGGTAGGAACGAGGAAATCGCTTACGTTAAGAAAAAGCTGAAATTTTAATGAAATTCCCCATCTGCAAAGGCGAGGTGGTGACGTCATAAAATGGCGTGGATGATATGCAATTTTTGTCTTGAATAATTAAAAATGGGGATACCTTCGAGAAAAGTAAGTAAGAAGTATCCTTTTATGCAAAGTACGTTTTAAGCAAACAAATCAGTTAGTGTTATTTTGATACGATTATAAAGGAACAGCTATTTTCTGTTTCTAAGATAAAAATATTTGAGTTCATAACGTACATTAACGGTAATATTTGTTGACATAAGTCAGTATTATACGTTCATTATTATTGGATATAGTGTTGGTCATAGTACATTTTGCAATTTACGAAAATATCGATTATTAGCTTGTATCGTAGTGTTAATTTAGTAATTATTTAGTATCGTAAATCTTTATGAGAAATATCGTTTGAGTTATTTTATGCTGGAATTATTCAGACATTTTGCGTAATTAAATATACATATAAATACAGTTGTTTAGTGTTTATTCAGATTGCCTATTATGTTAATAAAGTACGACTTTCTCAATTTTTGTTGTATCTTAATTATTAAACGTATAAATGGAGTGGCGTCCGAGAAGAAAAATGAATTTCTGGTTATAACTACGGATATGTCTCTGCCTCCCTCACGATCTGTTCAAAATGAGTTCTCAATTACAGTAAGTTTTGTAACAATGTACCTTTCTGACCTAGACCGTGGTGCAATTTACCTTTATAACATAACAATCAATATCGCCTAACTTTTTATTTGTTATCGAGAGATATTACAATTATTCTACGAATACAAAAAAGAATAATCAAGAAGAGCGACCGTGAATGCTGGGTGCATTCCATTTATAACCATAGATTAGTGCAAGGTATGTTACGAGTTTAAATGGGAAGCTAGAAAAAAAAACAACTGCAGTTCGCTACTCAACTGTAGTTATTATGTAATCGTCTAGCTCAAACTGTTCGGGCGGGGTGTAGACAATTCGCGTATTAAATTTAGGCGCCAGAAGCCGCTTCCCTATAGTAAAAGGGCACCACTATCCCGACTCCTGGATAGCGCAGGTGCAGAAGGTGAGTAGGGAGGTGGAAGGAAAGGAGAGTACACTGGGAGAGAAGAGCATAAACTACGATAGTGCGCAAAAAAAAGAAAATCTTTAATTGCTATAAATATTAAGGTTAAATTAAATCTTTGATTTTGCGTAACTGTACGACTATACAAAACATAAGTTACTAAAATGGCCAACCCCTAATTGACCCACAAACAAAAATATTGAGATCCGTGAGCAAGCTAGCGGGTATCTAAATTCAAACCCAAAGGAAATTAATGTTCCTAACTGAAATTGATTAATTTACAACGTTTCACTTTCTTTAAATGAAAGACCTTTCATTTGTCAAGAGCGTTTTAAATAACCCAGAAAATAGTGAATCAGTACTTGCTGTGGTTTACACAACACCGAAAGATCAAGTATCATGCAACTCAAAAACTAATCAATCAAGATTCAAAAGTCATATTTAACCATAGAAAAAAACCCTTTAGAAACGAAAGTCGTATGCTCAAGGTTCACTTGGCGCTAATGTTTTTGATTCGATAGTTTTCAATACCGTTCGAGATCTTCCTGAAAAGACGCGGTAAAATTTCTAACGTCATCACATAGATCTATGCGTCATCATAACCTAAATATAATGAGTTTTGCGTGCTTTTGCCGTTTGTGCGTTTTTGGTGTTTTAACAAACTGAAATTTGTTTTGTTGTTAAATAGAAACTATACTCTCAAATTCGTAATATGACCCGATTTTTATCAAATTTTTCACACGGCCCGAGTTCGACGAGATAAGAAACGTGCCGGGTACCGTTTCGACGGGAACACTCGCATTGGGCCGCAACGTCCCCCTGTTTCGAGATTGCCTCGGTCGCGTTAGCGAGAGATCGAAATAAAAATTCGCAGACGGCCCGGCGTGAGGGTCGAGAGTTCGCGACCGACGGCGAAGGAGTGGGGAGGGATTAGGGCATCGTGACGTATATGGAAACTACCGTCGCACCACCACGAGGGGATAGAACAAACGTGATGGTGGAGGGGTGTTTTTTTTCCACGCGCATGTATTCTGAGGAAAGTCGACTTCGCGCATCGCTTAATAACTTTGTTATTTACCGGCCGATTTTTCGAAATTTTGCACCAATGTGGATCGAGACCAAACGCTAAAACGGGATTTTTAACTTTGTTGTTATCCCCTCTACTGTTTGAGATATATAGTCATCTTCCGGACTCTGAAATTTGAAATGTAAGTTCTTTATGACATTTAGATGAAGAATCCGTCAAAAAACGCAAGTAGACTTTTTTGGCCCAAAACCCGAACCTGGAATGGGGCTAATGTTTAAACTCAGGTTAGACGGGTTCTATCATGAGCCTGAACACATTCCAACTTTTAAACTGATTCTAAATCAAAACCTGGCTTTACAATGAACGAAAATCGTTACCACTACCAAATTGCTCCAAATTGCCATTAAAATCCTTTTGAGACCTTTTACAATCATTTTGGTTTTTAATCAAATTTTACCTTTCTAAACTCAAACCCCTCCCAATCGCTGACAATTAATATACACCAATAGCAATTGTCGCTCTAATTTCATATGTGGCCAATAAGTAATTCTTAAATTTGTTATGAAAGGATTTTTTCACTAAATTTGTTGAATATTTATTGATTCAATACCATCGTAACTTACATTATTTTTATCTAATATAATACTGTAACGTACGCACATAACGTACTGCCATTAGAACTATGATTTATGTTAAAATATTTTTAAATAATGAACTTTATAAGTTTGTTTCAATTAATAATTACAAATATTGCACTAGAACACTTTTATCAATATAAAAATTCTATAATTTAGCATGATGATATTTCATCGTATAAACAATTAAATTTTAAGTTTTTTAATATTATTTATAATTATGCGTTAGATTTTTCTTTAATTTTTCAAATTTAGAAATAGTTCAAATCAGACAAAAGTGCGAACAGACTAACACAGAGCAATAAAACTTTTTTCCCTTTAAAACGCCCATTAAGTATTTGTTCAATGGGGAATCAATCTCGGGTGGGATGACCATTAAACCGATGAAAGAATTCTATTTATTAGCAGCGTTGCCACAGCTACCCCCGGGGATTTTACCCCCATTTTTTTCCCCGGGCCCCCTCCTTTTCAAAAATAATTTTTTTCCGTTAAAAATTGGCAAAATTTTATTTCCCCCCGGTTAAAAAAAATATAAAGTTTTTAAAAGGGCCCGGAAAAATTTTTAAAAAATTTAAATTAATACCAAACAAAAAGGGGAAAAAAATCCTCAAACTTTAAATTTTAAACCTACTAAATCCTTAAAAAAATTTGAAAACTAAAAAACTTTTTTAAAAAATAAAACCCTAATTTTCCCTTTAAAATAAAAAATTTATCACGCAATTAGGTTGCAAATAAATTTTTTTTTTTTTTTAAAAAATTAAAATATAGGGAAAATAATAATTTTTAATTATATTTTTTTTTTTAAAATAAAAAATTTTTTGTTTTTTTTTTAAATTTTTTTTTTTAATTTTATTTTTTGGTTTGGTTTTAATTTTTAAATTTTTTTTTAAATTTTTTTTTTTTTTTTTTGATTAAATATTTTGCTTTAAAAAATTTTAAAATTATTTTAAATTTAATAAAATTAAAAAAAAATTGCTTTTTGAATTTGTATTTGGGAAAAAACCCCCAAAAAGGGTTTTTAAATAAAAATTTCCAAAATTTGGTTTGAAATTTGCATTAAATTATTTGACCGAAATTCCCAACAATTTAAAAAAATTTTAAAATTTATGTAAAAAAACAAAGAACCAAAAAAAAAACCCCAAAAAATTTTTTCCCAAAACCATTTAAAGGCCCGGAAAAAAAAGTCAAATTAAATTTTCCAAAAATTTTCCCCTTTAAACAAATTTGTTTAAAAATTTTATTTTCCCAAAATCCCCGCATTTACCCGAAAAACCCAATTAACCCGAAAAGGGAACCCCAACAAATTTAAAAAGGAAAAAAAAAAAAAAAGAAATTTTTTAAAAATTTTTAAAATTAGTGGGAAAAAAAAATGGAAAAGGGGTTTAAATAAAAAATTTAAAAAAATTTTTTTTAAAATAAACCCCTTTTCCGAAAATATAAAAAAAAAGAAATTTAAATATTTTTTTTAAAAACGTTTCAAATTTTAAAAAAAGGTTTTAAAAAAAATT
>JARFJB010002085.1:0-57500 GCA_036346205.1 Vesta saturnalis
TGTTTGTGTCTATATACAGTGAGTCCCAGAAGTTATGTCTAAATTTATTTAAAGTTCAAGGGTCTAGTTTTTGGAGAAACGCTCGATTTTTATTTTTGACTGCGGTTTCCTTAATGGTAAAATTTTGTATATAGGGTGGCCCAAAAATAAGTTACGGCCACTAACTTGATTTTGTTAAATGGAAACACCTATTTTTTGTTTGATTTTCTGAATCTGCTTTGAATTGTGAGTAAATCTCATGTACCATGTCCTATACGTAAAGTCAACAGATCTCGAGGAATTTACAATTGAACGTATCAACAATTAAGACGTATCAAGGAAGGCGGCATTTGTTTTCTGTCAAAAGGAACAATTTATTCAAAAAACACAACAAATAAAATCAAATGTGCACTATTTGCCATTTGTGTACGTGTTCTATCACCAAATCCAATCTTGCAGGGAATTTCAATTTTTTCTCGTTCCGTTAACTTCACCATTTCGGAAAGGACAAATGTTGAAATTCGACGTCAAACATAAATTGACATACACAACGAAATGAAAACATGTACCTATTGTTTATGGATCACCTTGGATACGATTATTTTGCACGTGTTCTTGATAGTTTTATAAAGACAATATTTATTTTTTTCGTAAATATCTCGAGGTCTGTTAAGTGTTAAGATTAAGTGTCAAAGTAGTTACTATTTTGATTTCTCGTTACTTGTGCATAGACGATATGTTATTCTGCTATTACGTGTCGAACGGAAATCCTAATGCTGCGTCTGAATTATACTATCGAACGTATATGGAAAGGAAACAAGGAATTGTAAGATTATTTTTTAAACTGGATTCAAATTTTAAAAAAATTGGTCAGATATGTGTACAAGCAATGATGGACATTTTGAGGCCCTTTTATGACTTTACGGTTTATAGTATCGTGTTACTGTTATAATATTTTTTTCTGTGTATTCTGTTATAGTCTGTTCTATTTTAATTCGTTAGTAGTACAAATTGATTCTGATATTATTAAAATTATTTTAATAAATGTAGTGGTAGGATAACTTTCGTTTCGATTTCATGGAACATGGAATGCTATTTTGCTTAATAATAAAAATTATATTTTTAAAAATTGTGAGATAAAGAAAGATAAAAAATATGGCAAACCATACATTTTTTAAATCTGAGAAAAAATAGTTAATTGAATGAGTCCATAGCCACGTATGATTGCCATTAAAAAGGAAGTAAGTTTGGGTCGTCGCTCAAAACATATTAACGCAAAAAAAATTTTCTACCAATTTATCATATGTAGCTTAAAAGTATCTATGAAATGCGTTTTTAAAGCTTTTCTTATTTTAAATACAAAATATGGGCGATTTTTAGTATTTTTCGAATATCTCAGTAGGCTAACAAAATTGTTACATTTTCTAATCCACATTAGATTCACCTTTTAATTCTGTCGAACTTTTTTAATTTAACCGATTCTCTAACTTTTATAACAGAGTTACCCATAGAACGTGGGTAGATCTTAGAGACCCTATATATATATATATATATATATATATATATATATATATATATATATATATATATATATATATATATATATATATATACAGCGTGTTCCAGGATTAATGTTATAAGAGGTTTGATGGACCAAACATTTTTAAATTTTATTTTAAGACTGTGGGATTAAGCCTTGCTTGCTTTGAAAAGAATTTTAAGAATATTTTCAGTTTTTGAAAAACAAGTCGGCCTTGACAGTGAAGCGAAAACTATTTTCTTTTAAGGTAAAGTACCTTTTTTGTTCACGATGCGGCAAAATTTTACTAAGAAAAGTTGTTTATAATCAGTAATTATGGCCTTATACAAAATTTCAGGAAGATTTGCCTACTTTGATTAAACCGCTATTTTTTGGATTAAACAAAACTCGAATGAACACACACCTTATAACATTGCTTATTGTATTGTACGTTTTGAGCTAGATAATGTTTACCACAATTAGAATAAATCATGAATGATACTCAAGCTTTTGTTTAATGTAACACTTTGTGAGTAATTTGACAATAAAGTTCAGATGTGCACGGGAACTTTTTCCATAAAAATAACAGCTACTCTGTTGCAATTTTCGTCATAAAAAATTTTTCATTAAGATAACACTGCATTTAAATGCTAATGGTTAGATAAAATTTTGCTTACGTAAAATACACCTTTTACGAGTTTTATAAGCACATATCAGACGAAAGCTGTATTATCATACATAAAATAATACAATCAATGAATAAAATATTGGAGAATTTTTAGCTATAAACTATTATCTACAATAAACATCACGTAAATTAAAAATTACATAATGCATTGGACAAGGTTTTAAATATTTCAAACTTGCCTACTGCAGCAAAGTACGCTGTAAATATGTTGCTTTCGGCGAAATTTAATATTTAAATGCCTTTAAATCCATTTAGGGACATAATCGAAGCATACATTACAACATTATTAACCTCAAAGGTATGTTTCCATAAAACTGATTCAGGTATGGATCAAATATCTAGGATTTCTGGGTATTTATGTTAATATTGTAACATAATATATTTATTTAGAAACAAATAATTACAAATTTGTAGATTGTCATATGTGTCACTTACGAACAAGTTTTTATTTAAATAATCATGTCCTATTTGTAATTGTGACACATCTTAGTTATTTATATCCAGTTAGGAAAGACTTGACATGAAATTATGTGCATTTCACACATATTAATCAGAGTGCTCTACATAACGATTTAATTAAATCGGAACCTGATCACCCCCTCAAAATCTAGTTTAATAGTGTAGGTAAGTGCTGCAAGGAATACAATATAGAAAGTATATAAGCATGTGTTGCAGTCAGAAGATAAGACATAATAGGACTGGTAATTAACCATGGAATGTAAATTAAAGATGCGCTTCTAATAATTTTGAAACACTATTATGTGGTAACTCCCAGTTTCAATCTTTAAAGATTCCGCCTTTACATTAACTTAACATTGTTAGTAAAATTGTGGATTAAATGCCTTACTAATTTTGTGTTTAAACATTGAATAACCTTATTTTTCACTCAACGATCAACGGTTTAAATAAGTAAAAAAGTTAAATCACTTAGTTTATGATATTTATTGCACAAAAATGTACGTATGTGTTTTTCTTCATTTAAAAGGAATACTTAAAGTAGACATGCTAAACGTCACAATAAAAACTCGGAAAGCAGATATTAGAGAGCTTTCTTATGTGTCGAATATTATTATTGAAATATTGCTGTGTAGAAAGTGCAGCGAATGAAAAAAAATACTTGTAGAGCTCATTTGGTTATATTCATGTTTTTAACTATTTATCAGGCATATGAGATATAAAAAAGTCCCATCGTAACGTTTCAGGTTTGAAACATGGATAACATTACGCTTTGTAAAAGCATTCTTTCAGTATGATAGCAATACTGGAGCTTAACTTGTTCTTTTTTTATTTATTGTTTTTGCTTTTAATGTTTTAATGTTGCGTTTAACAATCAAAAGCTGTGCTTACTCTGTAGTTTATTTCAATACAAATGATGGGATCTTCGCTGCCTAACTGGTAGGCAACTAACGTTGACCCTCAAATTATAAGATCATTATTAGTGTCTGATAATTGACATTTGCGATTAAACAATTACATCATTTCCTTTTATGTAATTAATTGCAATAATGAAACTAATCATAAGATGTACCGGACTCCTAAGGCAGTGTTAAAATATTAATTGAGGTTCGCGGTAATTTTTGTTTAATTTAGGGATAACATGGTTTCATTTTGAAAAACACTCATTCTTTTTCAATTTGAATGGTCTACAAGCAACAAATTGTAAATTAATGTTTACAGACCATTACGTTATTTCATTGCACTGTAATTTCCTAAAGTAAGACAATATCCTGATGACTCCACTGCTTTCCCCTTCTTAACGAATAGATTCAATATCAATTTACGCAAATGATTTTCATTTTCGTTCAATTATTATTGGACACATGAAACACAGCTGCTAGAGACAATACCGAGTGTAAAAAGGAAAGGTAGGTCCCTACTACTCTAATAATTTTTTCAGGTTTCTTTAAAATAACTTTTGTGATTTTTTTTAAAGGAAATTTACAATTTGGTGACTGACTCACCGACAGATCATCAAAATTCTAATGTACCTACAGATGTGAAATTTTGGATCTAGAAGCTAAACTCCTCGTTTGAAGACCACAAATTTATCGAACTATTCCCGTCAACCTGTCACCAAAACGTTTTTTAAACCTGTAATATATACTTTTTCTGTACTGCATTTCAATACAAAGTAACAATTTTAATATATGTAATTTTCCAATGACGCAACGTAACGTAAATGACTATAATTAATGATATAAAAATACGAACAACCATTTTTTACAAAGGAACTAATCAACTCTCAACTATATTTCATTTTCAGAATTGGGATAGCTAATTCTATTATCATTCGCAATAATTCCAGATATCTTCAAATACGTACAAAAACGTTAGTAGATAACAAGTACTCGATTCTAGGAAAAAAAAAGCCGTGGACAAAAACGCCGCGGAAAAAAAAGCCGCGGAAAAAAAGCCTGGAAAAAACTGTCGGCGGAAAAAAAAGCCGCGGAAAAAAAGCCGACGGAAAAAAAGCCGACGGAAAAAAAACCGCGGAAAAAAACGCGGAAAAAAAAGCCGCACAAAAATTATTCAAGGAAAAAAGCCACCGAAAACATCTTAGTATTCTTTAAACCTTTAAAGAATCGAATACGTTGAAGTATATTTATTTTATGTCAAGACACAAAACTCATGATAATGAAAAGTCTAGTGTATCCAATTATATGTCAACTGAGAAAACACCATTAGGTAATAGTCCGTATCGGCCTAAAGGGCAAACGGGCCCTTCTCACAAAGTTATTGATTAACGTATTTCAATGAAATTGCATATTTACATTACTTGTATCCCCTTGGGTAGTCGGCCCAATAACGGCAAGGAAGGGCAGAAGGCCCTTATGACATACTCAGTTATTAATTAACCGATTTCAATGAAATTTTATATTTATATTACTCCTATCCCGTTAGGGAAAAATACAAAATTTGAACCGCATCGGACCATAAGGAAGGAATACCTGTATGACTTGCTCAGTTATTCTTATTAATTAACCGATTTCACTGAAATTTTACATTTATATTGTTTATATCCCGTTAGGCAAAAATACAAAATATGAACCGCATAGAACCAAAGGGAAGGAATGCCTTTAGTTTACTCAGCTATTATTTAGGGAAGTGTGGTAGATCGGCAATTAAAGCCGGACACGAACCGTTTGTGTAGAGTCCGTAAATTCTAAGAAGTGCACACTGACGGCCAGCCACAAAAAGAAAATAAAACAAACGTTTACCACGCATGAACGATTTTATTATCATATCTTTAGTTAGTATAGGTACTATATTTTATATAGAAAGCATCACTCCTGAGTACGAAATCTTATGTTGTGACTAATGGCGGATAAAAATTCTTTAATATTTTTCTCTCCATCTACATATTGTTGACACAAATTTTTCAATCGTGTTTGCATAACCTCGAAGACATTTCTTTTTTTTCTTTTTCTGTTGTACGCCTAAATTTCTTTGTTCGATCTTTATGCTGTCAGCCGCGACTTCGAGGGGAATTTTCTCAATGATTTTCCACACAGAGGGATGGTTTTCTCCAACTAAATTTGAAAATCTGTTGTTCCATCCCCCCGTTTGGTTATTACTACGATCCCCATCCTCCAGCGTTGAGTCATGGACATTCCGTAGCGGCGGTGGAAACATTGGGGCAATATTTCGCATTCGCAATGGACCATCTTGCTCGTTTCCTATCCTTCTATATGTACCTGATACATATGTATCATCGAAGTAAGTTATCAAATCTTCAGCTGCTGCAGGTACTATCTCTCGAAGAAAATTTATTCCCCTGTGCACATCTTCAAGTGGCAGAAAAGCCAAACCATCCAGCATGCCGTAAAATTTACTGAAGTTTTCGTCTTCTCGGTACATAACAACTAAACCTAATTCCTGAATTTTTCTGTACGTACTCTGAATAACGGCTTTTTCAAAATCCACGTGGATAATTGTCGGATCGGGGTATAATTGCGTTTCTTCGCATTTTTGTAGTAATGTTCTAAGATTGTTTTCATAGGTTGTTTGACTTTTCCTTTGCAACAAAGAAAATGCTGCAGTGAGAAGAAGACCTCTTAGCCGTATCCTAATTACGTACAGTTGCAGAAACATTGGAGGTGCCAACGAAAAGATTCCATCGAAGTACCACTCATTCGATTGAGAAAGTAACCGTAATGAGGAATCTCTCGCAAAAATTATTATGGGTTCTGCTGCATTCGGTCCATTATCATGTAGTAACAAGCATTCCGGATTGGGACCTCCGGACATGGTCCAGTGACCTACAAAAAAAGTAATGTAACTTTGAATACTCAAATATGTTATTATAAAATATACGAGTTTTTCACAATACAAAATCTGATCGTGCCAAAACAAACAGCCTATTTCAAAATCACAAATTTATGTAAATTATTGTTTTTGTATTGTTCGCTGCAGAAGCGGTTTACTAAACGGCAAAGCAAGGTACCAAAGAAAGTGACAAATAATATTCGTTTTCCACACAAATACAATTGGAGGGTTCATAAAAATGATATAGGAATTGACAAGAGTAACATAACTGACCTTCAATGAGGAGTTCCTGGAGAGTGGCCGGCATCGGTGGTAAATTCTTTGATTTTTGATTTCGCAATGTTCGCTTCATGGAATCTTCAAGAGGCATACGAGCTCGTGTTGTATTTTTGAGTGTCTGAACAGCTTCAGCAAAAATTTGTGCGGGTTTGCTCCCCGACTCTTTGCTTCATTTCACAAACTGTTTTTGCCACCTTCACATATTCCTCATCTGCTGGATGATTGTGCTGTGTAGTAACATTTGGAACAGTCTTGTTTAGATCCGTCGTCAAAGAACCTCTACACTAAAAAATAAAATGAAAACGTTAGCATTTTTGGTAACGAGATTTTGCGAATTTTGTAATGCATATCAAAAAGAAAAGGTCAAGTTCGTTAATGTGCCATATCGGTCCAAAGGAAAAGGAAGGTTCTTATGACTAGTCCAACGAATTGCGATACCTTGTCAGCTAAGTCGCATTTCTCATTAGTGCTACATATACCGTTCACGTACGTTGACCTTTTTTAAGAATAGAAATTAAAATTACTGGGAAATCGTTTTTTAAGTTTAGGTACCTTCCCTTAATCAGAGATACCTAAACAACTTGTATATAAAAGGGCCACGTTACTGATGCGGACATTACACAAATAGAGCCTACAAAAGCAAATGTGCATATATGAGCTACATTTATATAAAAACCATTCATGCATTAAGATTGTTCTGTTATATAATATATAAGTTCTTACGCTTACTCATGATTGTTTATGTTATAGTTATATTTGTTGAATACACCATACAATTGGTCATTTTTAAGTGCACCCAAAACTTATTTCTCAGCTACTAATCTAAATGACGGCGCCATCTCATTACGATAATTATACTAAAAAACGATGACAAAAATTTTGTACACGGTGGCGGGTCTGCTTAGTTGTCTGTGCTAAACTATAATATAATTAATAGTTTACTTACCTTAAAAGAGCTACTCTTTGAACACCTCCAACGTATAAACTCTATGCATTCTCTATGCAACACATATAAGTAACCACTAAAACGCAACTTTTCTCCAACTTTGTTCGATTTAAATATTTCCATATTACGCGTACAACATACAATAAAGGAAACAACTAAATAATAAATATTTTTGCAAGTGCAACCTATTTAAAGATGTTCATAGTTATGTACATAATAGGAAAATAATTACAAATACATTAATAGATCATTTTATTGTAAAAGATTCTTTTATTTAGGGTACAAGCAATTACCATTAAGATAAGATACTCAATATTCATTCCCTGTTGGTATTGAATTTACCAAGATTTTCAATAAATTGTGGATTTTTCGGCGGTTTTTTATTCGGCGGCTTTTTTTTCCGCGGTTTTTTTTTCCGCCGGCTTTTTTTTCCAGGCTTTTTTTCGCGGCTTTTTTTTTTCACGGCTTTTTTCCGCCGCCCCAAGTACTTCGATAGAATCATGCACGCACGTATATATATATATATATATATATATATATATATATATATATATATATATATATTATATTTATATATTACACATATATATATATATATATATATATATATATATATATATACACTGCTCCTCATTTCTCGGTTTCACACTACCGACATTTTTGATTTTATGTGGTCATAAAGTTAGAATTAAGATCGACGTATTTTATTGATTGATTGCCTTAAGCTTTATAGTGAATTACAAATGTTCCATGGATTAGTTAAATGAAAATAGAAACTTCAAAGTTGAGTATTAATTGTTTTCCTGTAACTTTTTATAATAGGGTTTTAAAAGTAAAACATTTCTTGATAAGAAAAGTTCAAATTTAATTTGGGGAATTATGAGATCACCTTGTGAGTTGTTTGTTAGGATCATGTTTCCGCTGATGTCATTTTGGGAAGTGTGCCTTATAGATTGAGGCCGTGTTTTTGTCAAGATGCAATATTTCAGTCCGTTTTAGAAATTATCGTTACCGTTGATGCACTATTTCTCTGTACTACCTTATGTCCTTAGTAAACGTTAAAGGGCACATGCCCTTAAACGTGAAACGTGGGTTGGATACATGATGCGGTGTTAGCAGTTTTTCGTGTGAAAGTGTGATGAGAGAAAATATGATGCAATTTTCTTAAGACGGGAAAGATGCTGTTTTTTGTGCGGTTAATTGGAGCGGGAGACTCTAAAACTGACCGTCGTATGTTAAAGATGTAAGCTGTTGCGCGGGGTGTGCGATATCGAAGACCTGGGGAACTGAACGTATCAAGAAGGTTCCGCACAACCATAGCACCGGTTGGTGGATATACAGTGGTTCATCTCTCCAGGGAGTTTATAGAATTTTCTGGCACTTGGTGTCGTTTACGTACGTTTCACAAAAGGGATTGTGTTTTCTTTTAAGTGAACTCTGTTAGTGAACTAATTAACGCAATTTTGCGGATTGACTTTATCGAGTAAAAACTGTTGTGAAGGCACACCATCGCTATTAAACACCGTTTAATAGCGATCAGCCTTAACAGACGAAGCTCTCCTTGTACATGCATTTAATTACGTTAATCATAAACAGACTTGTAAATAAAGCTACCTAATTAATTCAACATTGTGTAAATAATCCCGTTTGTAAAAGCTTCTGTGTACATAAGCTTTATAACGTCGTTATTCAATCAATTAAGAACGTAACTTATAAGTATTAAGAATTTACCTGCCGAGGAAGCCGTTCATGAGCAGGTGGTTTTCGCTGTACCCCGGAGGAGAAAGTTCAAAGTATATTTCTAGAAGGGAATCTAACTTTGTATATTTATGGTGTTTGTGTTTATTTTACAATTTTGCCAAATTATACGGACATATGCAGGTGAACGTAGTCGTTTTTGTTGAAGCGCTAGCCCATTTATGTTATGTCCATTAAGTTTGACAAGCTACTTTCATCAAAGCATTTAATATTTTAAGATTGATTATTTGAATGTACTTCAGATCTATGTGTATGAAAATGTTGTAGAATTGGTAACGTTGAGTGAACAACTTGTTTTTGTAAATGCGTTGAATTTTGACAGACTTAGGTAGCATTAACTTATGTCTATGTATCGTTTTATTGGTGTTTATTTAATATATGGATAATAAATTGGGGTTATTAGCATTATTTGTAATCTTTTCCCGAACAGCGAAAGCATTAACTACGGAAGTTGGTATTTTAGAGATTCAAAGTTAAAAGATTTTATTAAAGGTTAATTTTATTGATTAAATTTCATTGATTTGACGTATTTAATTTCATTTAATTTTTTTTATATCAAATAGTTCTTTTTTCTAACGTAACAAACTAGAAAATTTTGGACCACGTTTGTTTAGTTTATGTTTAATTATCTTTGAGTTCAGCTGATGATAGAATTTTGTAGATGACCAGCATTTGGATTTTGTCTTTTCAGTAAATAAGCGAAATATTTAGTGTATATTTAATTTACAAACGTTACTTGTAAAATAACGTAAGAATAGATTAAGGAAAGCCGTTGAACCTCAACAACTGATTTGCTCGCACGCTTCATTATTATTTGAAAGTGTGTGAATATTTTGAAATTTGTTTCAGAGCTAGAGTTCCCGGAGCACCGGAAGGGAGCTATCGTAAAGGTAAGTTAGACTCTTGTCTGTTTGGGGTTGATTTACCTACGTATGCACAGGTGTATTCTTAGCGATTTTGCTTTAACAACGGACTGGATCCATTTACACGACTTTATCACGATTGCGACTCACCCTTATTGATGACTTTCGACAATACCACAAACCACCCTTAGTATCTAAATTCAAAAACACGCCCACGGCCCTCTGCCCACCGAGCTAGACCGGTGCACATTAATTATCTTTTACCTTCCGTGCTAATTTCAAATTAAATTTACATTTTCTTTCACTAATTCACTAATCTCTAGGTAAAATTGAATCTTTTATATTTATAGATCTTCTGTGCATCTATAACAAAAACACTTAAAAAATTCACTTGAAGCGATCAACAAGTACGATTTTTGTAAGTTTATAATTTACGTGTATTGTATATTTTGCTGTATGTATCAGTTTTTCATTAGATATCGTTAGTTATGCACTACCTACAGATAACGTGACGGTGAGGTTAACTTATCACTCACCAACAGCGCAGCAAATAAAATTTGCAGAACATATAAATGACATAATTGTCGTAAATTGGAAAATACTACACTTCGCAGTACCTTTCTATATAAAAATTAAATAATTATAATACCTTTAATACCTTGTAACTTTCATAATAATAAAATCGTGAAATTTTTTCTCATAAAATACGAGTACAAGTACCATCGTCCATTATCTAATCTTGAAATTCTTGACACGAGGTGCAGCTACCAGTAAGGGGTGGATCGACCTAGTAGGGTGCAATAAAGTGCTTCAATGTGAATTTGTTATAACACCTTTACCTGTCCGGCAGTTTACATATCTAAATATTTATAAAATCTTAACACATAAAATTTTATCAATATACTAGAGTTGCCTGCTGAGAAATGTTGTAGAAAGCTATGTCTTTACAAATATTCAACGTACCTTCCGTGAAACAATGCTTAATTTACACACATAAATATTTAGGACGTTCTCAAAATTGTTAATATACGGAACAATGTTACAGATCATTCTTAATTTTTAACTGGTAATATGTGAATACAATATTAGTGCCATAACAATTAATTTTTCTTATGTTATCATCCTTCCCCTTTACTTTTAAAATAGAACTAAGAAGACGTTACGGTGATAGTAGGTATAGAATTGCATTTTTTCTAAACTAATGCAAAACTGAATGTTTACGTTAACACAAATAACAGTACAGGCCCGACTACTCTTAAAAAGAATCTGGCTTCAAATTATCAACTCAACCCTTGTGCTTTGGAAAAAAGTTTAGAAGAAAAGTAAGCTAAGATAATGAGATTATCTTAGGTATGTGAATTTTTAAACTCTTCTCTGAGCATTACCTAATTTTTGATAACCGTTTGATGAAATATGCTATTGTCGGACAAAACAAGGCCATTATCGCGGCACAATATTGAAAGAAGTTCGAAACGTTGCGTTAGCGGATGTCAAGATTTGAAAACATCCGAGTACTATGTTATCTTATTTTTTACAAGCCATGGTTAGTTAACAAATTCGTTTCGTTACAACCTTTTATCATAACTCGGCGACATTTATTCAATCAAATTAGTGACAAGAACCATGTGTAACTTACCTCGCAAATTCTTCTTGGATGCATAAAAAATAGAGGCGAGTAATTCCTAAACCACCTAAACTCTATACAACAAACATTCAAACTGTAGGTATTATCACATATGATGTATACATACTACAGATAGCTCATCACATGTTAAAAATTGGCTACGGTTTTTTTTTGTTTTAGTATGCTCATGCTTATGGTTAGTATTTTACTTATTATTAGCTTATATATATATATATATATATATATATATATATATATATATATATAAAAAAAAAAAACACACACACACACACACACACATCCTTGTCGTAGACTGTTCAGCAGTCCTTCTCCTCTCCAGCCCAGGTCAATCTATTCTTGTTGGTGTTGCGATGTTTTGTGTTATTGTATAGCGTACAATCATAAGGTGTGGTTATTTTTGGTATATAAAAAAGAAAAAAAGAAAAAAGATTTTGGTTTATTTGATTGCGGCGTAAATTGGATTAAGTGTGCGTGTTGCTTAGTGGGATGTAGCCTGCTTAGGGTGGTTAATCCGATTCGTTGTCCGGTATCATGCTAGGTCGTCATCGATAGACGGAGGGATGCGGAGGGCATATAGGATGTTATCTAGGGATTCTTATATCTACTCGAGGTGGTCGTCAAGGAGTAGTGTAAGGATCGCGGGGAGATGCTTGAATTTTAATTTAGGTTTCCTTCGTGGGAATTGGGAAAAACGGTACTTGTAGGGAGTGGTAAGGATTTCTTTGGTTGGGATAGTATCGCCGAAAATTCTTTTATGCGCGAAGTGTTTGGATTCTGTGTGTGATTGGTGGCATATTTGCGTGTTGTGTTGTGAGGTCACTAGGGTACCTGAGGGGTAACCTGTGTATGGTCTAAAAATTCGGCGTTCACAGGAGGCGATAGAGGAAAGGTGATTGGGGTTTATATTGGTGTATATGCGTGCTCGGAAATCCATAACAGGGCGGATGTATGTTTTGTAGGTGTGTTGAAGTGGTTTAGGGTGGCAACCTCTGATTCTACCCCGGAGGGCGCCCAGTAGGTTTGCGCGGTTTCTAATCCTTTTGAGTGTTCTTTTTACATCGGGGAGCTAATTGAGAGTTCTGGTGAAGAGGATTCCTAGTTATGTGATTATCTTGGAGTGTCAGTCGTTCTTGGTTTTGGGTGAGGGAAACATTTCTGAGGGCAAGCTTTTGGAACTTGTCTCCGGTGTAGTTAGGATGTCGGAAGAGGATTGTTTGGGTTTTGTAGGGATTGACGGTTCGCCCAGTTGGAAAAGTTCCGTAGGGTTTTGGATATCAGGCGGGAGGCCGCTTCCCTATTCCGATTAACCGTCCAGAAGGCGGTGTCATCCGCAAACTGCGCAACGACTACTCCGGGTGGTGTAACTTCGGGAATGTCTAATGCAAAGATGGTGTAAAGATAGGGGCTAAAGTAGAATCTTGCGGTACGCCTGCTGTAGGTTGAAAAGGATCGGAGGTTTTCCCTACTTTTACCCGAACTGACCGATTGGTCAGGTACGAGAGTAGGAGTTTGGAGAAGGGGTCGGGAATATTGAGGTTTCGGATTTTATGCAGGAGATCGGCATGCTGGACCCTGTCGAATGCTTGCTTAATGTCCAGAAACACAGCTAGTTTGCATTGTTTGTGATTGAATGCTCTGATGGTCTCTGTAAGCAGCTTCAACAAGGGATCGTGACACGTTCGGTTGGGACGGAAACTGAATTGGCGATTAAGAAGAAGGTTGTTGAATTCTAGGTAGTCCCTGAGTCGCCTGGCTAGAATCTGCTCAAAGCGTTTTCGGAGGCAACTCAGAAGGGAGATTGGTCTATAGGAGGAGGTGCGGTTAGGTCGGCGTGGGGTTTCGGTATCATGACGGTGTAGGCTGATTTCCAGAAATGGGATAGGATTAGGCATTCGTTGTATATGTTGGAGAGTAATAGGAGGACTGAGTCAGGTAAGTGATGGAAGATTTTGCGATTTAGGCCGTCATGACCTGGGGCAGAATTTTTTCCTTTTTTGAAATAAGTGTGGACCTAGTCGGGCGTGATGGGGGCATAAAATAAATTCTCGTTATCGAATTGTAGTTCAGGAAGGTTAAGGTTGTGGAATTCATCAAGGCGACCCTCTAGGAGTGCCTTGAATCGGTTATCGAATTGGGGATCGTCTGGAGATCGGAAAATGGATTGGAGGTGGTGACCAAATAAATCGGCCTTTCCTTGGTCGGAGGAGATTAGGTTGCCCTGAAGGTCGGTTAGGTGGGATTTAGGTTTAACTTTTCTTATGGTCAGTCTATCGAACTGTTGCCAGAAGAGTTTACCATTTCTATAATCTAACTGGCTATGGTGATTTACAGTAACTCTACTACGAACAGTGGCGACAAGAGTTAGGTCTGCCTATCCACCATTAAGAGGTAAAATGTTTGGCAGGTTTGTGTTATTAGCACAAAAAATTCAAATGTTTTGTTTAAAATTGATTATTTACGAGGCATTTCATTGAAATGAGATATTTTAATCTGGTGTTTTGACTTGTGAGAAAACCGAGTAGCTGCGAAAAAAAATCTGTTATATCTAAAAAAAATGTGTTTAGGACAGTTTGAAAAAATAATTATGTTATTATCATTATACTAAGCATACAATGATGTTTTTTTTAAATGTAAGTTTAATATACGGTTGCAAATAGACTTTACGGCAACAAAATAGTGTTTTAGGGGACCCCGTTACACCACACAATTGAATATTTACAAGAAACTAAATTAACATCAATAATTACTTTCTTATAACGCAAAAACGAGACAATCGAAATACAAAACACACGCTGCTTAAACGTCAACAAAGAAAATTTGCCTCTTAATGGTAGCCGTACACCACATTACTAGTCTGACCAATAAAAATCGATACATCGATTATCGCCACTGTCTGTAGTAGAGTTACTGTACGGTGATTTGGATTTGAGCACCTGGCGAGTTAAATCCAAAGCAAAAATACACCAACAATATCACCATTCTAATGCAGATGTCCTCTCGAAACTTAAAATATACCGACTTACAGACAGTTGCCTCTGTTTATTGTTGAAACACTAATCAAATATTATTTTTACGGGTACGTCTAGTTGCCTCTGTTTATTGTTGAAACACTAATCAACTACTATTTTTGGCATTTCGACGCCGCGGGTAGCTCGAATGAAGCACCAAGTGATGCAAAGTTTGTGGTTTATCAGCATCGAGACATCAAGTAGCGATTTAACATATCCTCACGTGTTAATTATGATAAATAAGAAACCGGTTATACATGTTCATTAATTGTAAGCCACTTTTCACACATGCCGGATGAGATCTTCCAGTGTCGGATATTCGATTGCGAAGTGTATGAGCATAAATGAGCGCCGTTATACAAGGGTCCGAAGTAGTGTGAAAACAAAAATAGGCCGCATATCCGTCGCTCGCCGGGCTCGCGTGAAAACAGGCTAAAGCTATCCATTTACGCGTTTACTTTAATAACTAAATTTTCTGGTTCGGTATCGTGCAGGAACGATTTAAACACAATTAAATAGCACATAGCATTTATTTAAAAATTCCTAACATTTTGTTAATGAATACAATTGTAATGATAAAATTTAGTTCATTTGAAGATATGAAAATGTATACCTACCCTGTACTTCCAAGAAACCAGTGTCGGTCACCATAAAAGTTTACTTCTGAAAAATTGCACGTTTGTGAGTAATTAGGTATGCTAGACCGCAATGGAATATAAATAGAAGCCGTCCGGTAGAACTTTTTTTGAACGGGTATCGGAATGTAACAATGGAGTGATTTGTAACATATATATGGTTCTATTGTGCTTGAAACCGCCTTTCGAAATCGTTTGCTGTCTCGTACTTAATTGTTACCGTGACAAAGAAAGATGGATATATTTATTGAATAAATGCCTCTATTTCTGCCGGAACAAAAATTGTTCGTTTGCAACTTTGGCACTGACATTTAATTGATCAAGTGCATATAAGCCAATTCAGATGCAGGTAGAATAGAAATTCAATAGGTATAATAAAATGCCAGTGGTTCTCAACACTGCTTTAACATTACATTTAAAATTTATGGAAGAATGCAAGTTTTATAATAAACATTTATAAAAGCCATTCATAATAATGAATATTCGATTAAGTATAGGTATTTCAATTTACATTTAGAAAGTTCATTGTATACCTAAGTATGGTAATGACGTTTTAGTGTACTCAATTACAAAAGAATCCAAATAAATATGCAATACTGTAACAATAAGTAATTAATAATAGATTATTATACCATTTAGTAGGTACATATAGGTATAAATAAAACAACTGCAATATCTATATTATCATTATTCTTTGAGTAAGCGTTTATATAAACTAACCATTAATATAATGCCGAAAAGTTGAGTAAAGAAATTCGCGAATTAGTTTTAAATACAGTCGATTATTTTAAAGAAGAAAAGAAAATGGTGGTCCACTATTATCTACATTTTCTGTTCAACAAAGAACAACAAACGCGTTAAAACTTTCGGTTTCGACGGTGGGGAAAATCTGTGCTTTAAAAAAAATGGCGGCGAGTTGGAACCTCCAGTGAAAAACAGCGTGTCAAACTTTGCACTACAGATTTTCCAGAAAATGGAAAACAAACAATTCGTGCATTAATATACGAGATGTACGCGAAGAAGGAACACGTAACGTTAAATTCATTATTAAACTTCTTAAAATTGAGAACCGCGTATGAAATAGGAAAAACCAGTTTGGCTCTAGTGTTAAAAATATGGGCTTTAAATTCCAAAAACCAACAATAGACGCGGTTTGTGTGAACAAAGCCACATTGTCGCCAAAAGAAACGTTTTTCTGAGAAAGTATCTCAAAATCTTAACTCCGAAAGTTCGAGACAGTTTGTTTTACAGACGAAACGTGGATATTTAGTAAAGGTAGTACGTCAAAATGTACTTGGCAAGATAACAGTGCAAAGAGTTTACATCAACCGAACAAATCATCAGATGGAAAACGATTTATTATCATTGAAGCAGGTAACAGAAACGGTTTTATCGACGGAAGTCAATTAATTTTCGGTACAAAAAATAAATCATTAGATTATCACGATAATATGAACGCAGAATTGTTCGAAAAATGGTTTGAGGAATCACTTTTACAAAAATTAGAGGAACCATCAATAATTGTCCTTGACAATGCGAGTTATCATTCTCGAAAGGCAGAAGGCAGTCAAAGTTTCTTGGAAAAAAGAAGAAATACAGCAATGGTTAACCGCTAAAAAAATAGCGTGGGAAAATTTTATGACAAAGGCAGAGTTAGTGGAATTGGCCAAAAGAAACAAAGTAGACCAATGCGAAAAATATGTAATCGATGAGCTCTATCATATGGACATGAAGTTTTGCGCCTGCCCCGTATCATTGCCATTTCAATCCAATTGAGTTGGTATGGGGCATTACTAAGAACAAATACGACAAAAGTATCGTTGCGACATCCGGAAAGACGAAGATGTTCTTAATACGTGGAACGACGCATTAAAAACAGTTAGTGCGGAAATATGGCAAAATGTATTGATCATACGGATAAAATAATTAAAGATACTTTTGTTAATGAAGAGATTGTGGATGAAGTAAGACCTCTTATTTTCACAGTTAACACTGAAGAAAGTGATGACGATGATCTTTTCCAAGATTTGGATGACTCAGGAAGTGATGAATCTGAAGCCGAATGACAATTATAATTTTACATTTAATTATAAAAGTATATCTTTGTAATTTAATTAATATTTACTAACTATAATAAAAATGTATTTGTTATTGTTGTTATAAGTATAAGTGAAAGGTGTCAATTGAAATTACTTATAGGTAATTAGTAATCGATTATTATTTTTATTATACAAAAGTTGCATTTCTTCACAAATTATATAATGTTAAAGCAGTGTTGAGAACCACTGGCATTTTATTATACCTATTGAATTTCTATTCTACCTGCATCTGATTCTTATTGCCTTGTCATTATGTGTGAAAGTTGCAAACGCTTTTGTTCGGCAGAAATAGAGGCATTATTCATAATATATCCATCTTTCTTTGTCACGTACAATAAGTACGAGACAGCAAAGCATTAAGGCGGTTTCAAGCACAATAGAACCATATATTGACAATCCTCCTTGTTAATCCGATACCCGTTCAGTTCTACCGGACAGGCTTTAGGTAACAATACATAAAACATTTTTTTTTGCAAGGGATGGGAATGGTAGCTATAGATTGGTAGTTTATTAAGTTGTAAACGACTTATTTACGGACTACTTTTTATTATGCAATACCTCCATATTTCCGGAAAATACAGGTGTGTGTTAATCTAATATTATAATTGTTTACCAGAGTAAATAAAAAAACTATGTATCGCACACGTATTGTATTTAAAGTCAAATTCCATTTTTCACGGAGCAAAATATTTGTTTCTCTTTTCATTTGGGAACGTTGGAAATTTTGAATGTGTGCACTTGCTGCAAGAGTGCATTTTACGTTGCCCAATTTCCCTATGTCATGAGCTATCTGTAGTGCGCATACATCAGTGATATTATGCAGTAACGCAACCAACGTAGTTAAATTTTATCGATGTCGCTAGTAAAATAAGAGTGTATCATAAATGGTAATAGAAACCAGACACTTACGGTATAACCTAGGATTTTTAATTGCTTTTTAATAACCTCGCTTTGTTCCCTTAACCCATTAATGCCCATTGTACTCTTTAAAGCATCTAAACAACCGCGTGGAGACATCTAGTAAATAATTTTGAAACTAATTGTGGGAGAAGATGTCATACGTACAGTTTTCTATTGAGCTTTTACATTTTACTCAACTTCCAATATCGTCAGCAATTTAAAGAAGTAAAAATGCTGAAGTGTACACATGTCGGTTAATCAGGTAATTAAAAAAAATTATACAGCTCAAAATCGGTCGAATGCAGTAATATAATATCGTTAGTTAACGTTTATTTATACATTTCTAAGCATACTTGTGATTTATTTTGCCATACTAATGTCAAGAATATAAACAACGACAAATATGTTAGGTGTACTTTTTTTAGTACAATAGGGGAATCCAGTATATTTATTTTTTTGCAGTATAATGGATGAAATACCTACGAGACAGTTTTATGGTAAACGTTGTCACAATTTTCAGATGGCGTTAGACTACCTTGCTTATTCTAAAAATCAAAGTGATATGGATATTGTAATCATTCCACCAAATGTTAACTCTCACACAGACGAAGAAGATCTGAACGATGAACTAATGGAAGAAGATATGCCATTACCTGATAATGTAGCTAGGCAAATTGAACTACATGATGCAACTGATGCCGAATCTAGTGATGAAGACTCCGATATGCCGTTATCAGAAAGATTGAAAAATATGAAAAATCAAGATAATTAAATAAAAAATATCCCAACTGGACATCTGAATTTGTAGACATAAACATTCCTGCAACGCTTGCTTCCAATGACAGTTTAGACATTGTTAAACAAAATCGATCAAAAATGATCATACATTTTTTGTTTTTAACGGGTTACCAAAATCTGTGTTGACGAATCGATGGTGAAGTTTTTTGGTAGGCACTCAGCTAAACAGTTTATAAGAGTCAAATCGATAAGATTTGGATATAACAATTGGATGTTGTGTAGTTCTAATGGACATTGTTATGAATTCGTCACCTACTGTGCGTCTGTGCGTGCGTCTGTGCGTGCGTCTGTGCATGCGTCTGTGCGTGCGTATGTGCGTGCGTCTGTGCGTGCGTCTGTGCGTGCGTCTGTGCGTGCGTCTGTGCGTGCGTCTGTGCGTGCGTCTGTGCGTGCGTCTGTGCGTACGTCTGTGCTTGCGTCTGTACATGCGTGTGTGCGTGCGTCTGTACGTGCGCCTGTGCGTGCGTCTGTGCCTGCGTGTGTGCGTGCGTGTGTGCGTGCGCGTGTGCGTGCGTCTGTACATGCGTATGTGCGTGCGTCTGTGCGTGCGTATGTGCGTGCGTCTGTGCGTGCGTCTGTGCATGCGTGTGTGCGTGCGTGTGTGCGTGCGTGCGTGCGTGTGGTGTGTGTGCGTGCGTGCGTGTGTGCGTGCGTGTGTGCGTGCGTGCGTGTGTGCGTGCGTGTGTGTGTGCGTGCGTGCACTCAGCTAAACAGTTTATAAGAGTCAAATCGATAAGATTTGGATATAACAATTGGATGTTGTGTAGTTCTAATGGACATTGTTATGAATTCGTCACCTACTGTGCGTCTGTGCGTGCGTCTGTGCGTGCGCCTGTGCGTGCGTCTGTGTATGCGTCTGTGCGTGCGTATGTGCGTGCGTCTGTGCGTGCGTCTGTGCGTGCGTCTGTGCGTGCGTCTGTGCGTGCGTCTGTGCGTACGTCTGTGCGTGCGTCTGAGCGTGCGTCTGTGCGTGCGTCTGTGCGTGCGTCTGTGCGTGCGTCTGTCCGTGCGTCTGTCCGTGCGTCTGTGCGTGCGTCTGTGCGTGCGTCTGTGCGTGCGTATGTGCGTGCGTGTATGCGTGCGTAGGTGCGTGCGTGTGTGCGTGCGTCTGTGCGTGCGTATGTGCGTGCGTCTGTGCGTGCGTCTGTGCTTGCGTCTGTACATGCGTGTGTGCGTGCGTCTGTACGTGCGCCTGTGCGTGCGCCTGTGCGTGCGTCTGTGCCTGCGTGTGTGCGTGCGTGTGTGCGTGCGCGTGTGCGTGCGTCTGTACGTGCGTATGTGCGTGTGTCTGTGCGTGCGTGAGTGCGTGTGTGTGTGTGTGTGCGTGCGTGTGTGCGTGCGTGTGTGCGTGCGTGCGTGTGCGTGCGTGTGTGCGTGCGTGCGTGTGTGTGTGTGTGTGCGTGCGTGTGTGCGTGCGTGTGTGCGTGCGTGTGTGCGTGAGCGTGTGCATGCGTGCGTGTGCGTGTGTGTGTGTTGCAGTGTTTTCATATTGTTGAATTTCTTTATTAATTAAAAATTATTATTAATTTTATTAAATACATAAATGAAAAGTTTACCTCGAGTAGAATTTGAACCTACGACCGCGCGGTACTCTAGCAAAGTACAGGTCGTAGGTTCAAATCCTACTCGAGGTAAACTTTTTATTTATGTATTTAATAAAATTAATAATTTTTAATTGCATATTTACCTTTGAACTTATTCGTTCATAACAAAAACTTATAATAATTTTTCATTAATTGATTCTGTGTCAAAATAGTTCCAAACTTTGTTTGGTAAGATTTGCAAATTCCACCACAGGTTTTTGTTTCCTCAGCCCGAACCGCAGGAGTCTGCGATTTTGAAAATACAAACGGGGTAATCTTCCAGTGTCAAGATCAGTTCCAATGGAGGGTCATCTAACTCACCCTCCACAAATAATTAGTTCAAGATTCTGAAAAGGATAGATATCGATGCAATTTATGAAAAAAGAGAGTGGGGAATGAGCATGTACTAACACGAAAGTAAGTATATCAAACCATTCTTATCCATAAAAAATTGAGATTAAACTCCATTTTAAATTTATACTCATGAGTAGTGACTCTCTCATGATTCATATCATCAATTGACTAGTAAATCATTATCTACCTGCTATATACATCAAATTTAATTTAACTTGAAACCTAGCGAAATAAGCTATAATGTTGAAAACTTTCAAAATACGGCAGTGAGTACGTATAACCGCCGATGCTTTCACCAATTGTATAACTATTTAGTGGCGAATATTAAAGTATAAATTGTAATTTTAACCACCATTGCACTACACTATACGAAATAGATACCGGTTAATTTATCAAAATAATAGTGACAGTTACAGTAATAGTAAGAACAAGGGGTACGCGTACGGTAGAACAAGGGCACTTGAGTGAAGTTTTCTACCATAGGCTGTACAAGTTCTGGAGTGGTATTAGTGTCTAAATAATTTGCCAGGTAGGGGAAACAACATCTCAGTTAAACAACCATAGTTCTTCTAGACATATAAGCGAAAATAAAATACCTATACATTAGTATAGGTAGTTGGATGAGAAATATGAACTATTTATTAAAAGAAAAAATAAGTTTTTATGAAAACTCAAAATCGCATTCTCTTAATATAATTGCGTAAAACACAAAACGTACTGTTACACTAAAGAATGCTAGTTCAGCTAAAAAGTCACCAGATCATATTTCTTCGAAATCAATTGTTGCCAACGTAAACAATGATAGTGTGAAACTAATAGGTAATAAGAATAACTTAAATACACAAAGTAAATATAAAGCTTATCCTAAAACAATAATTGGTAGTGCACCAGTGAGTACTAACCATTATGAAATCTCAAATTTTGCGGCTGCCGTAAGTAAAATATAGGTGTACATTAGAAGAGTTCAAAAAGGTACAAGTGATGATGCGATAAAAAATTTCCTACCAATAATTTCACGGTAGAAAAATTAATGTACCGAACACTGTAATATTTCCTTTAAAATAGGAGGGCATTTCAGATGCTATATACGATAGTCATGTGTAGCCTAGTGCTATTGTTATTCGTCGCTCCAAGTTTTTTCGTACATATGTCGAAAAAGCAGAATTTTGACAAGTGTAAATCTGTTTCCGTTGACAATAATTCAAAACAGAATGTGCACATTTTCTATCTAAATATACAATCAATTCAGAACAAGGTTAACGAACTAGAACTTTTTCTAAACAATAAAAATTATGGTTTTCTGTGCTTTTTTGAGCACTGGAAGATATCGTAAATGGCTTTAAAATAGAAAATTTTCTGTCGAGCAAAATCAAAGCATGGTAGCGTAATTACCCTAGGAAGATCAAATTTGTAAATTACCTCAATACAAGTCGTGAACTCAATGTCAATAGAGAAAGTTTGTGTAGTTGCAGCTATGTGCTGTAGAGCAATTGGTTTCGTTGTAATTACTGTTTATAGATTACCTTCTGCTAATTTTAATTTATTCTTGATGCAATTAGGTAACATTCGTTATTATATATTCAAAAACAATTATAACAATATTGTTATTTGTGGTGATTTCAATGTTTATTTTAATACTGATACTAATATATTTATTCGGTGTAAGTACCCTAAGGATATATAAGAACGCTTTAATGTTGTTTCTTTACTAATATTCATTACGGAACCTAAGGTAAAGGTAGTACACTTCATCTTTCTTCTTCAGAGAGCTTCTCTACTCTACTCCAGGATACCTTTACCACGGGTTGGACTCTGTCCGCTGTAAGTGACCACCATTCATAGCAATCCCGTCTTCTCTCTTCCCAACCAGAATAAAATTAAAAATAAAATTACAATCATATCATTCCGTCATTCCATCACCATTGTCATCACTACACCTCATTGCACTTATATTCGTACACCAATACACCTAACGTACCTATCTATCCACTTACTTCGCATCACCCTCATTCATCAAAATTTTTCCCACTTGCGATGCCGCTTTCCTATTACTAGAAAATGTTTAATCTTCTACCTTCATTCTCCATCACGTACACCTCCAAGACCAAGACACCCATCCTGTCCGGATAATTCCATTCAAAATACCAAACTTTCACTTTCATGTCATTCAATATAACTCCATTAAAGATTCGATTGATCGTATTTAAGAACATATTTCCACGTGCAAACAAATATTATAAATAATTGTCATTTATTTGATAATAATCCCATTTTGTGTATATAAATCACTCCACCTCAGTTCATACCACCAGTATTTTATGTGATAATTAACATATCAACACTGAAACTAACCACGTGCATTAATCCGTTATATTTCAGTAAACTAGGGCCATTCGTGGTGGGAAGTACGAAATTAGGAAGGAGCGGAAATCCAAACAGGGGACACCGGTGTCTTAATTGTGCCGGTTTCCAATAATTTGTTGTGCATTGTACATTGCAACAATAAATAATAATTATTATTGTAACGATTGGAATAAATATTTATATAAAAAATGTTTCTTTCCATGCAGATAGACAACACACATCCCACTAGCTGTAATCTAACAGCTAATATTGCTAGTAAGCTGATAACATCTATGAAGTTAACAGATGCTGATCAAGATGATTTCGAAATTTTAAGTAAACCAGTAGTAACAAATTTTGTTTTCAATAGATTTATTTCGTACAGTAGACTATAGTAAATGTAAGGATTTCTACGAGTAAGTATGTTTATTATACGATCTAATATTAACCAACTTGTTGTATCATCTATAAAATTAATTAATAGTTGTTTCAGGTATAATCGTTTTCCTTATTATTTAAAAATTGCGAAAGTAATTACATTGTATAAAAAAGGCGACAAAAATGATATGTTTAATGATAGACCTATAATATGTTTTAAAATACAATGTATCTGAGCTTAACCATGTTTTTAAATTTCAACAACCTCTTCACAGATAAGCAATATGGTTTTCTCAAGCATAAAATTACTGTGAATGGAATTATTGATTTTGTCACCATTACACTTAATTGCTTCGAAGAAGCGAAACTTTCTATGTATACATGTATTTTGCAACCTAAGCAAAGCATTCGATTGCGTTTTTCACAGTATATTGCTTAGAAAATTTGAACGTTTTGAATTTGCAGATTGCAGCATTTCTATGATTGAGCTGTATTTAATAAGCAGATACCAATGTGTAGAATGGAATCACTCGATTTCTAGTAAACGTTTATTATCACATGGGGTTCGTCAAAGCTCTGTTTTGGGTCCTTTGTCGTTTTTGTTGTATACAAACGTTTTAGAAGGTTACTTTAAGCCGTTACATTTTGAGACCAACTTATTATGTTTGCTGACGACACTACGTTCAGCACTAGTAATGTCTGTATGCATAACTTAATAAATCAGATATTACCCGCTCGCACGCAATTAAATTGTTTAAAGACAGTAACCTGATTTTAAACAATCAAAAAACCATAAGTGTTTGCTTTACATTGAAACAATTGCATGACTCACTTGAATCTAATGTTAATTTTTTAGGTGTGTATTTAGATTCAAAATTAAAATAGACTTATCACGTGAATTATCTATGCCAACGTATTTTTAAATCTGTATTCTTATTCAAAAATCTAGCCAATCATGTTTCGTACAAAGTACTACGATTTTCTTACTTCGATGTATGCCACAGTATACCTTCGTATCCTATCTTAGTATGGGGCTATGGTGCTGTTACAGGTAGGTTATTTGTATTACAAAAACGTGCAATCCGTATTATTTACAATTTAAGTTATCGCCAAGATTGCAAAAATTGGTACGTTCAAATGAAAATTCGAACCTTGCTTTGCATGTATATCTTTGAATGTCTTTCATATACAGAGTGGACCAAAAGTCTGTAAACGGCCAATTATCTTGTAAATTGTTAGTCCGAATTGTACAAAATTTGAGATAAGTCTATTTTGGGATACAGAGATTCCATATTTGACATTTGCAATGTTGCCAGATTTGGCGTTTCTCTGATATTATTAGTCACTTTGGTTTTTTAAATACATCACCCTGTATATGCAGTCATTATTGGAATCTCCTCTTCAATACGAGTTCAACCATATGTAACACTTATGATTTTATGTAGTCTAATAGGTCTTAAATACATAAAACAGAAGTTTGGCAACGCCTAATTGTCTCGATACATTTTTTGATACATACTATTTTCAACAACATTAAAACGTAACAATTGAAAGATTACAACATTTTTAACATAATGATTACTTAATAAAGTGTTCAAAGTGTGCCCCATTTGTAAGTTGACAGTACCCTAATCGATGGTAGGACGCGTCTAGCACATTTCTCCATGATTGTCTAGAAATTATCGAGGTTCATCGATAATTCGTTGCCCTAGCTCTGCAAGACTTGCTGGTTTAGTTTCATAAACTGAATTTTTCAAGTATCCCCAATAAAAATAACCTTTAGGATTGAAATCAGGTGAACGTGGAGCCCAATTTTGGTATGTTCAGGTTATATTAGGTTATGATTTAGATTTGTCGCCATGTTGCTTTTTGTAATTTGGATAAGTTTCTGATTGGTTGAACTACTGCGCATCTTTGGGATTGCTACACCTAGTTTATTTACGTCATGACTATAATCGGCAAAAGTGAATGAACCGCTTTATACCGCGTTATTGTATAAATTGAGCGCCCCAATCTATGCGCTAAATATCAGAAACGGCAAATCGCACGAAAAAAATTCAAGCTATTAATCTTGTAGTGAATTTTATTAGCTACAACTTTTATAATTGCTATTAATGACGTACGATGCATAGTAAGCGAGTAAATCTCAAAAAACTCAAAATCGCGACTTTTGACCTCTGATATCTCAAAATGCTCCAGTGATTTTGTTACTGGGATTTCTACCCAACTTTACATTGACAAAATAAAACTATTACACTATTGATTAATTTCACAGTATCTAGAATTGCTTTTTTATTTTGTTGGTTATTATACAGGGCTTTTCACGATAAGCGTTAATTAGACGTTTCTGGTAAACCAGACAACGGATCAACCTGAAAATTTGATAGTATGCATAAATTAATATGATCTACACGCCTAAAATATTTTAGATGTTGCGGGGTTGCCGCTTCTACTATAAAGTAGCGACTACTTTGATTTTTCGAATGGAACACCGCCCTGTATATAATATCATATTATGATCTCCTATTACTTTGTCAACAACTTCATGTACGTTCCCTATACCTATCTATTGCCGTTTAAGAGATATAAATTAATTTCAATTTTTTTTACAAAACACATACTTTTATAAACGCTGATAATCTTGAACTCTCTGGTACTAAGACGATCAAATTCGAAATGGAGTGGAGTGATACCATGAGGATCTTCACTTCGAGTCATATTTTTATTTGCCTCATACAGGGTCTTTAAAAAAATGCAGATACTTTGTTCACATGAAAAAAGGAGTGGAAGTCAATTTTTTCAAATGGAACACCCTGTACATTTACACATTTTTGAGCTCTACATCCAATTTTTGATTGACTTTAATCAGATAATGCTATTTCGATTTCGAACCGTTTTCGAGATAAACTGTTTCAAACAGAAACTGGTGTGTTTCCTTGTATGATCACTTATTTTTGAGATTTAACATCTATTTTATACTACGTAATACAATTTCTTTTCGATTTAGTTTTACAACAGTCTGAAATCAGTCAATTCGAAATCGATATGTACCTTAGAAAAAGTTACAATTTGTATGCATTGAGGTATTGAGTGTCTCTACCGTACAACATTGCAAATTAATATTTTTTACGTGACAATTCATCGCATTCTTAATAAGCACAAATGGCATCCCTATAAATTCTACTGAGTCCAACATTTGAAAGAGACTGATTTTCCTCGTAGAGTGGAATTCTTTGAATGGTTACTTGTCAAGACTCAAGAGGATGAACATTTCCTTGACAATATCATATGGACAGATGAGGCCAAGGTTACAAAAAATGGAATTTTCAACAGACACAACAGTCATTATTGGGCGTCAGAAAATCCTTATGTCGTTCCCAAAGGGTTTTCAAGAAACATGGCAATTTAATGTATTTTGTGCCATAAAGAATGGGTCAATTTTTTATATCGAGTTTTATGATGATAATTTGAATGCAACAAAATATGAAGATTTACTGAGAAATGGAATTCAAATGATTTTAAATAATAAGCCAGGAAGAGAACGTGTATGGTACCAAATGGATGGTGCTCCACCCCATAATTCTCGTTCAGCAGGCGAAGCTTTAACTGAAATCTTCGAAGACAGATGGATTGGTAATAATGGACATTTTCGTTGGCCTACTAGAACACCAGATGGCAATCCAATAGATTATTTTGTGTGGGGTTTCATTAAAAATATGGTTTACTCCAACCCAGTAACAACAATGGAAGATATGAAATCGAGAGTTAGAACTGCTTTCAATAGTTTAACTCCAGACTTAATCAGAAGCGCTACACATGTAAATCTTTTGAAGAGATTACATGTTTGTTTAAGTAGAGGTGGAGATGTGTTCGAACATATTCTGAAATAGACTGATAATTGAATTAACTTACTAATTCATGAAATTATTTTCAGTTCGCGTGTCAGCGTTAATAAAACTATTGGTTGAAGAGAAGTTTCATTTGATGGTTGAAGAGTATTTTAATAATTATCTATTCATTGTATTATCTGATGAAGGAACATCGAACGGAATCTGTTAAATTTCAAAAATAAGTGATGAATACAAGGAAACCACGTCAGTTTCTGTTTGAAACAGTTTATCTCGAAAACGGTTCGAAATCGAAATAGCATTATCTGATTAAAGTCAATCTAAAATTGGATGTAGAGCTCAAAAATGTGTAAATATACAGGGTGTTCGATTTGAAAAAATTGACTTCCACTCCTTTTTTCATGTGAACAAAGTATCTGCATTTTTTAAAGAGCCTGTATGAGGCAAATAAAAATATGACTCGAAGTGAAGATCCTCATGGCATCACTCCACTCCATTTCGAATTTGATCGTCTTAGTACTAGAGAGTTCAAGATTATCAGCGTTTATAAAAGTACATGTTTTGTAAAAAAAATCGAAATTAATTTATATCTCTTAAACGGTAATAGATAGGTATAGGAAATAGTACATGAAGTTGTTGACAAAGTAATAGGAAATCATAATATGATATTATATACAGGGTGTTCTATTTGAAAAATCAAAGTAGTCGCTACTTTATAGTAGCAGCGGCAACCCCGCAACATCTAAAATATTTTAGGCGTGTAGATCATATTAATTTATGCATACTGTCAAATTTTCAGGTTGATCCGTTGTCTGGTTTGCCAGAAACGTCTAATTAACGCTCATCGCGAAAAGCCCTGTATACATACAAGGTGGCGCATTAGTGTGACAAAGTCCCATATCTCCTTTATTTAAAGAGATACAACAAAAAATTAACTACAAAAGTTGTAAGATATGTTCTGGTGCATATTCCAAAAATATTTTTAATTATACAGGGTAGATCATAAAAGCTTAGAACTAATTTTGAATTTTTTTTAAAATAGAAAACCCTATACATTATTACATATTTAGATTCTACATACAATTTTAGTCACATTTTATGTATAATGTCCTATACCTAAGTCTAACCGTTTTTGACAAATTTCAAATTTTTTTGTCAAAATGACGTTTTCAGGCCAAAACATAGGTGTAAATCTTTTCTAAACGAAGCCTTTATCAATTAGTTATGGTTAGTTTCCTTGAAAATGGGGACCTACTCTAATGGACTGTATTGATATTTTTGTAATACATTCATACAGGGTGATCAAAAATGTGCAATAAAAAGTAGATTCAAAAAAACCTATAGTCATTTTTTTAAATGGAAATCCCCTTTTTTTTAATTCTATCTTATTTAGCATTAAAAATAAGGGTGACTCTGTATAAGAGTGTATATTCCAAAAAATTGTAGTTTTTGAAATAATGACAATTTTACATTTTTTTATTGTAAAAAGGCTATACGTGTTTCAAGTTTCGTTGTTATTAGGCCGTGATGTCGGGGCGCGGCGAAACAAAAAAAATCGAGCACTTCAGATCGAAATATTATAATTTATTGAACCCCATATAAATAATTATTTTATTAAAGGAACTTAAAGACAATATTTTTTTGATTCAACAAGTTATGTCCTAATCCTAATCATAAACTTAACACCTCTAATGTAACTAAACCTGTAACTAACTATACAGATAAAAGTACTAGAAACACGTCAAATACGTACTACCTAATAAGTTGTTCGAAATGTCCGCCTCTTTCTTGAATACACAATGCAATACGTCTCTCAAATTTGCTGCTTAAATTTCTACATATTTCAACACTAATGTTTTGAAAACAGTTTCTAATCCTAATCTTCATGTCTTCCTTTGTTGTAGGCGGTATTTTATAAACCTGCTCTTTGACGTACCCCCATATGCTAAAGTCCATTTTAGTAAGATCTGGGGATCTGGCAGGCCAAGCAACAGGCCCTCCCCTCCCAAACCAACATTCTGGATATCTAGCATTTAAAAAAAGTTATTATCGGACCTGTATGATATACAAGAAACCACATTTCTTGTTGCGTATCCTGGGGTACTTGACGCAAGAAATTAGGTAGATGGTTTTGCAGAAAGTCTAAGTATACTTCTCCTGTTACTCGTTGATCAAAAAAATATGGTCCAATTACATGATTACCGACAACACCTCCCCAAACATTTAAAGACCATCTAGTTTGAGATGTATATCTTACAGAATGTGGATTTCCGGTAGAATAGTAATGAAAATTGTGTCTGTTTACACTTCCGTTTCTGTGAAATGTGGCCTCATCTGTAAATAAAATCAAATGAACAAAATTTCTTTGTTGGTTTATTTTGTTTTGAGCCCATTGACAAAATTCCAGTCGTCTTTGATAATCTTCAGGAACCAACTCTTGAAGTAGTTGAATGTGATAGGGGTGCATTTTTTGAGACTTCAATATCCGCTGTACCGTGCGTCGTTCAACACCAACCTGCTGAGAAATGGGTTGTTGTCCAATATATAGATTTTCGGTAACTGTTAATAGTACATTTAATTGATTTTCCTCAGTCTGTGCACGTTTTTCCCTAGTATCTTTTTCATATAACACATTGCCAGTTCTTTCAAAACGCTCCAAAAGCTTTTCAAATGCCCTTCTTTCAGGTTGCCGTCTCTCTGGAAACCGTTGTTGATACAGTCTTCTTGCTAAGAGCGTATTCTTATCACTAGCTCCCAAAACGAAAATCATATCAACCATCTCGGCTTGCGAAAAATTCATTATTTACAATTTTAATTCAAGTTTTAAATCAATTTGCTATAAAATTCACTAATGCATCACACAAATTATCAACTGACAATAAATTATGACGTTTCTGATGATTTCTATTATTTTTATATGCCACGCCTCGCCGTCACGGCCAACTAACAACAAAACTTGAAAGCCGTATAGCCTTTTTACAATAAAAAAATGTTGAATTGTCATTATTTCAAAAACTACAATTTTTTGGAATATACACTCTTATACAAAGTCACCCTTATTTTTAATGCTAAATAAGATAGAATTAAAAAATAGGGGTTTCCATTAAAAAATGACTTTATAGGTTTTTTTGAATCTACTTTTTATTGTCCATTTTTGACCACCCTGTATGAATGTATTACAAAAATATCGATACATCCCATTAGAGTAGGTCCCCATTTCCAAGGAAACCAACCATAACTAATTGATAAAGGCTTCGTTTAGAAAATATTTCCACCTATGTTTTGGCCTGCAAACGTCATTTTTGACAAGAAATTTAAAATTTGTTAAAAACGGTTAGACATATATATAGGACATATAGGACATTATACATAAAATGTGTCTAAAATTGTATGTAGAATCTAAATATGTAATAATATATAGGGTTTTCTATTTTAAAAAAAAATTTAAAATTACATCTAAGCTTTTATGATCTACCCTGTATAATTAAAAATATTTTTAGAATATGCACCAGAACATATCTTACAACTTTTGTATTTAATTTTTTTTTGTATCTCTTTAAATAAAGGAGAGATGGGACTTTGTCACACTAATGCGCCACCCTGTATATGTAAATGAAATGTGATTTGAAGAATTGTTAAAGTACATTTCCTTAGAATATATTGCAACAGTAGATAGAATCTTTAAATTTATTATAATACAATTAACTTTTAATTTCCTCTAGACTAACTAAAGAATAATTAAATCATTACGGGAGAACCACACGAGTGTTTTGTTCGCATTACAATTATAAGGTATTGTTAGATTTAGCTTTACAGTTAAGGTTTTCGTTAGATTTCAATTTATTCCAAGAAAAACTCTTGCGATATTTTTCACTTATGGAAATGAATCAATTTATACGCAATAGTCAATATCAGCAGTACAACACTAAATTTATCGATGCAGCAATATAACTTAATGACCAATACGAACGAGAGTTCAAAAATTTTGAGCAATTATAAATTTACTCAGAACAGTTTACGTTTTCAATTTGATTGTCTAATTCCCCGTGAAACTTGGAAAATAGCAGACCTGTAATAATGTAAATTAGAACGGTACAACGTGACTTACACTGGTAATAATAAAAATTGTATATTTAAAAAATGCAGTAAATTATGCTTATGAGAGAGTCAGTATTGATATGGATCTTCTGATCTCTATGCAATATCAAGGTAAAGGGTATTTACTACTATCTCTGTACTATCAACGGCTGCAGATTCATTCATACTTGTACTTAGAAACTGTTTAGTAGATTCTAGAGGAATCGTCGATTCCTTTCCTATGTTTGATGATACCAACATGATAAGAATAATGTAATCTTAGAGTATACAGAGTCCTGCATCTTATCGCCCGTCTGATGCTACATCTAAATGATTTATATTACATAAAATATTAAAATGGAGCAATAAAATGCTTGCTAGACAGCACATTTTAAAAATATTTTCACAAATGCAGGGTGGCCCATAAATCCGTGACAACACAAACATATATTTTTTTTAATGGAACACTCTTCATATTATATGAATTCTCTTTGCTTCGTACAGTACCTTAACAAAATTTCAGCATCTTATACCAAGCGTTTTCAAAGATATGACAATTTATTTGTCTAAATGGGCATGTGTTGATTACTTGTATCTTTCAAGAACAAAAGAAATTAATTACTGTTCGTAATGGTTATTTTATATATATGGTACACTTTATTCTTATACAGATTGCTACACGAAATATCGGAAGTCGTATACAGTATGGTCCAAAACGAGAATCGTAGATTTTCTCGAAATTTTCAAAAAAGGAACACTCCATATTTTTCATTGGCATGGGATAGCTTATTTGCTACTCTATCAATTTTATTAATCATTTCCTATACCCAAACCCACTCGTTTTTTAGTTAAATTCGTCTTTATCCGAAACTACCCGTTATTAATCAAAACTAGGCGTAAAAGTTATATCTTTTAAACGGCACACCTGTATATTTTATTCCTATTGGGTGCGGAATAAAGTACTCAACATCTTTTATATTTACTGTTATGTTTCAAAGTTTCAGAGATATTCATCAAAAGCTGTTATTAGACATAGCAAACTTATGAATAGTTTTATTTAATTGTATCATCGTTAACGTATGTATAAATAAAGAATGCCTTAAGATGGTCCCTGACGTGAGGGCAATAACCGTGTCGCAGCCACATTTCATTTTTCACAGTTCACACTTCAAATGATTTTGCAAAAAATCAAGATACATGGCTCCATTCAAATGCCCGTTACAAAAATAAAATAGGATCCAGTAACATGTTCGCCAATAATACCGCCCCAAACATTTATTGGCCAGTTGCGTTGGTAGTAAACCTGCCTGAAATTCCTGGGATTCTGATCTGAATACCAGTGGAAGTTATGGCGATTCACAAATCCATTTTTGTGGAATGTGGCTTTAACCGAGAACAAACCCTTATCAAAAAAGTTGTAAGTTATATCAATTTTATGTTGAGCCCAATTGCAAAATACGACACATCGCTCCAAATACATATCAAACATGCAAAATCCTTTGAACGCTTCGTTCAAACACCTACAGCAGAGCTAATTGCTTTTGACTAACTGAAGGATTTTCGGTAACAGATAGCATAGCAGAAAACTCATTTTTTTCACTTCAAACGGGTCTACTCATAACTGGTTTTGTATAGTCTACATGTCTAATTTGTATAAATCTTTGTAATAAACTGTTCAAGTTTCGCTTGTATTGATGTCTTCGTTCGGGATAACGCTCTGAATAAACTCGACTTGCTAGAAAAGTTTCTTTGGCATTCCGCTACTATAAAAATCATATCTACGAGCTCATCTTTCTGGTACTCCATCACAAGAAGCACTTTTATCCGCAAAAACCACTTAAATGAATAATTGCCGCTTAAAAAATAGTTGTAACGCAAATAAATAATAATATTTAGCAACACGTAACTAACAATGTACCAAACTTTAATGGTTATTTATTTGACGCATTTTTCTTCCATGGCCAGCTATTAGATACCTTATTTTTCCCAAGAAAGTATGATAACGGTAGTTTTGTTTCTCACCTTAGTCTACGCTTCATGTCTAACGTATTTTAACGCAGTAGAAGAGCGTATTGAGAAAAAATACTAGTCCGATTATAAAAAAGATCATTTAAATATTAAAATTTGTTGTAAATAGTATTATTAATATTATGAATCTACGTCTAGTAACAAATATAAAAGATGTTGCGTACTTTATTACGCACCCAATAGGAATAAAATAAAAAATAACGGATAGTTTCGGATAAAGACGAATTTAATTAAAAAAGGAGTGGGTATACGTATAGGAAATGCTTAATAATATTGATAGAATAGCAAATAAGCTATCCCATGCCGATGAAAAATATAGGGTGTTCCAATTGAAAATTTCGAGAAAATCTACAATTCTCGTTTTGGACCATACTGTATACGACTTCCGATGTTTCGTGTAGCCATCTGTATAAAAATACAATAGACCATATCCATAAAATATCCTACTGCAAATAATTATTAATTTCGTTTGTTCTTGAACGATACAAAGTGATCAATGCCATTCAGACAAAGAAATTGTCATATCTTTGAAAGTACTCGGTATAAAGTACTGAAATTCTGTTGAGGTAATGTACGAAGCGAAGAGAATTCAAATCTGGAACAATATATAGGGTATTCCATTAAAAAATATATAAGTGTGTGTTGTCATGGTCTTATGGGCCACCCTGTATTTATAAAAATATTTTTAAAATATGCTGTCTAGCACTCATTTTATTACTCCATTTTAATATTTTTTGTAATATAAATCATTTAGATGTATTAGAAGGCAGGAGCTAAGATGCAGGACCCTGTATAAACACGTTAAGTGAATTAAAATAAATTTCAGTAATAAACGTACCTACCAGAGTTATAGGCAGTCTCGAGCGTTAAGCAACGATAGCTTTCAAGTTTTTGTATTAAAAATTGGTATGACCGACCATTTTGCCAACATAATTAATTTTAACACAGAATCGAGCTATAGTACTCCGAAAAATAAAGTTAAAAAGTTTATGAATTACGTCACGTTAAAAATGGTCCAGCAAAATGTATTGATGTAAATAACTGTGTTGACTATTTTATAGATGTACTAAAAAATAAAATAGATTTTAATACTAAAAGTATTTGCAGAGGAGCAATGACCGAAAAAAAAAGGCGTAGATTACAAAGGGGTTAGTTAAATCCATTAATATACGAGATATATTACGTACAAAAGGATCATTTAAACATCCCAACAATATTGACATTAAACAGGAGTTTCATAAACATAGAAATCATTTGAACCGGTTATTTAAAATCACAAAAGAAAATTATTTTCCAAACTTAATTAACAATATTTGCAGCAAAATGCACTATGGAATGTAGTAAAAGAAATTACTAATAATCATGGTGATACTAATTCGATTAGAAAAATAACGTTTTCTGATAAAATTACTAATGATCAGAAAGAAATTGTCAATGCACTTAACACGTTTTTTTTTTAAATTTTAGAAACAGTTTAGCACAACAAGTAACAACATCCCCTACACTTTCTCTTTACAAAAGATATATTAATTACTTCATATTCTTTTCTCCCACAGACAAACAAGAAATAATGCAACTAATTAACACTTTAAAAACTGAAAAAGCACCAGGCGTCGATTCTATAAAATCTTTTAAGTCGCAGTCGCCATTTCCCTTCATAAAAAAGAAAATAAAAATAATTCATGCAATTTACAGACCTATTTCGTTATTTCCAAATTTAAGCAAAATTTTAGAAAAGTTAGTTTAGTTCATTTTTTTCGTAAACATAATATGATGTCAAACAATCAGTTCGGTTTCAAAGAAGGCTTATCAACGGACGATGGTACATGTTCGGTTACATCTAACATTTACAAAGCTTTGAATGAAAACGCGCACATCATATGTGTATTGTGTATTTTTAGACATTTCCAATTCAGAGGATCATACGCAATTATTGGACATTCTATGGTCAAGTGGGTTTTAAAAATTATCTAACCAACAGAAATCAGTCAGTAAGAATAGGTTCTATTTTAAGTGATCAAACTGTACAATACAGGGTGCCTCAAGGAACTATATTAGGTCCGATTCTTTTTAACTTATTAATGACATACTAGAAATGAAAAGCATTGGCAAAATAAGTAGGTTTGCAGATGATACTGTTGTTCAGTACAAAAACACGTCTTGGTCGTATTTGAGTCAGTGTCTACAAAACCATCTAGCTAAAATAATTATGCAATTCAATAATTATTGCAATGTTGCATTTATACCATTTAGCTGTTACACCAATAAGGTGCCCTATTATAAATCTATTCTGCATAATATTAATAATAAGATATAGTTAAATCCAAACAAAGCGGCGCGCAGGTCATCAATGACGCATTTCCATGTCTTATGTGGCTACGTTTCCGTCGTAAATTGTATAATAAAATTTATATTAAAAAACAACTCTAAAGGTTATGCAATTAATATAATACTTTTGAGATAAAATAATATTTGTGCACAAGCTTGTTTTTGTTGGGTTTAGACGCCTCTCAACGTAAAATTTTGTGATACAATTTTAATCAACAGGCCAGCAAGTAACGATGTAAACCTAGTCACTGTCAGAGATGGTGCTGTGTTGCCGTCTTTTATTCATCGATTCATCGATATTTTAAGGTTACGGATGACATTATTCTGGCAGGCATATTTGATTGATTGTTATCGTCAACAATTTGTAATAGTGGGATCTGTATTTTCATTATTCGGTTGCCAAAATGCCCAAGCAAATCGATAGTCGATGCAAAGAACTCGAGGCATCATTAATTAGCTATTTCGAACACGAAAGGGACAATGATGGGCCTCTGTTGCCCTTAAATGCTGTTCGAGAGGTAAAATTGGATAATACATATAAAATAATTGTACCGTCTTTTGTTCTGGCGTGTAGCTGCTGCTTTAACTCAAGTAGAGAAAAACAATGAGAAGTTAAAGTCGCCAAAGAAAGATCGTTGCTATTCTAAGCGAGTTACAAACACAGCAACATTAAATACAAGCGGTATTCGTGATAATATTCATAATACGTACTAAAGAAGTAAGTAATAACGGTTAATGTATATTTTGCAATTGTCTTTTATAAAATTGAATTTATTCTTATATTTATCATTAAAGACATTAATATAATAAAAACGTTTTATCCTGTATGGTATTAGAACAACACATAACCATTCAATCCCCGTGGTCCCAACCAAAAAATTATTATTCAATGGCAGTAACACTTCTAGCTCAAAGAACCTGGATTTAAATGGATAAAGGATAATCCACGACGTGGACTCATGGAACTACCGAATGTAGCTTTGGAAAGAGTGGAATTCCTGAGAACATATAAACAAGCTAAGGATGATGCTCTCTACCAGTTTGTATTCCTTGATGAGACCTGGATATTTCAAAATGGAATTATCAGTCGGCAAAATGAAAATTTAAAGAGTGTTAAAACTACTAAAACAGATGGCAAAAGGTTGTACTACAATACAAACAAGTTTTTATACTAAAATTTAGACAATATTCCCTTTCAGATATATTATACTTCATGCAGGGAGCGAAAATGGATTTATTGAGGGTTGTGAGCAATATTTTGTTCAAAAAGTAAACTTTGCGATTATCATGGGGAAATAAACCAGAAAAACTTCTTGAAATGGTTCGAATATCAGGTGTTGCAAAACCTACAGAATCTTTCTCTAATTATACTGGATAATTCATCTTATCACAACATGTTATTGGAGAAAACGCCTACCACTGCATGGAGAAAAAGTGCTATTAAGGAGTGGTTGTTAAATAGAAATGTCTCCTACACAAATACGATGTTTAAAACCGAACTTTTGCATATTGTCTCTGAGTAAGGACACAAATAAATAGTGTTTACATTAATTATTAAATACAACTCTCTTTTAGAAACAAACCACCCAAAAAGTATGTAGTGGAGGAGCTGGCAGAACAGTATAGACACAAAGTCTTGCGTCTTCCTCCTTACCATTGCATATTCAACCCTATTGAATTAAATTGGAGCATAGCAAAAAATTATTACAATAGGAATATTGGTAGGGATGGTAACAGTGACAATGACTGCGTGAATATGTACCACGAGACATTACTAGTTACTCCTAATATGTGGACAAATTCTGTAAAACATACCGAAGAAGAAATTTTTAGGTGGTATGAGAGGGAAAGAATATTTGAGCGCTCAGAAGTCAGCCCTCTGATTATAAATTTTGAAAGTAATGACAATGACACGAATAACCAATCAGATTTAGAAAATGAATCAGGTTTTGACGCTTTTTAGTAAAAATTTTGAAATAGCTTAGCTATCTGTTACTAAATCACTTAATTATTTACTTGTTTATTTATTTATTTATTTACTTATCGAAAAAATGTAATAACAGTTACAAGTATATGTGTCGTTATTTATGCAACCAACAATTCAGTAATTAATCTTGATTTGTGGTTGAATAAGACATATTATTTGCTGGTCAATCTGGCAATACTGTAAATGTAAAACGTCATCAAACGCTGATGACGCGCGCGCCACTTTGGCTTTAACTATAGTAGAATTACCTATATCGTTGACTGAAAACTTACTCAATGCCTATATGCAGCAACGAACAACATAGCAGCATTTAAAATGGAAAATGTCTATTAATTTGTTTGTAGCATTGACCCATGTTCGGAAAACATATTTTGATCAATTCGATGGCGCTTGATTAAATTGTAACAAAATCATTAAAAGAAAACTCTAAAATAAACAAGAATAAAATCAGAATTATCATTCTTGATGTAGTCCTTAGTAAATATTACTTAGAGTACAAACAAATGGTCAGGAATCTTATATTTTTTTATTATATTCTCTCTCAAGTTCACAACATATATATAGAAATAAAGCTTCATAATGCCAGACCTATTCGATTATGGGTTTAAAACAGTAACACTTATATTTGGTTCGTAGTAACTGATTTATGATAAGATACAGATACAAATTATGCTGAAAAAACATGTTCTCAATTTTCATTTCTTAATTATTCGCCTTCTGGCCCTTTTCTATAACCATTAATATTCCAAGATATGAAATGATTTCAATGCGTTTTGTTATATCTTATAGTGGTACATCAAGGCTTTATCATCTGGAAACCTTCCATAATTATATAAAAATGGTCCAATAATTTTGCTGAATTGGAACATCTTAATAAGCCAACAACAATAAGTCAATTATCGAGAGTGGTTTATGCACAAAAGTTTCCTGAAATATCTACATGGAGTTCCATCTAACGTGAATGTTACAATTGCAGAGCAAATGAAACAATCAACTCTCTTGTGCCTTATTTATCATTTACTGTACATACAATCATGAAGGATGTATTTTGGATACTAATTTCTAATAACATATTAACAAGAAAATCTAGATTTTACAAACTAAGAAAATTGTGTCACTCCATATACGTACAATTTAAATTTATGAAATTCCCAAATTGAGTTTGTGGACCACATTCAGTTATTTGTAATTCATTGATTAAAAATTGTTCTTAGTATTAAAACAAATTCTCTTAAACCCATGACGAACACAATTAACATAAATGTCGTGAAATGAGATCGTTTTGGTTAAATTACATCATCATATTACCACACCATACTTTGATGATGAATAGACATGAAATTGATTATAACCTTAGAAAGTTACTTTCGCGGATATATTTCTTCAAAATGATATAAATAATCATATTAAACATAAGTGTGTTTCGAATATTATGGTACTGGTACTTGTAGAACCGGCAAGAAGGCGCCAGGCTGCTACATTCGAGTAGGTAGAAGAAGGACGCTGGACGCATGAGGACGCCCACGCACAACGGCGCCGCAAATACGAATCTACAATACATGGTAGACAGTATTAATTAATTTTCAATAATAAGTTATTTTAAACTATAAGTGATTCAATCATCAAGAGATTCGCAGAAAGATAAATTGAGATGTAAATTTAATTGAAGTAATGTATACGGTTCTGAAATACATGTCAGATAATGTAACAAATCGAAACCTTGTCACATTGTCAGTACAAATACATGTACAGTACATGATAGTCGTTGTCGAGTTTATAAGCACGAGAATGTATTGATATCTATTTAGCCGCATTATGTATAATATTAAACATACAGTAAATAAATACTAATATGTACTACAAGAAAAACTTAGAAATTAAATAGTGCAAACGGCGTAGTTAGACGTAGATCGCAAATCTATTTACATTTCTGTAAATAGTAAAATAACGTTAATTTAATTTATCAGTTATCTGTGACAAAATGTAGCAATTTATCTTTAAGTGGATCTAAGTAAAATTATAACGCTTCATATTAAATAAGAAAAAATGGTCAAAAAGGAAAGTGCTTTAAAATTTTTTAATTGGACAAGCAAGTTAAGCAAATTATTTCAAAATTGTATTAGTTCGGAATAGTAATAAACAATTGTATATTTTGTAGATTACGTCAGAAAATGTTTAAATTAATTGATTTAATCTTATGTCGAAGAATAACAATTAAGGCCTTATGTTATGTTAATGTTCTGAGCCTGAGTACAAAACGTCATGTACTTGTAGAGGCTCGAAGATGTTTTGTAAATATTAAATTAAAAAACAGAACTGAAGTATACAAAAGACGTCTTTTTTCGTACTTCATAATGCAATTTAAGTTGATTTGCCATAACTTTGGGTGTCACGCTATGACTAATGGTTAATATTCGGTCAAATCTTTTGTAAGCCAAATAATACGAGTTTAAAATACTTATAACAGAGACAGATTTGAACGTATTTTATTACATTTAATATGCCTTTATTGACAATAATTACTAATAAATATTTCCCACGACGTTATTTTCTGTAAAAAAAATAAATATTAGAGAAATTATTATCAGTTCTACATGCATAAAGACAAAATTTACATCGATTGGGGCTTGTATCTACTCTAGCAAAGTAGGTGTCGTAGGTTTAAATCCTACTCGAAGTAAACTTTTTATTTATGTATTTAATAAAATTAATAATAATTTTTAATTAAATATTTGAGAATATTAAATTAATTAAAGTATAAATGTAAACAATAGAAAATTATACATGTTATGGGAAGTGGTTAGAGAAAAAATAGATTTCTGTAACCAATAGTTCGAAATATTAACTGACAATATACTGCACTATCAAATGGTTTTCGATATCTAGCATTACACTATATAATCGAAGTAATTGTAGAATATTGAGTGCATGTACACACCATGCGATTTGGGAAATAATATTAATTTCGGTTTCTTCCCCTTCATAATGTACACGTGATTAAGAATGCAGAAGGAATTTTCCATATCCAAAAGAAGGCGATAAAATTTAGAAACCAAAGAAGAGTAGTACTTTATGTGAAGTATAACAGTAGAATGGAGCCACTTGGTTCTATGACGTCATAAGCGGTGAGGAAAGGAGTGGGTGGGTGGTGGCGGCAGGGCTGGGGGGAAGGCGTGGAAAAAAATTGTTTTGAAGATTGGTTTCGTCGGATGCAAAAGTGTACAGATTTATTTCAGAAGCAATAAAGCGATTTATATAACGTAACTTGTGCTTTCATTTCCATTTTCCGCGAACATTTGTAGCACTCCTCTATACAATAAACAATAGTGCAATAAAATTTTGATTAAAAGTTTAAGTTTAAGCCTGTGATATTCGTGCACATGTATGAACAGCATACACGTTATAAGTAGTAGAATAGGGCCACATGGTCATAAGTGGTGGGCGAAGGAAAGGTTATTAAAAGTTATTAATTATGAGTCATAGTTAAATTGAGCCGCCATTTTGTTTTTAATTGCGACGTCTTTGTCCACAGACTCCGTCCAGATCAAATAAATTAATTAATTAATTCGATCAAATCAATTAATCAAATAAATTAAGCAAATCAATTAATCAAACCAATCGATCAAATCAATCTCAATCAAATCAATTAATTAAATTAATTTAACGGCGGCCATTTTTGTTATCTGGCAACATCGCAATTTTTGTTTTGGGTGCCATCTTTGTTATGTCTGGAAACATCGCAGCCATTTTAATTATGAGTCATAATTAAAAGTAGTAGGTTAAACCAATCAATCAAATCAATGAATTAATCAATCTCAATCAAATCAATCAATCAGTCTCAATCAAAGCAATATCAATCAAATCAGTCCACTGTATATACCTCACTGCTATGAGCGACAGCTTGCAAAAATTCAACTTTCAATCCAAAAATACCGATTTGGTATAACTTACAGCTCGCAAAGCCAACTTTCAATTCAAAAATACTGATTTGGTTTAACTTACAGCTTGCAAAAACCAACTTCCAATAGTGGTTTGATTTAACTTACAGTTTGCAAAAACCAACTTTCAATTCAAAAATACCGATTTGGTTTAACTACGTCCTAGAAAAATTGGTAGACATTTTTGAAAAAACAGCGTATATTTATAACCAAACTTGAAATCAGGCTTCTATTTTATTTTACATAGAAAGACGGCTTTATCGGAAATACATCTCTCAAAAAGGGTCTTAGATTTATAAAGAAGCTTGAACACACTGAGTCGTTATTGAAAATGGACAAATACCAGGGGGTAAATAAACAAGCTAACTTCCAATTCCAATTTTGATTATATACTTCAACTTTTATATAATCTTTGTTTTGAGAATTACTTAGATTTATAAACAAACTTGAACACACTAAGTCGTTATTGAAAATGGACAAATGCCTGGGGACAAATAAACAAGCTGACTTTCTTTCCAATTTTGATAATACACCTGTGATTTGAAACTAACATCGAGTCCATCTCGTAAGACAACTATTCGACTCCGTATTTTATTTTACCAAATGTTCATCATCATCATCATCATTACACAATCATAATAATAACAGTTACATAACACTGCAGATTTACGGATTAAGGTATAACAAGTGTGTGTTGATCGCGTGCAGTTGTACAACAAGTTTAGACCGAGAAAAGATGGTGGTGGTAATGAATCATGATATTTAAAATCTGTACAAGTAATGAAACAAAGTAAATAAAATAAAGTGTAAGGTCTAAAACCAAAACGATCACGTACAAGTGTTGTTGTCGATAACCGTATTGAAAGAACGCCTTGACAAGGGAACACAGCTGATTTTTGTTGCTTACAGTCAGCACATTCACTTTTGGGTTTTGTTTATAAATCAACAATATAAAGTACTTGACGGTTTCCAACAATCATTAATATAAAGTAATTATTTTCTGGATTTAGCAGTTATGTAACCACTAAAACAATCTTTCACTATTCAAGCACTATGTTTTTCTTAAACACACTAATTACCTAATTACGTGAAACAAACAACAACATGAACACAAGCACAAACACAACATAACGTGCAAACAAACAAACAACAACATGAACACAAGCACAAACACAAACATAACCTCAAACACAAACACAAATACAAACAAGCACAAACACAAACGTAAACGCAAAAACACAAACACAAACACAAGCACAAGCACAAACACAAACATAAACACAAACATAAGCAGAAACACAAACACAAGCAGAAGCACAAACACAAACACAAATACAAACACAAACACAAACACAAAGCACAAGCACAAGCACAAACTCAAACGCAAGCGCAAACGCAAGCGCAAACGCAAACGCAAAAGCAAACGCAAACGCAAACGCAAACCTAAACGCAAAAACACAAACACAAACACAAACACAAGCAGAAGCACAAACACAAGCCCAAGAACAAACACAAACATAAACACAAACACAAACACAAACACAAACACAAACACAAACACAAGCACAAACACAAACACAAACACAAACACAAACACAGACACAAACTCAAACGCAAACGCAAACAAACGCAAACGCAAAAACACAAACACAAACACAAGCACAAGCACAAGCACAAACACAAGCCCATGCACAAACACAAACACAAACACAAACACAAACACAAACACAAACACAAACACAAACACAAACACACGAACACGAACACGAACACGAACACGAACAAGAACACGAACACGGACACGGACACGGACACGAAGACGAACACGAACACACAAGCACGCACGCACCAACACACCACACACACACACACACACACACACACACACACACACACACGCACACACACACACACAGACGCACGCACACGCTGCTATGCCTTCAGCATTGCTGTCAATCTACGAACAATTGCTAAGGTTCGCGGAAAATGGAAATCAAAGCACAAGTTACGTTATATAAATTGCATTATTGCTTCTAAAATAAATCTATACACTTTTGCATCCGATGAAACCAATCTTCAAAACAATTTTTTCACTCTGAATAATGTATCTCTGAAATAAGTAATTTAAATGATACACTTGTCTCTTCTGGCGATGAAACAATTTCGCCACTCATTTTATTTTTGACCTATTGAAAAAAGAAGAACTCATTGGGTGATAAATCAAACGAATATGGGCACTAAGTCATTCATTGGATGTTGTTACTAGTCAAGGCAGTTTCGTCGTGCAATCATTTTTCCTGAAACGTTTCGTGATTTTATGTACAGAATTTCAACCACCATCAAATTTATTGAGCATTTCCTTGCACCTTGTCCGTTATTGATTGAGATCTGACCACTGCAAAGCTTCCTGACATTCAAGGGATTGTGCAAATTCGCATGTACTTGTTTTGGCGCAATTCCTAAGGTTGCTTCTATTTGCCTGTGTCACATATCTATCTGATAAAATCATTACACGCACAGCATCGATATTTTCGCGACAGAGGTGCATATACGACATTCGCGAAGGTCGTCATAAAACGTTGGTTCTGCATGCTTTAATTCTGCGCATTGTATGCTTTGGCTGGCGCTTCATCCACAAATAAGGAAATACGTTGTTTTACGCATTTCGGTGGTGTTAAACCTTATCGAAAGTCATAAAAGATGATCACTCGAAAGTCACGATTCGAAATTTCCTTTTTCCAAACATCAAACGTGCGTGGGCGTGTGTGCGTGGAGGGGATGTGTGTATGGGTGTTCTCGTGTGTGTTCATACAGACCACGGTCTCAGAGATGAAAATATTAATTGCGGTTTTTCAAAAATTCATAATGACTGTGTGCTTGAAACTATAAAAATAATTTTTGATACCTGGAATGAGAGCAGCATACTTTACACACAAAGTGATGCCAGTAGCAATATTTGTGCGGCAATGTGTAAATCGTGTATTACACTTCAACGAATCTCACAGCCTTTAACTTGAGGTTTTAAATTAGAGCTTTCTATAAAATGATTAGTGTGTCCGTACGATGAAGTATCGAACGCATTTTTGGAATCTAATAGTGTAGCGGTACAATTCATGAATAAAGACAGGTCTGTCACTATTTTTATTATGGGGGGGGGGGGGGGGGGTCCGTTAAAATCATAATTTCTGCAGAACTTTGTGAGTGAATAAAAAGTATTGTAACATGCCAATCTTTAGACTATCGTTATCTACATTAAAATGTTGGATTTAGGTTGCAATTTGGAAATTTATTTACATTATTTAGGGTATATTTAAGCATATCGCAGCATTTTTTCTTTAAATAATTAAATTTTCATGTAATATATTGACACACTCTTGTTAGTATTATACGTCATTCTTGACAGAGCGGGATATTTTTACGATACGTTGTTGATAGTTAGCCACATCCATTTTTGTTTTATGTGCAACGCTAGGGTGACCAGACATACTCTTTTTAAGAGTAATGTTCTCTTTTTTAATTTATTGCCCTCTGTACACTTACTTTTGTTAAATTTAACAAATGTCCTCTATTTTTAATAGTTAACAAAACCGTTACTTATTATTTAGTCGTCACGCACTGCATTGTACATTGTTACATTACGATTAGATTACTTTACGTTTGAATGTGCATTTATTCGTCCTTGTACTCACGGGTTACGTCATCGAAGTGACTTATGGTCTATTTTGTTCGTGTCATTGCGCTGTGCTCTGCCGTGACAGTATTTGCACTCCATTGTTTATGAATTGCAAATCCGCGATCCGCAAGCCACCGCTAGCTACGCAAGTAATTTGTGTACATTAGTGTGTGTGTGTGGGAGCGTTTGTGAGTCTAATCTGTGTATAAATATCATATTCCAATTAAGTTACAACCTATAAGCGAAATCTGCCACAATTTTAGTCCGCTAATCATAGCAACTATGGCTCGAAGAAAATGTAAATACAATGAAGCATTTGAGGACAGTTACCCTTGCATTAAAAAATCTCGCGACAACAACGCTTACAAGGCATATTGTACAGTTTGCCGGAAAGATTTTTCTATTCAGAACAACGGCAAGTTCGATATGCAACATATTTTAACAAAAACGCATGTTGACTAGGCTTCGGCGAAAAATCTCGACACTTATTCTTCGCCAAAAAATTCCACAGAAGACTTAAGTACCATACGACAGGAATTATAGTGACCTTACCATAATATAAATCACAATCACTCTTTTCGAAATATGGACTGCACCTGCAGTTTGATCAAAAATTCGTTTAATAAAAAATTTTCCTGCGGTCCAACCAAATCTGAAGCACTCTTTTAATGAACGTCATTGGCAACTGGTGGGAAAGTTGTCTAAAATCAAGTTTGGAGTAAACACAATCTGTGGTGGTATCATGCGATACATCGAACAAAAATCTACTAAACTGCTACCTGTGTTAGTGCGTTATTGCCACACAGACACTGATTTTCGTATAAAAACAAGTGTGTTAAAAATTCATAGCATTCCAGACGAGACCTCTGATACTGTTTCAAGTATACTATACTGTTCGCTGTTGCAATCTAGAAAACAAAGTAGTGGGCTTTCTTACCGATAATGCTCTAAACTTGGGAGGCATAAATAAAAAACATTCGGAAACGTGCACAAATTAGAAACTACATTCAATAAAAATATTTTACCTATAGGATGTGGATCACATATGCTTCACAATGCTTTATCAGTTGCCACCTCCAAAACAATTCCAATTGATATTGAAAACTTAGTATTTAAAATTTATTATCACTTCAGCATTTTCACAGTTAGAACCGAAACGCTGAAATCTTTTTGTGAATTCATAACCTGCCACTTCGACGAGTTCTTGTGCCACTCTGAAACACGTTTTTTGTCTCTTTTACCTTGCTTAGAAAACATTCTTAGATTGTATGAACTGTTAAAATCATATCTTTAAGTGAAAAACACCCACCTGCTGTTATTGTCAACTTCTTCAAAGAAAAAAGTAGTGAATTGTGGCTGTATTTTCTACAAGCACAATTACAAGTTTTTAATGAAACTATTACAAAAATGGAAAAGGAAGAAATAGCAGCAGTCGAAGTGACATCGCAGTATTTTACATTAATCCAAAAGTATGAAGATAGATTTTCAAAAAAATGTTTCCCTTTTACAGCAAGAAATCTTCAGAAGAAAATGGTAGATAACTGTTCAATAAAAGAGGAATACGCATATTCTGTATCTAAAAGATTTTATGCCGAAATTATAGCTTATCTCAAAATACGGGAAAAACGATTTTTTATAGATGCAAATAAAATGAAATATTTTCTTCTAAAAACAACAATAACATATGAAGCATTTTATGAGTCGTTTTCCAATTTCTACGCACAAGCAAAAAACTATTATATATATTTTAGACGATGTCAACGATAATGATATTTTCGATACATGTTACGCCATTTCAAGATGTGTTACAGAACACATTAATGAATGGGAAGAAGAGAAACAAAATGTGTATGGAAGATGGGCAGCTGTCTATAGCAACCTGATTAAAAGTGAATGTGACTTAAGAATTGTTAAGTCTTTCATTAATTTTAATGCTCAATGTAAAAGACTACTCAGTGTGATAAGATTACTGGAGTGTTGAAAAAAGTAGATTAAGTGTGTGTACATTGAATCAGTAAAATACAATGTAAACTTGACTTGCCAGAACATTTCGATATAAAATTAAGGACGATTTAAGTTTATTAAGCAAGGCTAAGTTGTCAGATAAATACTATAAATAAAGATTTATTACTTATTTTCAAAATGTACTCTTTTTAATTCGGAAATTTCTGGTCACCCTATGCAACGCAAGACGTATATCATCATTTCCGTTCGCATCCAGTTAGAATGATTCTAATGGGTGGAGTTTACTCCCTGGAAGGGTACCGTAAAGTGGGAGGACTACGAACCGCGGAGATTCCTCCGGAAAACGGACGCTTTTCAGTAGTATGATGAGATCACGTGATTTAGTAAGAATTTAGTGGCAAGATCACAATACATATGTTTTATTAATAATTCAATACAAGCAACGGTGGGGTGTAGATTGTTTTTCTCGTAAAGTATTTTATCATACAACTTCATTCGATGACGTCAGATTAACGATTTCTAAAAAGCTACAAAGGGTTGGTGTGTCATTTGATTTTGAAATGGACTCCTTTAAATATCGCGTTAATTAGTTAAAAACTACACATTCAACTATTCAGATGCATATAAACTTTTTGTTTAATATTAGTCAAGTTGCTTTGGTATGTGTGAATCCTTGCGATATTGCAAGCTCACATTCCATTAAAATAAGTAATTTGATTGTAATCTCATTATATTTAGAATTTACATCAGTTCTACATACATAAAGACAAACTTTACATCGATTGGGGCTTGAACCTTGATGGCGCAGTTGGTTAGCGCGGTACTCTAGTAAAGTACAGGTCGTAAGTTCAAATCCTACTCGAGGTAAACTTTTTATTTATGTTTTTAATAAAATTAATAATAATTTTTAATTACATATTTACCTTTGAAGTTATTCATTCATAACAAAAACTTATAACTTAATATTAGTCAAGTTGCTTTGGTATGTGTGAATACTTGCGATATTGCAGGCTCACATTGTATTCAAATAAGTAATTTGATTGTAATCTCATTATATTTAGAATTTACATCAGTTCTACATGCATAAAGACAAAATTTACATCGATTGGGGCTTGAACCTTGATGGCGCAGTTGGTTAGCGCGGTACTCTAGCAAAGTACAGGTCGTAGGTTCAAATCCTACTCAAGGTAAACTTTTTATTTATGTATTTAATAAAATTAATAATAATTTTTGTTTATTGTTCCATATAAACAATTTACCCAGTAAAATAATAAAAAATGTCATTTTAGGAGATGACTGCGCACATTTCTTCGTTCTCATAAAAGAAACACTTGGATATAGAAATTATATAAATTATAATTCAGATACCGTAAACAAAACTGTGGATAACGTTCGGAGTAAAAAGAAAACCTTACGAGAAATTTCGGAATTTTATGGTGTCCCTAAGTCGACAATACACTACAAAAATACCAATATAAACATGGTGGTTAACCGGTTCTACAAACGGACAAAGAACTAGTTATTGTGAATGCGGCCGAATGAGATTCTGCCTTAAAAGAAAATGGACGAAAATATTCATGGATAAAACATGACGCTGCATTTAACTCAAAATATTAAAAGAAATAGATCAGAAGTAAGTAAGTGATAAAAAACTATTTCAAAGAACTGAAAAAATCACTGGAAGAGATTCCTTCACAAAATGTGATAAGTTACGATGAAACCAACTTCAGTGATGATCCAGGAAGCCAAACGGTGTTTAACATAGCGATAGGATTATTGATTCATCCAAAACAACATATAAGTTAATATGGCGGCTTCTTGTTCAGGAAAGTTGTTACCTTCTTTCGTAGTACATAAAGCCAAAAATCATATCAAGAGTGAAAAAAAAATGGAGCTTGGTATAGGGGTAGTCGTTCAACAATGTAAACAAGGAAACATAAAATTTACCTCATTTATTTCGTTTTTTGCACCAATAAAAAAGAAGCGGCGGGAAGTCTTCGTAGAATGGAAACTTAAAAGGAAAAGGCCCATTTCAGAAGCCTGATTTTCCTTTATTTTTGAAACAAATTTAGAGGAAAGTAATGCAAAATCTTCAAATAATATTTTAGTAGGTTTTAGAGCTTCAAGAATAATTTCGTCAAATTCAGGAAAAAAACTGCCTAACAGTAACAGTAATGAAGAAAATCCAACAGCTATTTTCAAAAAAGATGTTACAGATTTTTTTTAATTGAAAGAACTCCAGAACTAAGAAATCCACAAGAAAACGAATAAATGCCCTTCCACCGAAACTTATCACTGCCCAAAACAGAATGAAAAAGAACCAAAAAATTAAGATTCATCTGGCTCAGATGGCCTTCAGCTAATAACCGCCATGGGCACAAAACAATCTAATGATAACAAAAATAACCATGAAACTGAAAAAGTTAAAAAGTGGTAGTGCAACTAATGAAGAGTGTGCAGAAGCTTTTGTGATTACCAAATTCCATTAGAACATTTCTCAAATATATAAGTAATGAAAATGATTAAATTTAGCGAAATATATGCGTAAAAATCTACTAATTTATCTGAAAATAAAAAAATTTATTTTTACTTTCCAATAATTTCGACGAAGGAATTGGGGCTACAGAAGCCATGTTACAAAACCTGGTTCCTTTGCATCTTAGAAGAGATCAATACAAATTTAAAAATATCCTAGGTAACCTAGCTTTAGAATAGAAAACAATATATCTATATCTAATAGCACTAATGTCTTAAACACAATATAATTCCGCAACTTCTTTTAAATAATTAATTTATCTCTCTACGCGTTTCAATGCAACATGTATCATTATCAAGAGAAAATATATAAGTAAAATAACAAACAAGTAGTAATGGTAACAAATCATTAAGGTAAAACAGCAAACTTAATCTAAACTATAATTGTATATTTCAAATATTTGTTAAAGGTGACTCAATAAAATCAACCTGTTCGTTCATTAAAGATGCTTTCTGTTTATGTTTATAAATTTTGAATACTTCCAAAACATCTGATTTGTCTTTTCTATTACAAAAATGTAAACATGTGTTTGTGAAGTCACAAAGTGATTATTTACTATTAAGTGTTTGGCATTTGATTTGTCTGTGTGTTTATATTTGTAACATCTAATGTGTTCTTTGTATCTCATACAATATATATATATATATATATATATATATATATATATATCTTAAATGGTTAAAAGTTAATACAATTAACGACTGTTAAGTTGAACTTCTATTCGTTCATTAAAACAATATTTATAGTTATCTATTAGTATATACAGCAAATAAAAATTAACAATCAGTCACGAGATGTCATGTGTGAAACCTTAGCGAATTGCGGACTCACATGACATTCACAAAAAGTTGACTGTGATCCTTCATTATGTGTATAAAAATTATAATATAATATGATATAATATAATATAATATAATGTAATATAATATAATATAATATAATATAATATAATATAAAATAATATAATGTAATGTAATATAACATAATATAATATAATATAATGTAATGTAATGTAATGTAATGTAATGTAATGTAATGTAATGTAATGTAATGTAATGTAATGTAATGTAATGTAATGTAATGTAATGTAATGTAATGTAATGTAATGTAATGTAATGTAATGTAATGTAATATAATATAATATAATATAATATAATATATCATAATATAATTATAATATATGGCATCCTCATTAGTACGCTCGTCTACAGCGAGAAGCTATTGAAATATATAAACACTATAATAACTTAAACAGACAAGAAGAAAATTAAATAGGTTTTGACAGCTTGTAACTAAAAAAAGACAAAAAGGTATAGCTTAATTTTATTTCAAAAATTTGTTTCAACATGTTAAAGATTTTATTACTACCGAGGACAATAAGCGTTTAGATTTGCATGAACGTAAATACGAAAATACACAAATAAAAAAAAAACAAAAAACCTAAGTATTTTAAATATATGTAGTAATGGTGAAAGTTTACATTTTCATATTACTTTTAACTGTTGGTATGTCTAGATTATTAGGTGCATTTTTTCTAGACCTCGCAGTAAATGCTTTGCCAAATAAGTATGTTAAGTTATCCCAGCATATATAATTGAAATTAATATTAAATATTAACGAAAAATTATTTCTTTGTTGGATTTGTGATTTATCTAAATACTTAATTGACATGATGTGTTTAATTGTGTCTACCATTTTAAAATTACATTTTGCACAATTTTGGACATCACAACTTGATAAAACACCTATTATTATTTGATTGTGGCATTTTTCATTGTTAGTCTTCGTCTGTTACAGGGTGTTCTGATTTTTCATTTTGAAGGCAGTTCAATAATATTTAATCTTGATTAAAATAATAAAATGGAAAACGAAATTTAAAATCATTTTAACGTTTCGGTATTTGCTTATACCATTTTCAAAAAGTACATCATGCTATAAAGCTAATTACATTTTATAATGTACTTATATTAATAACATGATATTACAAATTTAAAGTTTACTTCAACGTCAAAGTTGCTAAAGTAACCTTAAATTTGGCATGTCCTGTTGTACATTTAAGGGTGGTTTGTATTTATATATATACAGAGACTCCTTTATGTCCAGATCTGATAAATTACTGGCTCTGTCCAAGATTGTAAAGTCATCATGTGTGATGTTGTGGTTTTCTTCAATTTTATGTTTAAAGATAGCGGAATCAGGTATTGTTAGAGAACGCTTACCAAGTCGAGGAGTAATATCCAATTGTTCACATCTACGAACAGCAAAGTGACGACGGGTTTTACCGACGTAAGTAGCATTACAGCTACTACATTGAAATTTATAAGTGATGTTCGAAGATATGTCATTTGGGAGTGCGTCCTTGACTCGTAAAAGAGAACCGATGCGTTCAATGGTTGTAAAGGCAATACGTAATTCAACTTTCGGAAGATATTTTTTAATGTGTTGTTTGAGGATACGACGTATTTGTAGGCTATGAAGACCTGTATAAGGGAGCTTTGTATATATAATGTTTTTCTTCTCGGGGCTTAGTTGATGGATTAAGTTGTTTATTAAGAAATCGTCCAATGTATCTATCAATGAACCCTAGAGGAAAACCATTCTTCATGAAAATCGACTTGATCTTGTAAAATTCTTCATGGAGAAGATGGTAATTGGAACATAACATGTATGCACGGTGTAGTAATATATTTAAGAGACTAATTTTGTATTTATTAGGGACGAAACTGTCTATGTTTTGATATAGTCCTGTGAATGTAGGTTTTCTGTAGATGGACGTAGAAAAGTCAGAATTAGTACTAATTATGTTTATTCCCAAAAATGGTAAGACGTGATCTTTTTTAATTTCATTTGTAAATTTGATGTTGGGGTGTTGTTGATTTAAATAATTTAGAAAATCCATAATATGATGTTTAAATAATAAAAATGTGTCATCAATGTATCTTCTGTATAGAAGGGGCTTGAATCTAGGAGGACAATTGGATAACCATTGTTTTTCGTGGAAATTTAGAAAAGCGTTCGTAAATGTTGGACCTAGAGGATTTCCCATTGCTACTCCGTCAATCTGTTGGTATAGATTTTGTTTAAATAGGAAATAACTTTCTTTTGTAGCAAGAGTGAGTAGATCCTTAAATTAGTTCTTTCCAAGATTTAAAATTTTACTAGTTGGATCAAGAAAAAGGGAATCAACTATGATTTCGATTGTTTCATCTAATGGAACATTAGTAAATAGGCTTTCAATGTCGAAACTAACCATGATTGTGTCCTTGTGTAAATTGGATGAAACTATTTCTTTAGCAAAAGAGAAGTTGTCTTTAACTGAAAATTCATTTTCAGTAAGTGTCTTCAAATGAGGAACAAGATGTTGGGCTAAAAGGAAGTTTGGGGTACCAATTGCATTGAGGATGGGTCGAAGCGGGAAGTTGTTTTTATGAATTTTAGGTAAGCCATAAATTCTACCTGAATAGGAACCTGTAGGAGAAGTTTCATTATACATGGTTTTTGAAATTGTTTTCAGTTTCTTTTTAAAAGAATCTTCAATTGATAAAGTTGTTTTAAAAATATCATTGTATTTTATATAGCAAAATTTAGAGGTGTCCGAGATTATCCCAAGTAATTTTTGTTCATAATTTGTACGGTCTAGTAGTACTACACCATTACCTTTGTCTGGTCGGGTTATGACTAGGTCTTGTTTTCTTTGGAGATTTCGAAGGGTCTGAAGTTCTTCATTTGTCAGATTAGGAGTAGGTGGTCGAAAAAAGCTTGTAGAATTTAAAGCAATATCTTTAAGTTTAGTGGTAATACAATCCCATGTAAAATTATCATTTTCTGAATTCTTAAAGTATAAATTAAAAAGTTTTCGAGCGATGTTTTCCATTGGTAGAGCGAAGTGCATAAAATTTATTTTTTGAAAATGGTATAAGTAAATACCGAAACGTTAAAATGATTTTAAATTTCGTTTTCCATTTTATTATTTTAATCAAGTTTAAAGGCAAGTTCTTGTCCAAATATTTAGTCTTTAAAGATCTAGCTAATCTTTACTAAAATCAAATTATATTCCATAGTTGGATTTTCATATACATTTCCTAACTATTTCAGAAGGTTTAGATTTCGTATATTTATTTGACATCTCAAATAATTTGAAAAAATTATCATTTCCTTGATCGAAACGTTTAAATTTATAAAAAAAATTTCATATGTCCAAATCAAAATTAAGTATAATTCTTTCAACCGCTTCTGCAGTTATTCCATCAAAATTCCACATTTGATTCTTTTCTTCTAATATATAAATTACACAATTGTTCCGTTTTTCATAGTTATCGTCGTAATTCTTTCAGAAAATAGTTGCCCGACATCCTGGTTGGTGCATGCACCATTATTTGCGCCAACATATTGTTAACTTAAGTCCTGTTAATTGGATTGAGATTGCAGTGATATCGTGACAATCTTACAATGTACCTTCCACTATTCTTGGCAAGCTCATCAATAACATATTTTGTTGGATATGACAAGGTATACTGTTTGACTAACTCTAATAATTGTAATTTTAGTAAATAATTTTGGTGTTTAATTCTTTTGCCATGAAGTCAATGAGTAAGGTCACTCTTCTTCCTGCTTTGGATCAGTATTTTTTTATTTTCCAGCTTTAACACTATGGTAAGGTACGTTATCGAGTACGACAACAGAGTTTGGTTCTAATCGTGGCAAAACTCCTTTTCACCATGTTTTAAAAATATCACCATTTGTGTGTTCATGGTAACCACCTTCACAATTCAACCGATTATAATACAAATATATTAATTAAAGTTCAGCTCTTTCCAATTAAACATTTAACAAGCCTCCAACAAAACCAAAACTACTATCGATGTAAACAACTATCAACATTTTTCCTTTCTCCCATGGATCTTTAACACCAGGAGAAAGGCCCTTCAATAATGCTTGTTTAGCAGATTTAATGATTGTATCGTGTCAAATTTTAGTAACGTGTTAATTGCATTAATGATGCTCTACATCAGTGTATGCACGATTCTTATTTTCTGCATGTAAAAAATCCGTATTTCGCATAGTTTCGAAAAAAGAGTATTGTCTCAAACAATTATAACCCAGATTATTAGTGCAGGTTTTATTATTTGCAAAATTTGTTTGAACCGCGACACAAACATAATACTTTTGTACAATACGTGTCCAATGTGGCCTCCATCTTTATAGATGCAAAAATCAATACGGGGTAACTAATTTAGACTTCATAGACTTTCGATGAAGAAGTCGCAAGTCTGTAGACCACGAGGGTCATTAAATAAATACTTCTTGCAAAACAATAAAACCTGCAGTAATAATATCGAATATCAGTTTTCTTCGAAAATATACGAAATACTTCGTCATAAAATGAAGATAAAGTTTTCTTCTTAAAAAATCTTTATGAAAATTCTGATCAAATTTATCAAAGTGTGGGGTTGGTTTTAAACCCTTCTCCAATTTTGTTTGAGTTTTTTGGTTATTAAAAGTAGTGGCACCCTTTGAAGTGCCCATTTGCAAATGTCACTAAAATTGGTCCCCGCGTATCTACACAACGTACAAAAACATGGTTTTAAAATAAACTTTGAACTCCCCTTACAGACAAATGGTACGTTTTGATATGTAGATAAGTTGGGTCAGTAATTATTTTAATCTCTAGAATCCGTGGTAGTTATATTTCCCAGCAGTTTTGATATACCCTGTATATCAAAAGCCAAAATTATCAGACATAAATTGATACTCATATATCTCAGCTACCAGAGCAGAGACATTGCACTGTTAATATCAAAGGGAATTGTTAAGAAAGATTAATTGATTGAACAGTTGTACACTATGAAAAATGAGATAGTAAAAATACAGTTGCAGTTTAGTGTTTATTATTGCTAATAGGATTTTTATCGTAATTTACGTAAGGATTACTAGTAGGCTATGCGAAAGGAATCGAAACTTTTAAATATTCAAGCGGCAAGGTAAATGAAAGCAAAAATAAATGTATTTGACGGTTGCAATAGTGGCGTCAATAAAAACACACAATTGCCCTAAATATACATCTACTACGTGACTCATAATTAAACGTATGGTCGTACAGATAGAGCTTGCTTGTTATTTTTAATCAATTGTAAACTTGATATTTAGGATATAATAATTTTAAAGTCATAAATTGATTTGGTGTTGTTTTAAATGTGTATAACTAATGGATCAATAATGAAGTTTGAATTAAAAATCATTTCGTACAATTAACACAAAAAGTAAGTATAACTGCCATTTGTTTTCAAGTCTAACAAAAGATTTTAATATAACCTAAAAAAAAAGTTAACGAGCGTTGCTGAGGTAGTATGTGCAACAAATTAGCATAATAACACCATAGTGTGTTCAGAATAGCCGTGTTTTGTAGACTTTTAAATACTTATTCTAAGTAGCACTTAAAAGTTTTATGCGTATTACCGTAAGCACCTATTATAAAGTAAGCCATATAAAAAATTTAAAAAAATGTTTAGCACATAGATTCAATTTAACTAGATTAAAAGTCCGGACAAGAACTCATTATAAGTACGCGTTAATATCACTTTTCATTTATACAATATTTGAAGTCATTAAAACATATTCATTTATGGACACCTTTATACACCTATATCATTAAACTGTCCTATAAATTTGTGATTCAATTAAATGATAGGTTAATCTATTTGAAAGTATTTATAAATGTAACTGACATTTCAATATGTCACTGTCTAGTTAATGTATCAATTGAAGTTTTTAATAACGTTTATACTTATAGTATATAGGTACATTCCCAGTTTATTTACTTTTGGGATATAAGCGAGAAGTGGCTGTGGAATTTGTACAAAACTCTCCGTAAATAATCAGGATATCCACTGATTCATTATTTTCATAAACATGAAAATTACGAAGAAAAACTAATTGACAGGTCATGTCTTGACAGCAGAGATAAACAAAAAGAAAATTTTCCAGCCGTCTTTGATCAAAGGTAAACCCAAAAATATGTTATTTATTGAAGAATTTCCCTCCCACGTAGCTATTGACACCTACAATATTTTGTTTAATTA